>OX387188.1:20794515-21155909 GCA_947561395.2 Buxus sempervirens | reverse complement strand
TTTTTGTTCATCTCAAGTAATTTGTTTATGTAAGATGAAGGCTGCGTTTGGTAACGCTTTTCGGAAGTACTTTTTTGCTTTTGAAAGCAAAAACTTACTTTTAAAAGTAAAAGTACCGTTTGGTAACTGTTTACACCCTATATAACCGACGAATAAGAGAAAGACACGTGGTGCCTAGGTGGCTTGGTTAGGCCACGGCCCGTAGACTTTGAAGGGTTGAGCAGGCCACGTCAGTACGCACACAGAAGAATGCGGTTCGAGCCACGCAAGCCAATACGACAAAACCATAAATATCAGAGGATCGTGCCATCGGCCGTTCAAGAATAAAACTATTTTTAGATCATGGCCGGGCGGTTATCACTTTAAAACAGAGAACTGAAGATAACCAACTGCCATGAAGATCGTGCGAGAGTAGGACGTTGAGCAACCGTCAAGGAGCGGCTATAAAAGGCCCCAATTCGAAGAGCTCAAGGACACAATCCACACAACCGCAACCGGTTATTATATTATTTTGATCATCCGTGATCCTTTATCCCCTCTAATACAGACGGATAAATTAGGACTTCTCTCACTGCTTCCAGTCGCAGTGACATCTTCGACCCCTCTTTACTCCGATTAACACCAGAATCCTGCCACCGGAGAGTAAGTTGAGGCCGCCCCTGACTCGCAGTTCTGTCTTTACAGAATCCCGAGCAGCCGGTCCGAGACTCGCTCTGTTCACGCCAGGTGACTCGTGTATTTTTGGGTAAGCAGCAATCCAAGGTGAACCCCCTGAACCGACTTCGCTAGCAGCCGCCCCCTTCCTCCTGTGCTTATACCCGATTACGGCTATAAGATCAGGACAGGCCGGTCCTGCGAGCCCTGTCGATTTTCTTTTGTACTTTTTGTTTCCATTTTGAGGATTATCTGTTGTCGCTTTCGGCTATTCGGCCGATTTTATAATAAAAGGATTTGTGTGTCGTTAGTTGCTTTCCTTTCAAACACTTACAAGAACCCGAAACGAAGACCGAACCCCTAGTATTCATACCATCGCCTGACCGATTTTATTACATGTGACTTGCAGTACGACTGAACCGATCCCGGTTCAGATTCGGAACAGGTGCCCGGGGTCAGGAATCGACTCGAAAATCATTGTATCAAACGATACTGGCACGCCCGCGTAGAGACACATCACCACCTTTGACACGTGTCCACACCAGCCCATTTTTGGAGCAACATCCCTTTTTGGCACGCCCGGTGGGACCATTAGTCTTTGAAAGAGCACTAATGGCGGCAAGAAGAAGTACTCGGCATGCTGAAAATGCAGCGCCAGAGGAACCTGCCGAATCTCAGGTAAATCCTCTTTATGCTCTAGAGGTCCCGGAAGAAGGACCTTCGAGTTCTCAGCCGGACCTTAATGAGCGACTTATTCAGGCCATACAAGGTCTTAGCCAACAAATGGCAGGCTTTGGCCAGGGTATTAACAAAATTTCTTCTGATAATGGTAGAATCCTAGCGGTTTTACAGGAAGGTTTCTCTACAATGGCAAGACCGGTCATGGTGACCGAACGAGCCGAAACATCGGCTGCTGGGTCAAATGCTCACGAAAGGATAAATATCCCGGAGCAGCCACCGATCATGAACCTAGGTGTAAACGGCCGAAACGAACAGGCCAACACCGCCGCTTTTAGGGGAGAAATACCTCCTGGTGTCCCAGTTCATCCCAATGTGCCTCCGATCGAGGTGCGACCCATGGGACAAAGGGAAGCACAGGAGAACCATAGAGAAGATATCGGGGTAAGAAATATAGCCGTAAACCGTAATTACATCCAAAATGTAATTCAAGAAATGATCGGAGATCAATATCACCGACGAATGACTAGGCCAGTTTATAGGTGTGAGACATGGGAAAAAATCACCGGAGTGATCATCCCCTCCGTCAACACACGGGCTCAACGCAAAAATTGGGAGAGTCGCCACCATTCATGATTTTGGGGTGAGAATGGACACCAAAGAGTTCAAAGTAAGCAAAAATAGCCAAAAGATAAATTCTAGGATAAAAATAACCCTACTTGAAAATCAAATCCAGAGATGGGTAAGGGGATTAGATTATGAACGGGGGAAGGTGTTAGGCACCCCCATTCATCCACACGAAGTGGTTGCCAAGTGTATGTTCATGCTAAAAAGAAAATAAGAAGCTTGCTAAAAATCATGAAAAAGCCTTGAAAAAGGAACAATGTATGATATTTTCACATGAAGATCTAAATGGATTTTAGATCCTCTCTTATGTCAGTATCACTTCTGGAGTATTTCAAAAGATGGAAATCAAAGTAGAGGTTGCATAAAACCAAGTTAAATCAAATCCGGAAAATTCGGTAAAAAGTATGCCATTTGCCTTGAAATCATTCAAATCCAATTCTAAATTGAACCAAACCAAATCCATTTGAAAGATTAGGGTAAATAAGAGTCTCATGCAAAATTTCACTTCATTCCGATGAAAAATCTAGGAGTTATGCTCCCTTGAAGTTGCTGCTGGGGATTTTTAAAAGTGGTAAGTGGGCAACTTTGGAAAATTGTCTAGAAAAATCCACGAAATTTGGTGTGTGATTGAAGTCTGTATGGCCATCTTTCCAGAGAAACTAGCCTCATACAAATATCCCTTTGGACGTGCCTTGGGTGGTCTCCCGAACAGGCCCCGAAGATCACAGATTTACCCAGAAAAATGCAAATGAGCAGTTCTGAGTAAATCGGCTACCAATAATTCAAATGGAATCCAAAAATTATGAAACCAACTGGATTTGAAAATAGACTCATAAAGGAGTACTCAGAAACAAAAATCACTCGAATCGGACTTAAAACGAACACATGGAGGTCCGTCGAAGTGACAAGTTCTGTATTTGAACCTGAACTGTCCACTTAACTTCGACAGAGAGGTGTCAAAAATCCGCTAGATAGAAATTTGTGAAATTTGGTGGACATAAACTAGACAGCCTCACCTTTCCCATGGTTCTAGAATCACCCCAAAATTCATCCGGATGATGAAGTTACGGCCCGTCCGAAGTAAGGGTACATGTGCTGTCAAGCTAAGCCACTTTTGAAGAAAACCAAATCCGAAAATTGACAAAAAGTGTGTGATTCGTGTGAGATGAATCCAAAACCTTTGAAAAACATTTAAAAACACTCCAGAATTTGATTGAGGCCATTTATTGGAGTTTTATCACAATAAATGCAATAAACCCCAAATATGAACCTATCCCGCCAAAATAGTGATATGTATGTGCAAGTGTAAAAAAACAAACAAGATCAATACAACATGCATATAGATTCAACAAAATAGGTTCTAGCATAGCCTAGGGTTCCGTTCCATTATCGTTTCCCTCTGTTCTCTTTAAGATAATCAAGGGTACTTTGAATATGGAACGGTTTACAATCAATCAAAAAGGCCTTATGCTACATAGGTTCTAGCACTAGGGTCAATCCCCAGTCTCGTTTCTCCTAGATCTGCCTTCACGTTTTACGGCTAGGGGAGTCTTGAGATACTTTGAGCCGGGGAAGGATTTCCACACATACAAGCAAGGCTTTACACTACAGAAGGGTAGAAGAAGAGATCTAGATCTAGGAATGTAAAGACAGAAAATAAAAAGAAAAGTTGAGGCTTACCTGAATTCTGGAGGCGATCCCACAGCGGTTTTCTTCTTCTCTTGGAGTTCTTCTTTGCGAGAATTCAAAACAAGAGTTGTGTGTCCTTTGCTCAAGGAGGAGGCTCCTATTTATAGGCAAAGGCTAAGGTCATTGGTAGACACAACTTAATGTCTAGAACCCCTCTAACCTAAACCCTAAGGTTATTTCCGAGATTTCCCCTCATTTAATGAGGGACATGATGGTAAAAGTGAAAAGCTCTCGGAAAACCCTAATTTTGAGCAAACTTAAAGTATCCGGTATATCAGGCCGGATAACAAAGGGCTTTAAGGTATCCGGTACATGGTACCGGATACGCTAAGGCTCACATGTATCCGGTATGAGTATCCGGATACGGGAAGGAGTACTTGTATCCGGATTGAGTATCCGGATACAGGTAAAAGTTTATTTTCTTCAAATTCTGTGCTGGTTTTCCAGGAGATAATGATTTTTGATGATTGTTTGTGCAATTTGGGGTGTCTACAATAGGAAACCTTACTTAGGCTGGATTGACCAACAATTTGAATTCCCAAGGGGATACAAAATTCCCGAATTCACTTTGTTTTCAGGAGAAGGTCAACAATCTACCATTGAACACATTGGCCGATTTACGGTTCAATGTGGAGAGGTGTCCGGTAATGATTTCCTTAGACTTAGACTATTTGGAAACTCATTGACCGGACAGGCCTTTACATGGTATATTACCTTACCGGCCAATTCAGTTACAAATTGGGGAATGATGGAAGAGAAATTCCACTCCCAATTTTATCGTACGGAGCCCGAAGTAACCATGGTTGATCTTGCTCGGTTAAGACAACAATCGGGGGAATCGGCCGATAAATATATTACTCGCTTTAAATATATGAAAAACAAATGCCGAATTATTTTACCAGAATCGGAATTTGCAAATTTGGCTTTAAACGGGCTACACTTTGAACTTCGAAAGAAATTCGAAGGTGAACAGTTCGAAGACTTATTTGAGTTGTCGGCCAGAGCCACCAAATACGAGTGGCTATTACAGGAAGACAACGAAAAGAAAGTCTCGTCTTACGGGTCTTATTACAAGGACCCGAACTTTGAATACGGAGTTGTAGAAGTAGTGGGGAAAACAATCAATCACCTGTCCGATTCTTATCCGAAAAACCAAGGATACAGAAGCAACAAAGGAGACGAGTACTTTTAGCCGAAATTATTCCTTTGACATAAATAAGACGGCTGAAGTATTTGAATACCTTTTGAAACAAGGATTCTTCAGACTGACCAAAGACCATCCTTTTATCCCAGCCAATGTGGCGGCCAAGGGTAAAGCTTGTAAATGGCACGCGGTGAAAACTCATGAAACTAATGAATGTACTGTGCTTCGTAATGTGATACAGCAGAATATTGATAAAGGGCTCCTGAAGTTTGCAGAAACCGACAAAGAAAAGATGCAGGTTGACACACAACCATTCCCTAAAGAGGTGTCGGCGAATATGGTTACCATTTGTGAGACATGGGAAAAAAATCACCGGAGTGATCGTCCCTCCGTCAGCACACGGGCTCAACGCAAAAATTGGGAGAGTCGCCACCATTCATGATTTTGGGGTGAGAATGGACACCAAAGAGTTCAAAAATATGCAAAAATAGCCAAAAGACAAATTCTAGGATAAAAATAACCCTACTTGAAAATCAAGTCCAGAGATGGGTAAGGGGATTAGATTATGAACGGGGGAAGGTGTTAGGCACCCCCATTCATCCACACGAAGTGGTTGCCAAGTGTATGTTCATGCAAAAAATAAAGTAAGAAAGCTTGCTAAAAATCATAGAAAACCTTGAAAAAGGATTAATGTATGATATTTTTACATGAAGATCTAAATGGATTTTAGATCCTCTCTTATGTCAATATCACTTCTGGAATATCTCAAAGGATGGAAATCAAAGTAGAGGTTGCATAAAACCAAGTTAAATCAAATCCGGAAAATTCGGTAAAAAGTATGCCATTTGCCTTGAACTCCTTCAAATCCAATTCTGGATTGATTCAAACCAACTCTATTTGAAAGATTAGGGTAAACAAGAGTCTCATGCAAAATTTCACTTCATTTCGATGAAAAATCTAGGAGTTATGCTTCCTTTGAAGTTGCTGCTGGGGATTTTGAAAAGTGATAAGTGGGCAACTTTGGAAAATTGTCTAGAAAAATTCACTACATAGAAATCCGTGAAATTTGGTGTGATTGAAGTCTGTATGGCCATCTTTCAACAGAAACTAGCCTCATACAAAAATCCCTTCGGACGTGCCTTGGGTGGTCTCCCGAACAGGCACCGAAGATCACAGATTTACCCAGAAAATGCAAATGAGCAGTTCTGAGTAAATCGGCTACCAATAATTCAAATGGAGTTCAAAAATTATGAAACCAACTGGATTTGAAAATAGACTCATAAAGGAGTACTCAGAAACAAAAATCACTCGAATCGGACTTAAAACGAACACATGGCGGTCCGTCGAAGTGACAAGTTCTGTACTTGGACCTGAACTGTCCACTTAACTTCGACAGAGAGGTGTCAAAAATCCGCTAGATAGAAATTTGTGAAATTTGGTGGACATAAACTAGACAGCCTCACCTTTCCCATGGTTCTGGAATCGCCCCAAAATTCATCCGGATGATGAAGTTACGGACGTCCGAAATAGGGGTACAGGTGCTGTCAAGTTAAGCCACTTTTGAAGAAAACCAAATCCGAAAATTGATAAAAAATGAAATTCGTGTAAAATGAACACAAATACTTCAAAATCATCCGAAAGGCATTCCAGAATTGATTGAGGCCATTTATTTGAGATTTATCACAATAAATGCAATAAACCCCAAATATGAGCCTACCCCGCCAAAATAGTGATATGTGTGCAAAAGTGAAAAAAACCTAGCAAGATCAATACAACATGCATATATTCAACAAAATAGGTTCTAGCATAGCCTAGGGTTCCGTTCCATTATCGTTTCCCTCTGTTCTCTTTAAGATAATCAAGGGTACTTTGAATATGGAACGGTTTACAATCAATCAAAAAGGCCTTATGCTACATAGGTTCTAGCACTAGGGTCAATCCCCAGTCTCGTTTCTCCTAGATCCGCCTTCACGTTTTACGGCTAGGGGAGTCTTGAGATACTTTGAGCCGGGGAAGGATTTCCACACACACAAACAAGGCTTTACACTACAGAAAGGTAGAAGAAGAGATCTAGATCTAGGAATGTAAAGACAGAAAATAAAAAGAAAAGTTGAGGCTTACCTGAGTTCTGGAGGCGATTCCGCAGCGGTTTTCTTCTTCTCTTGGAGTTCTTCTTTGCGAGAATTCAAAACAAGAGTTGTGTTTTGCTCAAGGAGGAGGCTCCTATTTATAGGCAAGGGCTAAGGTCATTGGTAGACACAACTTAATGTCTAGAACCCCCCAACCTTAACCCTAAGGTTATTTCCGAGATTTCCCCTCATTTAATGAGGGACATGATGGTAAAAAGTGATTTCTCTCGGAAAACCCTAATTTTGAGCAAAACTTGCGTATCCGGTATATCAGGCCGGATACACAAGGTCCTTAAGGTATCCGGTATACAATACCGGATACACTAAGCACTGCTTGTATCCGGTATGTTCCACCGGATACAAAGAAAGGTACTTGTATCCGGCCTGAGTTGTCGGATACAAGGAAAAAAGCCTTTTTTCCAAATTTTAACACAGGCAACACTTATTTACATGTAATATCGTTTAAGTAAATGTCCTCGTATTTTTTAATCTCCATTTACTTAAGATATTACATGTAAATAAGCAAACACCCCCCCATTTGAATCCATTAAAAATAGTTCCAGACCCAAATTCCAAGTGAATAAAAAGTCAACTTTCCAGTTCTAGGCAAAATTCCGATTTTTCAGGTCTGGAAAAAAAAGGTTCAATATGTTAAAACCAAGGTATTCGCCAAGATTTAAAATCTCAAAAAATTCTTTTATGCAATAACATGGCTAAAAACCTGATTACCGGGAAAAATTATCTTGAAATCTGGCTTTAAAAAATATTTCATTTTCTGGGGTCAAAAGTCAACAAAATTCAACCGGAAAAAGTTTGACTTTGCACAAAAGATTGAATTCGGGCCTTTTCCTTTTCCGTTTTGGATTCAAATGGGTTAAGTATCTCAAACCCAATGCAAAGAATTGAAAATTCCAATAAAATATTTCTCTCCTTCAAGATTTATCAAAAATCGTGCAATTTTGGGGTGTCTACACCATTGGTTTGCCAAAACGCACTCCAGCAGTTAAAATCGACCTGGATGGATCTTCCTCAGGGAAATGGGGGGAAAACAGCACAATCAGTGCAAAACCAGGTGAATTTACGACCAAGAAACCATTGGAGGTATCCACCTACACAAGGACGGTCATGGCGTCAAGAGAGGAAGGGTGAAATCTGGGGTGAGTGGTGGCATAAGCCCAGACGCGAACCCAGGATAGAAGAAGACAGGAAACCAGACCTCAATGAGAAAACAACAAAGAAATTGGCTTCGGTTCCTTCTGAATTGTCTTCCAATCAAGCTGCAACCAAAAAGCGACCGGAAACGGTTGCTAAATCCTCAGAGGAATCTTCCGTTAATAAAGATACATCATGCAAGATTCCAGAGAAAATAGAAATGTCACCAGGCCTCCTTTGCCAAGACTGCAAGCAAAAAGTGATAGCAGAGTACCGGTATTCCCAATACAAAGGGAAATCAGTCAAGTATGAAGATGCACGCCACACTCAGGGGGGCAAGAGACCCTTGTACTTAACTTCTGGTAGACAAGTAGGCTCGCCAACAAGGACGGCAGCCACCTATAGCTCCGCTAGGGATAGCGGCTACATGACTCACGAACAATATAGGATGGTAAACGGGGTCAAACCCAGAATGGTAAAACCACCTATTATGCAGGATGGTCATTGGAAAAGATTGACTCATCCTAAATTTCCTTTCCATGCGCAGGCAAGTATCGCAGAACTGACCAGAACGCAGAAGCGACAGCAAGCTAAGAGACGATACCAGGAACAGAGTACTGGATCATCCGAGCCATATTGGTCGTCTAGGTTTGTTGCCAAAAGATGCATTCCGAAACCACAAAGGCTCAAAAAGAGCCCGCCTGATTCACCAATCCCTCCAGATACTACGCCCGAATACGATTCCAATGCAGTGACCGAAAGGTTGGTTTCGGACGAGGAATTGACGGACAATTTCGCCGGAGGAGAAGGAGAACAATTGTTAGTTGAACAAATGTTAACAGAGTACAGTAGGATCTCAACTCCTTCTACGGTAGAAATAACAGAGGAATTGACGCTCGAAACTCCCAAAGACGAGATCAGTGAGTCGCTGAGTCAACCTCCTTTGAGTGCGGATGCATCAATCGCCGAAATCTGTTTCGGTCGGATGCCCCCGATACCACTTGACTGTCATATGGTCCTCACTTTACCTATGACTTTTGGGGCCAACATGGAGTTACCACGGTTAGAGGAGATCCAGGAGGAGGAAGACCCAGTAGCTTTGTATGTGATTGATCCAGAACATCTCGAAGAAGAGAAAAAAGACCAGAAACCGGCCGATGGTGACAAAATCGGTCTGGTGGGAGAGGTATGTTTCTTTGAACCATCCTTAACCATGACTCAACATCTGAAACCTTTATTTATAAAGGCGCACATGAACGGGATCCCTATCAATAGAATTCTAATTGATAATGGGGCAGCAATAAATTTCATCCCAATCTCCACATTGAAGAAATTAGGTAAGTCTTATTCGGATTTAATTTCTTCCAAGATCACCGTCACTAACTTTGCAGGAGGTATTACAGGAACTAGAGGAATCCTCCCAATCGAACTAACGGTTGGGACACGGTAGTCTCTTACGGCATTCTTCGTAATTGAATCATCCGCCGGATACAACGCATTGCTGGAAAGAGATTGGATCCATTCGAACAAATGTGTACCATCTTCTTTGCACCAATCGTTGCTGTTTTGGAAGGATGGCAAGACCGAAGAAGTAAAAGCCAACCAGCGGCCATTTGCCGTGGATTCCAATGCCGCACATGCATCCCTTTATAACGAAGGGGTAAAACCAATTTCATTTAGTGGATATGACAAGAATGGGCAGCCGATCACTTCAAGTTCGGCTATACTACAAACGGCGCAACTACAGATTACAGAAGTAGCCGCAGTCGCCGAACTCAAAGAACTACCAAATGATGGTTAAACCATCAGAAGTCGCAGAAGCCGTCTTAAGAAAGATGACGGCTTACATGCAGGAGGAAAAGATAGGGAAGTTGCAGCAGGAACAAGAATGGCTGGAAAATGGCGAGATAATGATAAACTCGGCCGAATTCATTAATGAACAAGAAGATGAAAGGGTACAAGACCGGAATGAGATTACTCTCGCCGACCTACAAGCAGCACCAGCCAAATTAGAAGACCTGAAAGTAGATACCCAAGATCCATTAGAAGAAATCAACCTGGGGACAGAGGCGGAACAAAAGCCTGTTTTCATAAGTAAGTTACTACCACCTTCGGTCAGACAAGAAATGAGACGATTGTTAGCCGAATATTCAGATTGTTTCGCCTGGACTTACCAAGAGATGCCAGGATTGGACCGAAAAATGGTAGAACACAGGCTCCCTATCAAACCAGAATTTAAACCATTCAGACAACCTTCAAGGAGGATGGGTGACGACGTGGTATGTAAAGTAAAGGTTGAAATAGAACGGCTTTTATCAGCCGGGTTTATTAGGCCGATACGGTATGCCGAGTGGCTGTCAAACGTTGTACCTGTCATTAAAAAGAATGGTCAAATTAGGGTATGTATTGATTTCCGCAATCTGAATTCTGCAACGCCCAAGGACGAATATCCAATGCCGATCGCAGACCTCTTAGTTGATAATGCATCACGGCATAAGTTTTTGTCATTTATGGACGGCCACTCCGGATATAATCAAATCTTTATTGCTGAGGAAGATGTAGCTAAAACGGCGTTTCGATGCCCTGGAGCATTAGGAACTTATTGTTGGGTGGTTATGCCGTTCGGATTGAAGAATGCTGGCGCAACCTATCAAAGGGCAATGAATCTTATCTTCCATGACATGATCGGTCAAATACTTGAGGTATATATTGACGATGTTGTGATAAAGTCTCAGACCGAAATGGACCACTTGCAGCATTTAAAGCAGGTTTTTGAACGACTTCGTAAGTACAGCTTGAAAATGAATCCATTAAAGTGTGCTTTTGGTGTATCGGCCGGAAATTTCCTAGGCTTTCTCGTACACCAGAGAGGAATTGAGGTCGATAAAAATAAGGCAAAATCGGTCATAGAAGCCAAGCCACCAGCCAATAAGAAACAGCGACAAAGGTTGCTCGGCCAGGTGAATTTCTTGAGAAGATTCATTTCAAACCTGGCCGGGAAGATCAGGGTCCTATCCCCATTATTGAAAATCAAGAATACTGAAGAGTTTACCTGGAATGAGGACCATCAAGCCGCTTTTGAAGGCATCAAACAGTATTTGGCAACCCCACCGGTCTTGGTGCCACCTTCAAAAGAACGGCCGCTAAAACTTTATATAGCGGCTGCGAGCGATTCAGTTGGAGTCTTGTTGGCCCAAGAGAACGATCAAGGATATGAGCAGGCTATTTATTACCTCAGTAGATTCCTGACTCCAGTGGAAGAAAGGTACACTAATCTAGAGAAGTTGTGTCTCACACTCTATTATGCAGCTACCAAATTACGACATTATCTCCTGTCGGCCAAAGAAATTTTCGTCATAGCAGCCACCGACGTGGTCAAATACATGCTCACTCGGCCTACAGTGAGTGGTAGACTCGGAAAATGGACCCTGACTCTGATGGAGTTCGACTTCAAATATGTACCGCAGAAAGCGGTAAAAGGACAAGCATTGGCCGATTTTTTGGCCGATCATCCATCTAGTGTGCAGGAAAAAGAATTGGATATCCCAGTATTTCATGCCAGTTTTTGCTATGCCGAATTCCAACCATGGACACTGGAATTTGATGGCTCAAAAACAGAGTTTGCTTCTGGGATCGGAGTAGTAATAACTTCACCCACTGGTGACAAGCACGAACATGCATTTCAGCTTGAAGAATTATCCACAAACAATCAGGCAGAGTTTGAAGCTACAATTATAGGGTTGGAAATTCTATGGGAAATGGGTGCTCCAGCGGTTAATATTGTTGGGGATTCCCAACTCGTCTTGAAGCAAATGGAGGGCATATATAACTGCAATAGCGAATCATTAGTACTGTTGCTACGAAGGGCGAGATTCTTGGCCCAGCAGTTCAATAGAATTGAATTCGAACATCGGTCAAGGCAGAAGGGCCGGAAGGCCCAATAGAAATGGTAGACGTTGCAATCCCAACTACCGGTAGGGCAGCACTCTGCTCATATCCAGGAGGTAAGTCAGGAGACGGACTCCTTTCTGAAGAAACTCCTCGAATGGATAAATGTTCCTGACCTTCATGAAGTGCTAAAGGGGCTGCTGCAACGACACTACCAGGAGAATCCAATGCTTCGGTAGGAACAGAGAAATTGGCCGAATCAAAAACAGACATGGGATCAACAACTAGATCCGAAGATGATTCCATGACATTGGAAGAAAAAGCAGTTGGACCCGAGGAACTCGAAGCCTGGAAGAATGAGGTGTCAGAAAGAAAAATAAAACTAAAAAGATGAGCAATAAAGATTCAGTACCTTCCGAGGACGCCGTCGTAGTGGGACATCATCGGGATCCTCATCATCTTCATACGGGACAATCGAGAGAGGACATTCTGGTGACAACGCATCATCTTCGGCCAATTCCCCGGAAGGGGAAACATGAGCCTCCAAGGTAAGAAACGGTATTTCACCGGGTGACCGAATAGCTGAACTGATATCTTCTTGGACAGATTCAGGCAAAAGTTCAAGTGGATTAGCCTCCAAAGCTAGAGGCGGAACTTTACCTAATGACAGAAAAACTGAGTGAACATCAAGCGGATCAGAAACAAGAAAGATAAAAATGTACCTTCTTGGATAGGTGAAGCAAGAGGCTCAAGCAGACCCAGCCTTTCCAGATAATAATCGGCCGAATAACAGCAGATGTTGTTCCACAAAGATTTCCACCAAACATGGAAATCACAGCGACAGTCGTGACGACGAGGAAGAAAGGGAAGTCGAAATTCAACGGCAGCAACTCTATAAGCATCTTCCATGTCGGCAGCTTCGGCTACAGTGACAGACGGCCGATCAACAGGTTTGGCATTAATTGTGAACAAACCATCTACATCAAACAAGGGGATCCTCTGTTCACATTGAAATTGCCGGCCGACACAATTGGGCAAGTATACCTCAAACCCCGGTTTCTTGTTAATTGACTTCACAGCATAATTTAAATTTCGAGCCTTCAGAAAACTGGCCCAGATAAGATGCTGCTCGTCAGTTATGTCATCTGCCATTGAAAGGAAACCGGGAGAATTTGCGGAGACTTCAAAAGGAGGAGTAGGAAAATGATGAAGATTGAAAAAGAAACGGAAACAATCAGAAAAAGATAGAACAGCTGGAGTGGCATCCAAACAGGCGTAGCCACCAAAATCAGAAGGCATGTTGGGAGTGATCGGTACTTGAGCATAAAACTGGAATGGAAAATAGTGATAAGCCCAAAATTGGAGGAACCACAATGGCCCCCCAGGATTCTGAAGGGTGCCATGAACAAACTCTTGAAGTGAACGGTATAAAACCGATAAAAAGTAAGGAGCAAGGGCAACTTCATACTCACCCAGAATTAACTTGACCAATGAGTAATACTCTTTAGTAACTGCTTGAGCCTTGGAACAGAATACAAAGTTGCAGAAAAAATAAAGGAGAAAGTAGAAGTGTTCCACCTCATCTGCATAAGCTGGAGGCCAGAATTTGGCACAGTCCTTGATATAAGACCGATAAGAAGAATGAATTGAAGTTGGTGGAGATTCGCTCTCCGAAGGTGGAGGTTCATGCTCAGACAACACAATACCTTTTGGCCGAGAAGATCGTGCCTTCTTGAAAGCCCTGTTATTCTTCGTTGAGGGTTGCTTTCTTTTCTTTTCTACCTCTTTCCCTTTGTCACCCACTTCCATCGGAGGTAAATGCTGGTAATCCTTAAGGTCCGCCATACCGACCCGGATCTCATGACCAGTCGCGAAGAAACCAGTAATAAAGCAGACATCCATGACAGGAGGAGTCATCATCCCGCAAGGGAAATTGAAGGTATTGGTCTGAGCATTCCAGAATGAACTCATGGCACAGAGAAGATCGCGATTGCAGGGAATAGAGCGACAGGAAAAGATAATCATGTCATAAATACCTGTCTTACGCCAAACTACGGCAAAACGATCCTTCATGCGGTCAACCCAGGCTTTCCATTCAGGGTAAGCAGTCGGCCAATTTCGAAAGCGAAGAGGTAGATGGAGATTCTCTTCGTCAGTAAAGAGTAAAGGACCCCTCACTTTCTCAGTTGGGGCCTCCAAAGGAGCATTACTGGCGCAAATGAAGGGGCCTACAGATATCGAGCCGCCGAAAACTTCGACTGTAGAAGGATAGTATATGAGAGTGCCCGCCATTGAAGACAAAGAAGAAGAAAAGACAAACAGCAAAAAAGAAAGGGTAAAGTAAAATCTCGGCTGTGGTACTTTATAGAAGATGAAATCCGAAAGGTTTCATCATTACGATCGTAGGGAAACGGCGCGATCTTTTCACATCAAACAACGGACAAATTTTGAAAAACCCGAAAATACTTACTCATCACACCGGCCGATGACGGCGTCACAAGTAAGTAGGGGGGCAATGTTTACACCCTATATAACCGACGAATAAGAGAAAGACACGTGGTGCCTAGGTGGCTTGGTTAGGCCACGGCCCGTAGACTTTGAAGGGTTGAGCAGGCCACGTCAGCACGCACACAGAAGAATGCGGTTCGAGCCACGCAAGCCAATACGACAAAACCATAAATATCAGAGGATCGTGCCATCGGCCGTTCAAGAATAAAACTATTTTTAGATCATGGCCGGGCGGTTATCACTTTGAAACAGAGAACTGAAGATAACCAACTGCCATGAAGATCGTGCGAGAGTAGGACGTTGAGCAACCGTCAAGGAGCGGCTATAAAAGGCCCCAATTCGAAGAGCTCAAGGACACAATCCACACAACCGCAACCGGTTATTATATTATTTTGATCATCCGTGATCCTTTATCCCCTCTAATACAGACGGATAAATTAGGACTTCTCTCACTGCTTCCAGTCGCAGTGACATCTTCGACCCTTCTTTACTCCGATTAACACCAGAATCCTGCCACCGGAGAGTAAGTTGAGGCCGCCCCTGACTCGCAGTTCTGTCTTTACAGAATCCCGAGCAGCCAGTCCCGAGACTCGCTCTGTTCACGCCAGGTGACTCGTGTATTTTTGGGTAAGCAGCAATCCAAGGTGAACCCCCTGAACCGACTTCGCTAGCAGCCGCCCCCTTCCTCCTGTGCTTATACCCGATTACGGCTATAAGATCAGGATAGGCCGGTCCTGCGAGCCCTGTCGATTTTCTTTTGTACTTTTTGTTTCCATTTTGAGGATTATCTGTTGTCGCTTTCGGCTATTCGGCCGATTTTATAATAAAAGGATTTGTGTGCCGTTAGTTGCTTTCCTTTCAAACACTTACAAGAACCCGAAACGAAGACCGAACCCCTAGTCTTCATACCATCGCTTGACCGATTTTATTACAAGTGACTTGCAGTACGACTGAACCGATCCCGGTTCAGATTCGGAACAGGTGCCCGGGGTCAGGAATTGACTCGAAAATCATTGTATCAAACGATACTGGCACGCCCGCGTAGAGACACATCACCACCTTTGACACGTGTCCACACCGGCCCATTTTTGGAGCAACAGTAACGCACACGAGAAGCAATTTACTAAAAGCAAAGAAGCAATTTTATTGCTTTTCATCGGAAGCAACAAAACGTTGCTTCTCAATTTTTTTACAAAATTGCTTTATTGCTTTCAAAACCCCTTGATACCCTATTGGTTTATTCCTATATTAAAGATGATGCCTCCATACTCACTTAAGAAGCAACAACGTATTGTTATTGCTAGAGCCGGCAAAATGCCACCCGACCCGACGGGTCAACCCGATTATAAACGGGTTGGGTTGACCCGTTTATTAATTGGGTTGGGTGCTTTCCCCAACCCGCCAGTAATCAGGTTAACCCGATTATGACCCGCTAACCCGACAGGTAACCCGATAAAAAAAAAAAAGGATGGCAAAAGTATCATGTTTCGACCCGAACCCAGTACAACCGGATCCAATTAACCCCCCAACCCTATTTTAATAATATTTTTTGAAAAATAACAGTAATCGGGTCAACCCGATTATGACCTACCCGATAGGTAACCCGATTTAAAAAAAAAAAGATGGCAAAAGTATCATGTTTCGACCCCGATTAACCCTAAAAACCCGACCCAAACCCGGTACAACCAGATCCAATTAACCCCCCAACCCTATTTTAATAATATTTTTTGAAAAATAAAAAATAAAAATAATAATAAACAGGTTGGCGGGTTGAACTCGTTTATTGGCGGGTTGGGTTGGGGGTTTTCCAACCTGCCTTAATTTAGTCCAACCCGATTAACCCCAACCCGATTATTTGAATGTAATTAAATGACTATTTTATGAATCTTTTATAATATTGGACTTATATTTTTGAGTATATTTCTAAGTACAATACATAAATTGTGTACAATACTTTTATGAAAGGAAAAAGCAATTTCTATGTTACTGCAATTACCAAACATGCTTTTTTGCTTTTTAGAAGCAAAGCAAAAGTTTATCAAACGCATTTGCTTCAAGAAAAGATCTTTCGAAAAGCATAAAATTGCTTTTTTGCTTTCTTGCTTTTAGAAGCAAAAAAGCAAAAGCGTTACCAAACGCAGCCGAAAGCTAGGCATAAATTGTTGAACATTTATAACTAGGAATATCATAAATTCTTGACATTGGCCCTTGTCCTCTCAAACCTTTTACAGGTGCATTTCTAGGTCACCGCTTTACATGTCAAAACCACATCAACCTACTCTCCTTAATTTTTCCACCAATGCATGCTATGCTTAACCATTTTAAATATCTCCATTTTTTAATTTGTCTTTTATGGTTTTGCCAAATGTTGAACATGATACAGATACAAAAAAAGTCGTTCTATTCTAATGATATATTCACCCTTGTAAAAATATTAAACTTTATCGAGCAAAACAACACGGAAAAAAAAGGAACAAAAAAAAGCAGAGAAAAGAGTTAGCCATGACATATTGAATTAAAGAAGTCAAGGAATTATCTAGGTTTTGGATAAATGAAGTTTCTTGAGAATTATTTGAGCATAGATCAACTTTTCATGGAATTAAATAGAGAATTAATTAAAAATGAATGTAAAAGTCAACAAAATCTAGTCCATATTCTAGAAGAAGATAAAATCTTCTAACTATATCAAATCCAAAAAAATTTCACTTGCGATCTCTCAATTCATATTTTTGATATTGGAAATATACACTTGATATAGCATACCTCATCTACAAAATATTACCTTTCATTTGCCATATTATTGGCAACCTCAAAAATTATAAATAATGTAAGAAAATAAAGATGCTTGGGAAAATATTTTGGCAAGGGTCTGATGTACGCAGCCTTACCCCCACAAGCAGAGGGTTTTTTTTTTCAGTATCTAGTGGATGAAAAATGCTTGATCAAGATGGCTAGGTTTAAATACCAAATTGATTTATCTATGGTTGTCCAACAAAGAGTGATCAAAACAATTCTTGTGGAAGCATTTGAACAAATGCCAAGGGTTATTTGACATCAAAATACAATATTAAAAAACATGCATGATTGTAAATCTCCAATAATCATTGTAGGAAATAAGATCATCATGATATCACACAAAATCAAGAAAAGAAGAAGAAACTGAATAAATAATCAAGCATAAAAGGAGAAAAAATAGAACAATATGGAAGGCAATTAGAAAAATAGGCCGACGATCTTTACAGAAGAGGATGTATTAGACTACATGGAAAGGAAAGAAACTAGAGAACGCATGCTTACCTCAGAGAAAGAATGGCATGAGATGTACAATGACCTGAAGGGATGGAATTCTGCAATTTATTGGACATGCAAGAGCATTTAAGATATGGTGAGATAGTTTTAGAAACTTTGGTACGTTTAAGGGAGCAAAAAAGGAAATATGCTACCCATTAGGTTTTTTGAAATTTGGAATAAAGCGTTGCTCCATTTGCATGGGTGATACGTGTCTTGGAATGTCAAAGGCTCATTGTAAAGCCTGAACATTAACTAGAGCATTGGCTCTTTGATTCGCTGTAACCAACGGTAAAATATTTGTTAATTTGCATATGAAGTTGACATGTACACATGCTTTACCGTCATACCGAGTAAAATGCACAAAGTAAAATGTAATAATATGGTTTCTTAAGACAAATTGCAACATCTTTACAAATGAATAAAATATTTCTGTTTTGAAAGAAATAGTACACTAAATTTTATTGAACAATGCATATTGTATAAATATGACCTATATGTTATGGCTTAACACCGACAATTAAAGAAACTTCTAGATTTACAAGCAATTTTGTTGACATGGCACCTAGTCATATATGTGTAACTTTTTATCACATAAAGTATATTTTTTCAAACTTTTAATACATTTACTTATGTGAAATAAAATTTGTTATAGAAATACATGGACGTCATAATGAATTTTTGTTATGTGAAAATTGTGGAGGCTTCCCTTTTCGAGGGTCATGGTTGATTTTATTTCTCTAGAAGCAAATAAATCCAATTTTATCTTTAATTGTAAAATTGGAGTCGCCACTAACCAAAGATTTAAGGGTATAAATAGACAATGAAAGAATTAATTTGCCAATGTTCAAACCAAAATATGGGGTCAATAGTTCGGTTATTATTTTAGAAAAACCATATCACCCCAAATCATCTAACTATATATTGGTTATTGTATTATTCAAGATCACATGTATCATTTCAACTATTTCACTATTTACTATACATTTGTTTCTTGCAAATTGTTCAACCGACATATAGTATGATCCGTTTCTTTGAAATAGGTAGTGTATACATGATATCTTTCAGTTTCTTTCTGACTAATAAGGATTTGTTTAGAATTAACTATACTAATGCTTACCTTATTGTTAGCTATGATTAAATGTTCATCTTTGCTTATGTTTTGAAGAAACAAATGTATTTATCCTCTTCTAAGAAAGGGATAAACACAAGATGCATATTACATGTTTTTGAAAAGTAGATATCCATGATAGTCATCACCAAATGTAGATCTAGCCATTCTCAAAAGATGGATATAATACATTATATTGGGGGTGTTGGACCAAAGCCTAGCATCTTGCTAATAATGTAAGGAAATATACACTACAAAAAAAAATGGATTTAGCGGCGGGGTATACTAGACCTTTAGCAACGGTCTTTTAGTGATCGCCGCTAAAAGCTACACAGCGGTCTTCTAATGACCCCCGACCATTTCTCTTCGCCCCGACCTCTCTTTCGCCCTAGCCCTAGGGTTGCTGGCGAACGCCATTTCTTCCACCCTGTTTTTTGTCTCACGAACGCCATCTCTCTCGCCTTAATCTCTCTTCCCACCTGTTCTCTATCGCGCCATCTTCTCTCCATCTCTCTTGCTCCAAATACTTGGGTTATATACCGTTCGGTATAAATTGTAAAAATCTGCCTTCATTTGTTCGAAGTCTTCGGCTTTCGCAGCGGTGGAGAAAAGGAGAGCTTCTTCCCCTCTTTGGACCCCCAGATCTAGGTTTCTCTGTTTCGGTGAAGTCTGTACGGATCTATCAGATCGAACTACTTTTCGCCATTGAAGCTATTTCGGAGTTTTATCTCTGATCCTAGTGAGTCAAATTTTCATTTTCTGTTTTTCCTATGATTTTGTTGAAATGCTTTGTATGAACTATATTTTTAGTCTCTGGACTTGGTGAGCTCATGTTAATTACTGGTTGTTAGAATGCATGCGTTTGGAAATGGTAATTACAGAATCCTTATTAAAATTTCTTGTGTTAATTTATGTAGTTAATTTCATTCGCTAGTCAACTTGATTCCGGTAAAATTTCAACCAGTTTTTCCTGAACACTAAAACTACTCTGGACTTTTATTTTTTAACATGTAGTCACTGGCGTAAATCTTGATATTTTTGCATTAATGTTGACAAATTTGTCAGGGTGCTGGTAAATCAGTGGTATTGAATAGTTTAATTGGGCATCCTGTTCTGGTAAGCTGAATCCTGCATTAGTTTTTGCATCCTTGCTGAGATTCGGTATTTATTTTGTGGACTTGCTCCAAAAGTCAATTCCTTGTTCTTATGTTTCATTTGTTTTTGCTGAACTTAAATCTAGCCAACTGGTGAAAATGGTGCTACTCGTGCTCCCATAAGCATTGATTTACAAAGGGATAGTTCTTTGAGCAGCAAGTCGATCATCTTGCAAATTGATAATAAATTTCAACAAGTTTCTGCAAGTGAGGCCTCTTAACAACTGCCACCAAACTGTTTTTTGTAGGCTTGTTACGATTTTGATTTCATGTCCAAATGGGCCTTGACAGTTGTTTGGTAGATTACTAGATGTTATACCTTGTTTGCAATTGCAGTCATATTAATTCATAATTTCTCTGTTGTACGCTGATGTTCTTTTGGCATTTGACAGGTGCTCTTTGACATTCCCTACAGGATAGGTTGAGCAAGGGTTCATCTTGCAAGAGTCGTGATGAAATATATTTGAAGCTACGCACTAGTACAGGTAGTCCCATAATAGTTTCTACTTGTGATTTTATAAGTCATTACTTGTGATTCCATAGCTCATTTATTATGATTCCATACCACTTACCGACATTTTTATGGAGAGAAGAGAAACCAGAATGATTTTTGCTTTCTGTATCATAATGAATTTGCACAAACTGCTAGTTTCTGTAGTATTGTTGGTCGGGCAGACGTGTGTGACTTGAACCTTTGACAGGCCTTTAAGATCTAATTTGTGTAGTATTCTTGATGAATTGTTGCATTTATACTGGATTTCTTTGCTGTGTTTGTCTATTATGCCATGAAAATTCATATTCAAATTAATTGTAAATCATTCCGCTGTTAATTTCTATTTCTGATGAGGATAATGTGAGTATTCATGGAGTCGAGAAGGCGCTGTCTGCTAATAATATTAGTTTTAGGACCTGGGTTGAAGACCCCCTCCACACCTTGCTTGATGCCTATAAGGTAAGACTGTCTACATTGCCAAAAGAAAAAGGAGTGCATAATGGACTGGTAACCAGGTAGGAGAGTGTGCTTCAGGTCTGTTCACCGAGGGCTTATTTCAGCATAATCCATGTATTTGGATTAGTTGAAGCGTGGTCAAGATGTTGCTGTCATGGCAAGTTGTACTGGTTAGGCAAATCTCTTTAATGAATAATTTGCTTCTTAAAGGTCTTTTCTTCTTGAATCTTTATGTTCTAGTGCTATTAGTAATATGCAGGAAAATTGCAGGGGACTTCAAAAAGTGAATGATACAAGTTTAATGTTTATGAAAATTACATATGGTCTCTTAATTTTGTTAACAGGAAAAAACCAAGATTAGGTTTGTTGCAAAAGTGGGTCGATTTGGGTAGGAAAAAAAATGGAAAATAAGTGCCTTTTAGCGCGTGATACATGCCCCATCACAGTTACCCTCTTGTTCTCCAGATCTATAATGAATGATGTCACCCCTAACCAAGTTACCAAGATTTTTAAGGGAGAAAAAAATGTTAATTTGTAATAAATCATTAAATAACTGGTAATAAGTTGATATGTAGAAATTAAATTACCTTCCATCTTAGATAAATGTTTCTTGATTTTACCAGCACAACCTTGACAATGGATAGAAACTCTCATTACAACCACCTGCATTCAAAACACATACCCACCAGAAAAATAATAAAGCCTTAAAAGGACAAGCATGGCCTGAGAAATAAATTCAGGCCATGCTTGTCCTTTTGGGTTTGATTCAGTAAAATTCTGTTTCACCAATAAATTGAAAACCAGGCAAATTACACCATCGAATCTTTACCATTATTTCATAAGTTCCTTTTGTCCTTTTGAGAAATAAATTTAGTGTCCCCATTGTCATTAAATAACCATCTTTATCCCTAGCATTTTACCATAAAACTAATCAAATAATTGTCTAAAATAATCAATATTCTGAAATTATATCATATTTAGCTCCTCAAAAATTGTCTAAACTTTTTTTTTCTAATTATTGTCTTTCACAGGATATTCGGCAAAACTATTCTGAATATCCAAATTCAGTTTCCTTCCTCATGGATAAGAGTTGGATTCTAAAGTGGAGGTAACTTGATTAACAAATTTAAATCTATTACATTTATATGGCCTTATATATTTAGGGCCATATATACGTACATACACACACACACATTAGGTCTTTTCCTTCCTTACTTAGTTATTTCTTTGATAAATAGGTCGAGTCAGGAATATATTGAAGGGGTAAAGAAGTTCATTAATTTTGCATCGGCTAATGGAGCAACAGTTGAAGGAAAGTTGAAGTGCCCATGTCGAAATTGTAACAATGTACTGTATCAAGATGAAGAGACAGCATATAATCACATGATTTGTGATGGATTCGATAAGAATTATACGAAATGGATATTTCATGGGGAGGATATATTAAATCGTGCATCTACGAGTGCAAATGTGGGAGATGATGTATTTGATGCACATTGTCGTAGTGGTGATATGGAGGATTTGTTGCATGATTTAGGTGGGAGTTTAAACTTTGATGAACATGAATCACATAACACCCCTGATCTTGAGAGTGATAAGTTCTTCAAATTGGTAAAAGATGCGGAGCAAGAGTTGTATCCGGGATGTAAGAAATACACAAAGTTGTCATTTATAGTGACAATATTTCACATCAAGACTCTTTGTGGGTGGAGCAACAAGTCAATTACCATGTTGCTTAATGTGCTAAATGATGCATTCCCAGAAGGATCAACGTTGCCAGAAAATTTTACGCAGTCGAAGAAGATGATTTCAGATTTGGGTCTTAATTATAATAAAATTGACGCATGCCCAAATGATTGTATGCTCTATTGGAAAGAGACTGCTGACAAACAGGCATGTGATGTGTGTGGTGTCTCGAGGTGGAAGACAAAAGAAAGTTCGGTTGGAAGGAAGAAGAAGAAAACTCCAGCTAAAATTTTGCGTCATTTCCCATTGAAGCCACGGTTACAAAGATTGTTCATGTCATCAAAAACTGCCTCTGACATGAGATGGCATGATGAGGGGCGCACTAAAGATGGGTTGCTAAGACATCCTGCCGATTCCTTAGCATGGAAACATTTGGACAATTATGATCCGTCTTTTGCTTCAGAACCTCGAAATATTAGGCTTGGGTTGGCGAGCGATGGGTTTAATCCTTTTAGGGCAATGAATATTTCTCACAGCACGTGGCCAGTTGTTATAATTCCATATAATTTGCCACCGTGGAAGTGCATGAAAAAGCCTAATATGATTCTCTCATTGCTTATACCTGGACCTTCTGGACCTGGAAATGATATTGATATATACTTAAGGCCATTAATTGAAGAACTTAAGGAATTATGGGAATCGGGAGTGGTGACTTTTGATGCTTCAATGAATGCGGCATTCCAGATGCGTGCAGCCTTGCTATGGACTATTAGTGATTTTCCTGGGTATGCCATGCTGTCAGGATGGAGCACCAAGGGGAGGTTTGCATGTCCTTCTTGTAACAAGGATACTTGTAGCCGATACCTTTGTAACGGAAGGAAAAATGCTTATATGGGTCATCGTAGATTCTTGCCACTCAATCATAGGTTTCGACGGAACAAACAATCTTTTGATGGTACTATAGAAGAGAGATCTCCTCCTATTCAAATGTCAGGCGCTGATGTCTTGAATCAATTGGAGGGAGCCACTTTTACACTTGGAAAGAAAAATATAAAGATTGATGGGAGAAAAAAATCAAGACATACAAGCAATGTAAGCATGCCTTATAGTTGGAAGAAAAAGAGCATATTTTTCGAGTTGCCATATTGGGCGCATAATATCTTGAGGCATAATTTAGATGTTATGCACATTGAGAAGAATGTATGTGATAGTGTGTTAGGGACATTATTGAATATTGATGGAAAAGGATGCTGAGATGCAGGAGCTTAGGAACATAGTTCAAAGCTTATCTAGACAGGTATTTTTTCTTTTTATTTATAGTTTGCCGAAGATACTTTAGGATGAAACTTTGATAGTCAAATAATATCTTAGCATCTTTTTATGTAGGTTGGTGAACATTTTAGCCGACAAGAGGCTCCTACAGAACCAGGGAGGCGATCAAATGAGGTAATCGTTATTATTAGATATTAATAGACTATTAGTTTAACTTTAGGTTTTACTATATTTTTTATTGAGTAAATTAAAATACTTTTCAGGAGGGCTCTAACAATGATCGATGAATCTTAGATGAGTATACTTAACACCTGGTCATGGACAGGTATGTTTAAAGCAACTGGAGCATGTGTATTTAGTCACTTTATTATCATGACTATTTTTGGTGTTATTGGTGTTTTCGCAGTGGAGCTTGAAGGTTTGGAGATGGATTTCAAAGCATCAAACCATGGTTGTGAAGAAACTTTTTTTTTTTTTTTCTACTCAGGTTTGTAGATGAATTTTGAACTATCAAATGTCATAAGTTGAAAGTGCAAGTTTCAAATCAATGTTTTTTTTATTTTGTAAATTATTATTATTTTTTATTTGGTTTAATTTGGTTGAATGGGTGGTTGCAGGCAAGAGGGAGAGAGAGGGGGGTGGGTGGGTGGGTTGGGTATGGGTTATATGGGGGGTGGGTGGGTGGGAGGGTGGGGTACGGGTTATATGGGGGGTGGGGTATAGGTTATATGGTGGGTGGGTGGGGTGGGTTGGGGTACGGTTATATGGGATGGGGGGGGTGGGGTGCGGGTTATATGGGGGGTACGGGTTTATATGGAATGTAGGGGGTGGGGGCGGGGGTGGGGTTTATTTGTGAAAAAAAAAAAAATTTGGGGGTCGTAGGATAGTGCCAAATGCATGGGGGGTTTATTTGTGAAAAAAAAAAAATCAGGGGTCGTGGGATAGTGTCAAATGCATGGGGGGTTTATTTGTGAAAATAAAAAAATCGGGGGTCATAAAAATAAAAACAAAAAACGCTTCAAAAAAATAAATAAATAAAGACCTTTAGCGGCGGTCGTGACCGCCGCTATTCCCGCCGCTGAAAGAATCAGCGACGGGAGAATCTACGGCGGACAAGTGTCGTTCCGCTGAAGTTTTAGCGGCGGACATTTGGCTTTTAGCGGCGGTCTTAGTCCGCCGCTAAAAGTAACCTTTTTTGTAGTGATAGTTACGTCCTTACTAGTGACTTGAGTTATTGGTGCAGTGGTAGGCACTTGACCTTACAAATTGGTATCATATTCGACTGCACAAACTATGAATTATTCTTTTTAAAAGCGGAAGTGCGGGCTTCCAAGTCTATACATATCAATTTCTAGGAAACTAATTGATGTATTTCGAGGAAATTCTTTCTCAAGAAATAGTGCAGAAATATAGAACTTAGCAAAAAGCTATAAGAAAGTAATTGATGTATTTCTAGGAAACTAATTGACGTACTCAGATCTTGAAAGCCGTGCACACGTCAACGAAATTCGCACATGAACATGAAGACAAAAATGATGCCCACACTATTAGTGAACCACATTTTTGTTAACCAGTTGATTGGTATGTTGCAGTTCAACGAAATTGGGTGGAAAGGATTATGTGTGTGTATATATAAGTTTCTCTCCCAATTAAGCTAATGTGGGATTATAAAAGGATAATGCAATCCCTTTTTAGTCCCATATCGGCTGGGGAGGGAAACTTCCTCATCAAATGTTCTATATAAATATCCCTGTTTCTCCTTTTTCAATTTATAATTTTTATTATAGGAGTTACTATGATAACATTATAATTAAAAATAAAATAAAATCTTACAAGTTTGTTTGAAATTGGATCAAGCTATTAACTCCATATTTGAATCGAACTCCATTGATTTTATGTTGAACATGGATAATATTTGGATTTAAATCTAGCCAACAAGAGCAAATCATTATGCCTCATTTGGTTTAGTCCAAAAATTGGATCTTCCATGCCCAAAGAGCCCTTCGGCTTTTCTAAATTGACTTTAATATTGTAAAAATCCTTATCCTTGTCCCAAATAACCAAGTTATCCTAGTATAATTGTCACGCCTTGAAATATATACATCTAATACCCCTATAATTATAATAATAAATAATAACGACAATGGGATAATAGGGATATTAGGACGTAACTATAGTTTCCACACACACCAATGTGAAAGCCAAAGAAAAATCCAACTCTCAAGTGTTTGATGTTTAAAACATCCGTACAAAATAAAATTTCAAAAGAAAAATAAAAATTAAATACCAAGATCTTGCACATTTAAGACAACTAAAATTCCATATGTATCAATTAAATCAATGTTAGAATACACATGAAAAATAACCAATTCACTAATAAGATAATAACAAAATAATCCCCATATTATTGACATATGGCATTAAGTAAATCCCCAAACAAAAGACTACTCTGAGTAGACTACGCTGATGTCTAAGCACGCCATATCATGTCCATATCCTAAGCACCGTCCTCCTCATAAATTGCATCGTACACACCTAAAAAATGGTAGAAAGTGAGCAAAATTTGCTTGGTAAGTATCACTTCTATAGATCAAGTCCCATGCAAAACTCCAACTATAGAACTATACCCTTAAGACAAAATCAATATAAACAATAAAACATATATAGCATGCTGAACATTTAATTAAAATAAAGAGACAAGTAGTAAGTGCAATTTACATGAAAGACCCCTGATACCTCTATATGTAGTCTAAAATGTATGATTTCCTAAGATAACTTTATATGAAAGAAAAACTCCAAATATTCCATGTCAGGCTCAACCTAATATGGAATGAATGTAGTGAAAGTATGTGCATAATCTGTATATATATTCATCTTCACTTCATGAGTTACCTTAGAGTTGCAAATCATAGGGAATTTCCCCCTGCTTCCTTATAATTGCCATGTAGTGTGTTATGATACTGTCTAGATACTTCCGATCCAACATAAATCCCAACTACAGACACCGAGGATTTCATTTCATTCCTTTTAATCTGAAGTATTCTACATGTACATTGCAATTCTACGAGCTTTCAACCGATCAGAGCACTATGCTGAGCCACTATTTGCGGAAAGGAGATTAAATCCCAAGATGCCTACAATATCTTTGTAGAGTCCGGCTCTAAACAATAACACGGTCTCAATCCTATAATGCATTTCAAAGATTTCATTTCAAAGTCTTACATCACTTTGGTAATCCCAACTTACAAATTAGGTCTTGGACTCTATGAAAATTAAGTCATCACTATGAATGTAATGTTATGAACGAGGACTTTTGGTGACTGTTGGTAGACCTTAACCCTCATCTATTCTGAAATAGTGTCAATAGCATGCTGGACTCATGCATGAAATACAAACAACTCCTAACTAACTCATAATGAAGTTCACACATGGCTTTCATCAATAACCATAACAAATAATTGCGTTAAACATATTAAATTCTAACTTGGTATATTTCACTGATCATAAAATAGTTTAGAAGCTCATAATTATGTTTATAGACAGCTAGGAAAGCATTCATAACATCACAATTGCATAAATCATCCAAAAATACACAAAAACACATTTTTCTGGGTTTGTCGCTCGAGCTCGAGTGGAGCACACCTTCAGCATCAAACTTAGTTCATCAGCTTTCACGCTAGCTTGCCACTCGAGTCTAGCCTCTCACACAACAATCATACTCGAACATAGTTCGTGTGCCAAGCAAACATCAAACCAAAAATTAACCCATAATC
The DNA here is from genome assembly GCA_947561395.2 of Buxus sempervirens. Taxonomy (NCBI): domain Eukaryota; kingdom Viridiplantae; phylum Streptophyta; class Magnoliopsida; order Buxales; family Buxaceae; genus Buxus; species Buxus sempervirens. The sequence continues at coordinate 21,128,207 of OX387188.1, read as the reverse complement.
TCCTCGCTCGATAGCCCGCTTGAGTTGGAAGTTCGGCGTCCAAATAAACACATGCCATTGCTCAAGCGATGTCAAATTGCTCTCGGGTTTAAAAAATAATTATAACACAGGAGGGTGGTGCTAGAGCTACGCACGAGCACACGTTGAGCATTGAATCTAAACTTTCCATAAATCGATTATTCAAGCAATCCAACTTAATTTTATTCAATTCCATTGATACTAACAAGTTTCTAAGCATCCAATAACAACTTTCTAACCATCCATATGCATCAAATTCACCTGGATTAAAAATATAGCTATCTCACCATTGAAATCCTAAATTTTATAGTTTATGTTTCATACCAAAATTTCAAGTTTTCAATGAAATAATCAATCACACATACAATTGAGCTTAGTAGCATGTTTCTAAACATGTTTGAAACAAAACTCATGAATAAAAACAAGAATTAACACTCAGATTTGAATATTACATCTATTATGCATATTTTTCAAGAAATTTATACAATCATGCAAACAAGCAATAATTCTTAATGCATATCATGAATTCCACATATATTCATCGCAATGTTGATATTATACATCCTCTATACTCTCCAGAAATTTTCAAAAATAGGTTTAGGCATAAATTACTTTGTTAGAATTCTACAAACAACTTGAAATCTATAAATCAACCTACCTTAATGCTCTATATTCTTTGGTTGTTAAAATCTCTTGAATTCCTCTTGAGTTTGCTCTTCAAAGTCTTTTCTTTCTTCCTCGAAAATCACACGTCCACCTCTAGGGTTTCTTGCAAAAATCACCACACACCTAAGTCAACAAGAGATCATAGAAAGTCATAATTTATTTTTAAAGTTAGTAACTTAGTATGTATACTAGGGTTTTAGTTTCTAATTACCATCCTACCCAAATCTATAGAGAATTTGGCTTAGGTGCACCATCTTTATTTTAAAGAAATAGGCTAATCCACCTAGCCTTAATTAATTGTTTTAAATTTTCTTACTAATTTACTATTTTACCTTTTTAAAATTTTAAAGTTGTACATTACTCTCCATTTAAAATCCTACTAGTTTCTTACGTCAAATAAATTCTACATATTTGAATCATGTTAATAGATAATTATTATATAGAGATCAACTATCTTAGAAAGAGATAATTATTTTTAATTTTTAAAAAACAGATAATCCCTTCTTTGACCATATTAATCTTTATATAATAATATTTCATTTTGTTTATATTTAATATATTTAGTTTCAAATTCTTTTCAAAATATAATTATTTTTAAGCAATTAAAAGAAAATTAACATTTTGGTTTTTGACTTCAACACGCGCATATCGTGTGCTTTCCTCCGGTAGATGTATGTTATGAAATATACAAACGAAATGGAAGCAAAAACGATAGAAACATAAAACACAGAACAAAACTCAAGATATACGTGGTTCGGCTTTTAGCCTACGTCCACGGTCGGAGAAGATGAGAACGATTCCACTATCTCAAAACAAGTGTAGACACCTGATTTTTGCACCCCCAAAAATGCAAAGAATAAAAATGTCAATTAAAAAGTCAAACCCTGAGGGGGTCAAAAATTGACTTTTTGATCCAAAGAAAATTGGCCATCAAACTTCCTCTCATTAAAAAAGAACATTTCGACACGGTTCTAACGCAACTGAGTTTGCCAGAATCGAAGTCCGGATGAGGAAGTTATGAGCCGGTCAAACTTTTGGGGGAGCGAAAGTTGACTTTTTGCTCGACCCCAATTCAACTACCCAATTTGATCCCAGTGGATAGTGGGTTCCGAGCCGATTCCAACAACACCAAATTTGCTGAAATCGAACATCGGACGGAAAAGTTATGGGCAGTTGAAGTTTCAAAGAAAGCTGCCCATGTGGCAAAACAGCAGTAAAAAGCAGAATAGATGAATTAAATAAATAAAAATAATCTTTTAATATTATTTTAATAAGAGAATCTCATTTTATAATAAAATAATCAAAAAATCGGATAAAAATCTTTAAATAAACCAAATTGAATAAAGATTTGAAATCCAAACATTTTTAAAACGTGCTGGACCGTATTTGCATTACGGGCAGGGCATGCCCGTATTTGAAGTACGGGCATGCTTCTAGAAGCAAACACGCGTCGCAGTATGGCGGGACACGAGTCCCGTACGGAGGAATCTGCGATAATTGCAAATATTCGTTTTTCGCCCGTATTTGAATTACGGGCAAGGCACGCCCGTACTTGAAGTACGGGCAAGGCATGCCCGTAGTTCAAATACGGGCACGAAAATTTTGCCTATAAATAGAGACGCCACCCCCCTCATTTGAAGAAGCCTTCTCCTTGGCCGATTCCCCCTTCCTCCTCTGATGTTCTCGCGGCAAACCCCTGCCCAATTGTCACCATCCCAAAACCTAAACCCTTTTTAATCCCCATATTACCCCTATACTCCTAAACTACCCCAAAACCATGCCCAAATCCTCTTCAACTTGGTCTTGAACCCATCCACCTTAACCAAGCTCTTCCCAATTCTTCCCCACAAAATAAGGAGGACGCGGAAGCGCTGCCAAATTCACCGGAGAAATCATCACTAGCAAAAAACCATATTGTAAGTATGACATTATCATTAATGTTTTCACTTTCAACTTCTTTTCTAGACTTCTGATATTACTAACTCAGTTGTTGTTTTGAGTGTCATGAGAAGATGACATTAAAAGGTTGATCATTACAAGAAAAGGAGAAAAAGAAAGTGTTTAAAGAACACTTTGATTATCTAATCAAATACTTTTTTTTTTTTTCCTTTGACATGGAAGGATTGAACCCTTCTTGAGGTTAAATAGATCCCTTGTAATTGCCCACTTCCCTCCTTCAAAAGATGATCATGAATCATAAAAGAAGATGCTGGTTTTCACATTAAAAAAGGAAGAAAGAAGAAGGAGGCCTTTTAGGCCAAAAGAAGAAAAGAAAGGACTTTGAAGAATCTGGAAGTCCCGCTGAAGTTGCCGGAACACATAAGAAAGTCACCGGAGTGATCCCAAGGAAGAATCGGCAGCAAACATGCAAAAATGGAGATGCCCGTAAACTCAGGCCGGTCCAGTCTGGACCGTGTTTAATTCACGGACAAGGCGAAGACCGTAATTCATTCACGGGCAAGGCAGACCGTGAATCAAATACGGTCCCAACTGTAAATAACTTAAAAAAATTAGTTTTTCGGACCCGGTTGGACCCAATCCGACCCGTTTAAACTTGACCCAGCCAATTTGGCTTCTTGGACTTTTCCAAGCCCATTTTGAGACTGTGGGCTTAAGTGGGCCCACCAAGGTTTCGTGGGCCCTCCAATAGGGCCCACATCCCGACTAGCCTAACCAAGGCCCATTTTCACAAATGGGCTAAGGCCACTTAATTAACAGCCCATGGGCCAAATCCCAGCCCATTGGGCCCTAAAAAACCTCAACCCACTAACTTTGTGCAAGTATAATTGAACCCTTAAACCAAATAGCCATAATCCAATAAGGGTTACCCAATAACCCGAATTGGGCCTTGGGCCTGGCTTTAGCCCAACTTGGATTCCACTGGGCCTTCCAACGGGGCCCATACCAGACCCATTTCACTAACTTAATAAAAGATAAAATCAAATAAAAAGGGGACCCACACCATCAACGGTCCCCACCAGACCAAATAAGTGTGCATGCTGGCTTAGGAATTGGGTGAAAACTACGTTGACTCAAGACCAAGGAGACCCACGGGACCTGTCAATCGACGGGGCGGGCTAGGGTGTCTTTGGGCTTCCCTAGACGCAACCGAGAACTTGCTCAGATCTCTAATAAAGCCGCAGACCAGAAAATTAGGCCCGAATAGGTGCCCCTTTGTGTCTGCCTGCACCTCTCAGGCAGTGGCGACTCCAAACCAAAACAGTCCCGAGGCGAGCATCACTTCTACATGCACCTCGTCGTGCGGCCCGAAACCGAAAAAGGGGGTGCGCACAACAAGGATTACAAAAAACGGAACTGCTTATTGCGGTTCTCCCAAACCCTAACAAAACAGAAGACGAATCCTAATTGTACCCCTCAAAAAATTCAGGTATTGGTGAAATATAAGACATTTACAATACAAATCTCCACCTTGGCTTATATTTTGCCAGACCAATAAAACAATTCAAAGGGAAGAATAACCAACTGTAGATATCTCAAAAGGAACCAAAACATCATCTCTTCAAAACCAGCCCTCCAAAGGGCTACTGCCTCTTGAAGCTACAAACACCAATCTGTAGACATCCCAAATTGCACAATAATTGGCAAAATTCATTCTTTCCTTTAAAACCAGCACAAAATTTGAGAATTAAGCATTTTTCTTGTATCCGACAACTCAGGTCGAATACAAACATATCCTTTTATATCCGACAGAAGTTGTCGGATACAAGCAGGCATTAATGTATCCAACGACATATGTTGGATACATATATGTGCTCTTGTATCCGACCTGATATGTCGGATACAAGCTTTTTGCTCAAAATTAGGGTTTTCCGAGAGTTTTCACTTTTTACCATCATATCCTTCATTAAAGGAGTGGAAATCTTGGAAATAGCCTTAGGGTTTAGGTTGGTGGACTCTAGACATCATTTTGTGTTTAGCATAATGCAAACCTAACCCTAGCCTTTGCCTATAAATAGGAGGCTCCTCCTTAAGCAAATGGCCAAGAAGTTGGAGATTGAAGATCTCTGAGTGAAGAAGGGAACCGCTGCCTCATTGCTTCCAGAAACCCAGGTAAGCCTAAACCCCTCTTTATTTTTCTGTTTTTACATTCTAGAGTTAGTTCTTTTCTTCTACCCTTCTGTAGAATAAGGCCTATTCTTTGTGTATGCAAACCCTTCCCCTACTCAAAGTACCTCAAGACTCCTCCTAGCCGTAAAACGTGAAGGTGGGATCTAGGGGAAACGAGACTGAGGATTGATCCTTAGTGTTAGAATGTAACGCCCCGGATCCGTGTTGTTCATTAAAGATATAACACGTCTCACAGAGGGTTAGATAAGGATCTCAATAACGGTGATCGCTGGATAATCACACACAATTTATATCACATCAGAGTGCACAATTAAAATTATCATCCAAGCAATCTATAGAATCTTCAAATAACATCAAATGGTTCCAATTTACTACCTTATTACAATTCCCACAAATTTAATTGAACAGAGTTTAAGACTAAATAACCTACTAGTCTAAGGATTGTAGTAATAATCCTCCTCCCTATAGGTGTCAGTCGGATCTACCCCAGTAGGCGCCTAACCACGAAGATCTGAAAAACAGAACAACAACGAGGGATGAGATACGAATATCTCAGTGAGTGACACATGCATGCAGAAATAGTTAACACAGTTATAAGGCATGCTTCAATAAATAACCAACAATTTAAACAACAGATTTCCGATAACAACACAAAAAGGTCAATGTCATGCATATTGTTACATTGATTAATTTACATGCCAAGTAGACACTCCACACCTCCATGTACACAGTTCCGGCCTACTCAGGATATCGGACACTCTGAAATGACGGCCTACTCAGGGTATCGTCATCCAATGCCGGCCTACTCTGGGTATCGGCACTGACAACCAGGCGTACTCAGGGTATCTGGCTGCTCTACACTGGTCATGGCAACACACAAGGCCATGCAATTACACCAATAAACAAATACCATCACATTACTAAGCTTAACAAGGATCCAAGGGAAGCTAAAGCCAAAACCGATAAATAACCAAATAACTCCGCATTCAGTAAACCCACATTTATTTCAAAACTGTGTATCCCAATACACTCATCACAAATTGTTCCAACCAGAACAGTAACTCTTCACAAGTGTTCCAACCAGAACAGTAACTCTTCACAAGTCAAAGGTTTCCAACGTGACAACAACATTTCCATGCAATAAAAGTATCTTACTCACACCAAGAAAATAGTCTTTACAATACATTTCAGAACTTGCCAAAAGTAGAACTTGGATTTAATAAATTCTCAACCAAGTACAGTGTTTAACCGAAGAGAAACTACAATAGAAACTCCTAGTGTTAGGTACCAAACATCACCTACCAATAGCCCAAAAATTTCCTTGGAAGCTTCTAAGAATTCCCATAATTTACACTTAATATTCTTATAGTGATTGAATAGGAAATATTGTTTCTAAAGTTCTAAACAAATGATTGGTTAAGTGCTTGAACCCTCAGATCATCAAAACCCAGCTTGGTTTAGCCAAACATGCCTTTCGGCAAAATATTGGACCATGCGCTGACCTCCTGCGCTAGGCACGAGGTCAGCGGATAGGTCGCTGGTCAAATTTGGGGTATGCGCCCACTTAAAGTCGAGTGAGCGCGAGGTGAGCGCGAAGTGGGCGGGAGGTTCACGCAAGATGCGCGTATCGAGTTTAAGTTCGAGCGAGCTGAGCGCGAACTGGGCGCAAGCTCGGCGGGTAGTATAATTTGACCTTGCGCCCACTACCCGAAGTCGGCGCCAGTGAGCACCAAGTGGGCGGATAGTCGACTGAGTTTTCAAGTCTCTGTTATTTTCAGATCTACCACTCTGGCCAAACTTTTTCGATCTGTAACTACTTCTTCAGTCTCCTAATATCCCCATAACACATTTAAACTAGTTTTGGAATTAATCTAACACAATTTTTATTTATCCTCATCCAATTCTAAAGAAACAATCCCTCGGACTATCTCCGTCCAGAAAACAAATGAATATCTCATTCCACAAACATATGCATTCGGATTAAAACTACAAATAATACGAAACCCAGGTTTTAAAACAGTGCCACTCACCTTATACGCTTCCAAGTCTTGGCAACAGCAACCCCTCAAAGAGCAATCCCCAACCAACAGTTCGTTCATTCGTCTGGTTGCTATAGTCGCCCAGTTGTTCTTTTGAAGGAAAAGCCCTTCTGAACTTCTTGATCACAAACACCAACCGGCAGAACTTCCCCAACTCTTCTCTCCCAAAGAACTTCCCCAACTCTTCTCTCCCAAAGAAACCTAAGAAAATCGCCGCAATCGCCAATCCTCTCAGTACGAGTACACGCGTATTAAGAGCAAAACCCAAAACCTAATTTTCTTAAAGTATATATACCTTCCATAAATAAATTTGCCGCTCGACGAACTTTGAAATCTCTGATCTGGTGTGTGCTCGTCCACCGAAATTCCTACATCCACACACCTTATTAGTTTTATTTATTATTATTATTATTTGTTTTTCCCATAAAATCATGAAAAATTATCGGGGTTTTACATAGAACCCTTTTGAAAAGCCTTTTGATTTTATGAAAACCGTTTCATACTCAAAGTACCCCAAGACTATCTCGAAGAACCGTTGAACGGGGAGAGAGAACTAAAGGAAACGAGAATGGAATGGAACCCTAGGTCTTTTTAGAACCCCATTTGATTGATATGAATCCATATGTTGTTATGTTGTGATTGAAGAAATGATTTTTACACATACACACATATTGCACTTGTTTTTTGTCGGAATCGGCTTGTATTTCAGATCTATTGCATTCATTGTGATAGATTTGGGATAAATAGCCCCAAACAATTCTGGGATATTTCTTAATGGTTTTCAACATGATTTGAAGCAAGTATTGAAGACCTCTAGGTTTAACCTCTCGGTTTTGGCCATTTTTGCTCAATTTTGGGGTTTTTGGCATATTCTTTTCAATCGGAGAGAATGGTGAGCCAAACTTGTGCCCTATTTCTCCCTAGAGGTTCTCCAACACCTTTTCAAGTGGTTTTGATTTATATTGCACGGATCACACACATCCAATCACTGATTTGAATTGATTTTACTTAAAGGTGGTAAAACGGGACAGCATCTGTACCCTAACTTCGGACACTCATAACTTCATCATCTGGATGAATTTTGGAGTGATTCGAAAGCCATGGGAAAGGTGAGGCTGTCTAGTTTATGCCTGTAAAATTTCATCAATTTTTATATAGTGGATTGTTGATACCACTCAGTCGAAGTTGATAGGTTAGTTCAGGTCTGATTGTAGAACCTGTCACTTTGACTGAGCGCCATGTGTTCGTTTTAAGTCCGATTCGAGTGATTTTTGTTTCTGTGTTTTCTTTCGGAAGTCTAATTTCAAATCCAGTTGGTTTCATAATTTTTTTATTCCATTTGTGTCATAGGTAACAAATTTACTCAGAACTGCGCAACAGCAATTTGCTGGGTAAATCTGTGATCTTCGGGGCCTGTTTGGGAGGCCACCCAAGGCACGTCCGGATGAATTTTTTTATGAGGCTAGTTTCATTTGAAATATGGCTCTACATACTTAATTCATGCCAAATTTCACGGATTTATATGAAGCCAATTTTTCTAAATGAATTTCCAAAGTTGCCCGCTTGTTACTTTTACTGATTTCCAATAGCAACTTTCAAATGAGCATAACTCCTAGGATTTTAACCGGATTTGATTGAAAATTTGCATGAGTCTTCTATTTATCATAATATTTCAAATGGATTTAGTTTGATCCAATTTAAATTAGATTTGAATGATTTCAAGACAAATGGCTCTAGCTTTTACTGAATTTTCCGGATTTGTCTCAACTTGGTTTTATTCAAGTTTTGCTTTGATTTCCATCTAATGGTGATATCCCAGAAGTGATAATGACATTAAAGAGAATCTGGAATTTATCGGATTTATCATGTGAAAGTATCACACATTTGTTTAATCCTTTTTCAAGGTTTTTTTTATGATTTTAGCAAGCTTTCTTATTTTTTAGCATGAACAACACTTGGCAACCACCTTGTGTGGGTGAATGGGGGTACCTAACACCTTCCCCCGTTCATAATCTAATCCCCTTACCCATCTTTGGATTTTATTTTCAAGTAGAGTTATTTTTACTCTAGATTTTGCCTTTTTGCTCTTTTGATGATTTTGGTATCCATTCACACCTTTAAAATTGGATGGTGGCGACTCTCCCATATTTCGTTGAGCCCGTGTGATGACGGAGGGGAATCATCCCGGTGATTTTCCCATGTCTCACACAATCAAGTCTAGGCAATGCCTAAACTTTGCAACTAAAATGCTCTTAGTCATCATGTCAGCCGAATTCTCTGCTGTAGCAATCTTCTCAACAATAATGCCCCCTTTAGAGACAATGTTATGAACAAAGTGATATCTTACATCGATATGTTTAGTCCTCTCATGATACATTTGGTTCTTAGCCAAGTGTAAGGCACTTTGAATATAGAAATCAACTATTGCTCCACTCCCAGATCAAAGATCAAACTCTTCAACCAAATAGCTTCCTTTACTGCTTTTGTAATTGCCATATACTATGCCTCTGTAGTAGACAAAGCAATCATAATCTGTAAAGTTGCTTTCCAACTAATGGTACTGCTAGATAGCACACAAGTATAGCCTGTCAAAGATCTCCTCTTATCCAGATCACCTGCATACTCTAAATCTACAAAACCCACTACAACACCATCCACACAAGCACTCATGTCATACACCAACTGTGAGACATGGGAAAAAATCAATCTTCCATTGACTTCCTCAATCATCACACGGGATTAAATAAAACAAAGAGTCGCCACCATTCAATTTAGGTGTGAATGGACACCAAAATATTAAATAAGCACAAAAGGCAATTTTAGGGTAAAAATAACCCTCCTAAAAAAACAACCAGAGATAGGTAGGGGGATTAGGTTATGAACAGGGGAAGGTGTTAGGCACCCCTATTCATCCACACAAGGTGGTTGCCAGGTTTTGTTCATGTTTTTCAAAGAAGAAAAGCTTGCTATAAAAATCACAAAAAAGACAAAATTGTATGGTTTTTTCATACGAATAGTCTGATTGATCCAGAACTTTCAAATATGATCATACCATTCCTAGGGTTTCATGATCAAAATAAAATTGAGATAAAATCAAATAAAATCAATTTAAAGTGAAAAATCAAAAAATCTGGCTTCAAGTCAAATTCTAGAAATCTAGAAAAATATGATTTTTATAAAATATTTCAAAATTGAACTTGAATAATCCAGGATATAGGTAGAGCCCCAAATTTCACGTTAAATCAAGGAATAAAAACCAAAAATACCCACATTGAAGAAAAACATCAAAAGTGGAAAATTTAGACCGTAGGGTCTTCTCTCAATAATGAAAAACGATTTAAAAACCACATCATGAAACCCTAGAATTTATTTTCAGGCTTTTGGATTCAGATCTACCATATTGATCATGATAAATCCAAGATCCTAGCCTAAAATCACAAAAATCACGAAAACAATGCTGTAGGTGCAAAAGTGTGGAAAATCCAAATTTTGGAAAATAATGGGGATCTCATGCTATAAACATCATAGATTCATGTTATTCATTCAGATATATCATAAAAACATTAAAACATGATCAAGATATTTAAAAGCAGCCACATATCACAGATTAGAGCACATGGGGGTCTACCCTACGGATCCACCTGTTCTCTTTTCCCCTAGCTCTCTCTTCACGTTTTACGGCTAGAGAGGATTCTTGAGGTACTTGGAGATAGGTTTGGTTATACAAACACAATCAAAGGCCTTATTCTAGAAAAAAGGAGAAAAACAGATATGGGGTTCTATTCTAGGGATCCACCTGTTCTCTTTTCCCCTAGCTCTCTCTTCACGTTTTACGGCTAGAGAAACTCTTGAGGTACTTAGAGACAAGTTTAGGAATACTAGATACAAGAGCTGGCCTTATTCTACAGCAATAGAGATGATCCTATTACATCTAGAATTGAAGACAGAAAATAAAAGGGAAAAGGGACTTACCTGGATTGAGCAAGCAGAGCAGCAGGGGTTCCTCTTCTTCTCTTGGAGCTCTTGATTCTTCAAAATTTCGTGGCCCTTTTGTTTTGAGAATCTCACCTCTATTTATAGGCAAGCACAGGGGTATGGTTGGTCCAGGGTTTGGCAAGATAGAGTTTCAGTTTGAGTTAAACACAAGATCATGCCATCCATAGCCAACCAAGGTGACTTCAGCGAATAAAATACGTAATTCGCTCATTTAGAGATATATTGGACTAAAGATAAAGCTCGGAAATCGAGAGAAGGATTAAACTCCCACGTGTCTTTAGTGACCGAAAATGATTTACGGTCCAATGGGGACCGTATTGTTACTACGGGCGTGCCTGACCGTAGATTGATTTCGGGCGCAACCGGCCCGTGAATGAAATACGGGCATAGCCAGTTTTGTCAGTTTTTATGCATTTTTGACCTGTTTTAAGCTCTAATTATATGTTTTCATTATTTTCTCATTCTGTAGTGCAATTTGGGGTGTCTACACCAACCCCACATCAGTTGTACCTCAAAGATATCTTAGTATCCATTTCACTGCTGCCCAATAGGTCTTGTGAAGATTGTCCATATACTTGCTCACCATACTAATTGCATATGAAATGTCAGAACGAGTACAGACCATAGCATACATGAGACTCCCAACTACATTGGCATAGGGAATACAAGACATGTATGTCTTCTCCTTCTCATTTTGTGGGTTGAAAGTAGCTAAAATCTTAAAATGAAAAGCAAGTGGGATACTCACAGATTTGAATTCCTCCATCCCAAAGCGTTCAAGTACCTTTTCAATGTATCTTCTCTGTGATACGAATAGCTTACCCGCTTGCGTATCTCTGTGAATCTCAATCCCCAAGATCTTCTTTGATGCACCCAAATCCTTCATCTCAAACTCCTTACTGAGTTGAGTGTTCAAACGTTGGATTTCCACCATATGCTTAGAGGTAATAAGCATATCATCAACATATAGCAGCAAATAAATAAAAGAACCATTAGGAAGTACCTTGTAATAGACACAACTGTCATATGTACTTTTGTTGTAGCTGTGCTATGCCATAAAGGTGTCAAATCTCTTGTACCATTGCCTTGGTGACTGCTTCAACCCATATAGTGACTTCTTGTGAGACATGGGAAAAAATCACCGGAGTGATCATCCCTCCGTCAACACACGGGCTCAACGCAAAAATTGGGAGAGTCGCCACCATTCATGATTTTGGGGTGAGAATGGGCACCAAAGAGTTCAAAATAAGGCAAAAATAGCCAAAAGACAAATTCTAGGGTAAAAATAACCCTGCTTGAAAATAAAATCCAGAGATGGGTAAGGGGATTAGATTATGAACGGGGGAAGGTGTTAGGCACCCCAATTCATCCACACGAAGTGGTTGCTAAGTGTACGTTCATGCTAAAAAGAGAAAATAAGAAGCTTGCTAAAAATCCTGAAAAAGCCTTGAAAAAGGAACAATGTATGATATTTTCACATGAAGATCTAAATGGATTTTAGATCATCTCTTATGTCAATATCACTTTTGGAATATCTCAAAAGATGGAAATCAAAGCAAAAGTGGCAAAAACCAAGTTGAGGCAAATCCGGGAATTTTGGTAAAAAGTAAGATCCTTTGTCTTGAAATCATTCAAATCCAATTTCAAATTGATTCAAACCAACTCTATTTGAAAGATTAAGGTAAATAAGAGTTTCATGCAAAATTTCACTTCATTCCGATAAAAATCCTAGGAGTTATGCTCCTTTGAAGTTGCTGTTGGGGATTTTTAAAAGTGGTAAGTGGGCAAATTTGGAAAATTGTCTAGAAAAATCCACTACATAAAAGTCCACGAAATATGGTGTGATTGAAGTTTGTATGGCCATCTTTCAAAAGAAACTAGCCTCATACAAAAATCCCTTCGGATGTGCCTTGGGTGGTCTCCCGAACAGGCCCCGAAGATCACAGATTTACCTAGAAAAGTGCAAATGAGCAGTTCTGAGTAAATCGGCTACCAATAATTTAAATGGAATCCAAAAATTATGAAACCAACTGGATTTGAAAATAGACTCATAAAGGAGTACTCAGAAATAAAAATCACTCGAATCGGACTTAAAACGAACACATGGCGGTCCGTCGAAGTGACAAGTTCTGTACTTGAACCTGAACTGTCCACTCAACTTCGACAGAGAGGTGTCAAAAATCCGCTAGATGAAAATTCATGAAATTTGGTGGACATAAACTAGACAGCCTCACCTTTCCCATGGTTCTAGAATCGCCCCAAAATTCATCCGGATGATAAAGTTATGGGCGTCCGAAGTAATGGTACAGGTGCTGTCAAGCTAAGCCACTTTTGAAGAAATCCAAATCCGAAAATTGACAAAAAGTGTGTGATTCGTGTGAGATGAATCCAAAACCTTTGAAAAACATTTAAAAACACTCCAGAATTTGATTGAGGCCATTTATTTGAGTTTTTATCACAATAAATGCAATAACCCCAAATATGAGCCTATCCCGCCAAAATAGTGATATGTATGTGCAAGTGTAAAAAAACCAAACAAGATCAATACGACATGCATATAGATTCAACAAAATAGGTTCTAGCATAGCCTAGGGTTCCGTTCCATTATCGTTTCCCTCTGTTCTCTTTAAGATAATCAAGGGTACTTTGAATATGGAACGGTTTACAATCAATCAAAAAGGCCTTATGCTACATAGGTTCTAGCACTAGGGTCAATCCCCAGTCTCGTTTCTCCTAGATCCGCCTTCACGTTTTACGGCTAGGGGAGTCTTGAGATACTTTGAGCCGGGGAAGGATTTCCACACATACAAACAAGGCTTTACACTACAGAAAGGTAGAAGAAGAGATCTAGATCTAGGAATGTAAAAACAGAAAATAAAAAGAAAAGTTGAGGCTTACCTGAGTTCTGGAGGCGATTCCACAGCGGTTTTCTTCTTCTCTTGGAGTTCTTTGCGAGAATTCAAAACAAGAGTTGTGTGCCCTTTGATCAAGGAGGAGGCTCCTATTTATAGGCAAAGGCTAAGGTCATTGGTAGACACAAATTAATGTCTAGAACCCCTCCAACCTAAACCCTAAGGTTATTTCCGCGATTTCCCCTCATTTAATGAGGGACATGATGGTAAAAGTGAAAAGCTCTCGGAAAATCCTAATTTTGAGCAAACTTAAGGTATCCGGTATATCAGACCGGATAACAAAGGGCCTTAAGGTATCCGGTACATGGTACCGGATATGCTAAGGCTCACATGTATCCGGTATGAGTATCCGGTTACGGGAAGGAGTACTTGTATCCGGATTGAGTATCCGGATACAGGTAAAAGTTTATTTTCTTCAAATTCTGTGCCGGCTTTCCAGGAGATAATGATTTTTTATGATTGTTTGTGCAATTTGGGGTGTCTACAACTGCCCCTCTTTGCGGGAGTTGCGAAGCAGTGAGCTGCAAAGAGTAGACAAGCCCAAATTGCATTCCCTTGAGCATGATTTGCTCGGTTCAATTCAATTTCTGTAAAAAACAATTTTTGAGTGGAGATTTGCCAAAAAGCCCTCACTTTAAGGGGGCATCTCTCCAAGAGTTCTTAAATTCCACTGAGCCCTTTGTGGCTGTGAAGTGGATTTTAAGCCCAAAAATAGGATTTTTTTTGAAAAACTGATTTTTTATCAAACCAAGTTGAAAATTGAGTGGATATCATCCTTTTGACCAGGCACATTTCCCAAAGTTGTCCCAAATTCCACAGAGCTCTCGTGGCTGTGAGGTGGATTTTGAGACAAGAATAGGATTTTTGAGAAAATAGTAAGAATTGTAGCACAAGTTTGCTTTTTCTTTTTTTTCTTTTCTTCTTTTTTTTTCTTTTTTTTTTCTTTTCTTTTTTTTTCTTTTTCTTTTTCTTTTTTTCTTTTTCTCTATTTTTCCTTGTTTTTTCTCTATTTTTTTCTGTTTTTTTCTTGTTTTTTCTATTTTTTTTCTTTTTTCTTTAGTATCCGGTAGGTATATCCGGATAATCCAAGGCCTGCGGGTATCCGGCCTGAGTATCCGGATCCCCCAGGTTTTATAAGTCGCGCGCAACCGCGACTTTTCCTCTTCTTTTCTTCTTGCTCCGATTACTCAGACCGGCCCCAGGCTTTGCTTCTTCGACGACCGACGATCCTACTTCTTCTCCGGCGATCTCCGACGACTCCGGTGCTCCTTTTGCTGCCGGCGACAACCTGTAACTCCGGAGACTTCTGTTCCTTGCCGCGACTGAGCCCTAACTCGGCTTTCTTCAAAAATTTTCGATTTCCAGCGACTTTATCAACTCAGTGTGGGGTGTTGATCTTCGGTGATTGCTTGTGCCTGATTCTTCATCAACCAGATTCCCTTCTTTGCTGCTCAACTAGTAAGTGCAATCCGACCCAGTCAAGCATGCTTTTTTTTTCCTTTGCATGATTCCATCGAATTCAAGCATGTTTTCTCTTTGATCATGTTGGATTATTGTGGATTGGATTTTTGTCATTGATAATTCACCACTGCATTGTGCCCAGCATGACTTTGTATTTCCCATATAACTATTGATAGAATTTTCAGACTTCATGCTATGTGATTTTTTTCAAAATTTGTCTTGACTTTCAATTGCCATTTTTTTTTAGCTGCCCATGTGACTGTGGCTTGTGCAAGCCTTGACTTGATAGTGTCCAAAACTTAGGACTGCCTTGCTGCTACTTCTTTTGTCTTGATATGCTGGGATTTATTTTTCTCAATCCGCCCGGTGTTGATGTTGTGCTCTAACTGCCAGGACCATTCTGTGGTTGGTTCTTGTACTCCTTGATTTAGCTCAGACCATTTGTTTTTGCACAACTGTAACGATCCTGCAGTAAATTATCAGATATTAGGCCTTGTAATGTTTTAGAATAATATAGGAATATTTTCTAAACTTTGAACTAAAACACAATTCCTGAAAAATCATATAAGATTCCTGATGAACCAGAGTTGGAACCTATACAATCAAAAAATTTTCTTTTCAACTTGAACTGAGCAAAGTAGGATTCCAGATAGATTTGAACTGAAATTTATAAAACACTTCCCTGTTGTAGATGGCTAGGAGTCGTTCCCCGCGTTCGTGAGGAGGTTGACCCGGCCGACCGGCCTTCTTCTTCTCGAGCTCGGATTGAGACTAGTTCTAGTGCCACCCTGTCCGAGCCATTAGGCGACTCTCGAGAGAGCTCTGCTGAGGTAGACTTTCAAGCCCTTTCTCTCTTTTCTTTCTTCCATTCTCCTTTCTACACAAATCTTCACGTTGTTCCTTTGAAATTTAGCCCGTGGTTGCACCGGCTCGTGGTCGAGGCCGAGGCCGAGGTAGAGCCAGAGATACGGCTCAGGAGGGGGTTGCTGTGGCTTTGGCAGGGGTTTCTGAGGAGTTGAGGGCCTCTGTGCATGATACAGAGCTCCTCCGTGGCTTGGATAGCCACCCTTCCATGTGCATCAGGGCGGATGTACCTCTTCCGTACCACTCCTCTCATCTGCGAGGCAGCTGGGGCAGATTTAGCGAGTTAGCCCAGTCGCTTTCTCCGGCACTTAGGCGGGAGTTTGGGAGATGTCATCTGGACCACTTTCTTAGCATCCCATCCTTCAGAGCCGACCGTCCGCTTATCTTTGCCATGATAGAGAGATATTTCCCAGAGACACAGTCGTTTCATTTGCCGGACGTGGAGCTGGGGATCCGCCCCTCTGATTTTGTGATGATTACGGGCATTCCTCTGACGGGGCGGACCATTGTCTTGGAGCGGCCTTCTGCGGAGGATATGGGACTTCTCTTGGGATATCAGGCCCTGCCACCTACTGCTTGGGATGGGCGGAGCGGCCGGCTCTCCATTAGCTGGCTGCGGGAGAGTCTGGCTCGTCATTTTGAGAGGAGGCATGAGACCGTCTCTGTGGAGGATGCAGCCTTTGCACCGATCTTCCGACATGTATTCCTGCTGATGTTGGGGAGCTGCTTCTTTCCGGAGGATACGACTGGCGTTAGTCCTCTCTTTTTGGATGCCTTGAGAGATTTCCATCAGACCCGCCAGCTAGCATGGGGTCGGCTCATCTATGGGACCATCCTAGCCGGGTTGTGCCGAGCGGTTCGAGGCCTGGCATCCCCGAGGGGTGATGGAGTCAGCAGCCGGTTCTTCTGGCAGATTCTACAGGTATTGCATTCATCTGTCTGGTTTAATTCCTTAGGCTTTATATCCTCATAGCCATACTTTTGAGGTGGCATGGTCTATCTCTTCTCTTTGCCTACAGTAATGCTATATGGCTGCTCCACCTCCTCCCTAGAGGAACCATGTGCACTGTCTGGAGTAACCTATTCATAAGTGCTATCATGCATTCCATTTGAATTTTCAAACTCAAACTCCACCTGCTCACTAAGTCCCTGCTGTTTTTCTGCATCCATAGACTTAGAATTTCCGTGAAGCATAGCAAACTCATCAAAAGTAACATCCCTACTAATTACGAACTTAGACTGCTCAGGACACCACAATCTATATCCCTTAACACCAATAGTATATCCAAGAAACACACATTTCTTTGCTCTAGGTTCAAGCTTACCCTCATTTACATGAGCATAAGCGGGACAACCAAATACTTTATGCAAAGAATAATCAAAAGAAGTACCAGACCATACATCTTCAGGTGTCTTGCAGTTGTGAGACATGGAAAAAGTCAATTTCGTGACTTTCTGATCATCACACGTGATTCATAAAAAGGGAAGAGTTGCCACCATTCTTTTTAGGTGTGAATGGACACCAAAATCATCAAAATAAGCACAAAAGGGTAAATCTAGATTAAAAAGAATTCCACTTTAGAATAAAAAATCCAGAGATGAGTAAGGGGATTAGATTATGAAAAGGGGAAGGTGTTAGGTACCCCCATTCACCCACAGAAGGTGGTTGTCAAGTGTTGTTCATGCTCAAAATAAAGAAAACTTACTAATTAAAATAATCAAAAGGCTTGAAAATAATCAAACACATGTATGATCCCTCCACATGAGAAGTCCAATGAATTCCAAATCCTCTTTTATGGAAGTATCACTTCTAAGACATCACCATTAATTGCAAATCAAAATAAAACTTGAATACCAGCAAGTGGAGGCAAATCCGAAAAACTCGGTAAAAGATGGAGCCATTTGACCATAGATCATTCAAATCAAATTCAAATTGAATCAAACCAAATCAATTTGAAAGATTATGATAAATAAAAGATTCAGGAAAATTTTCAAGTAAATCAGATTAAAATCCTAAGAGTTATGCTTATTTGAAATTCACTGTTATAAGTTGATAAAAGTGGCAAGTGGGCAACTTTGAAAACCTATTTGTGAAAATTGGCTCCATATAAATCTTTGAAAATTTGCAAGAACGAAGTACATGGTGCCATCTTTCAAATGAAATAAGCCTCACATGAAACTTCATTCGGATATGACTTGTGTGACCTCATGAACATGCCCAGAGGATCACAGATCAGCACAGAATTGTGCTATGGGACAGTTCTAAGTAAATCAGACACACAAGACACAAATGAAAGCAAAAAATTTTGAAACCAAATGGATTTGAAAGCATACTCATAAAGGAAAACACAGAAATCAAAATCACTTAAATCGGACTTAAAACGAACAGATGGTGTTCATTCAAAGTGACAGGTTCAGCAATCTGACCTGAACTGACCTGTCGATTTTGATCAAATAGTGTCAAAAATCCACTCTATAAAAATGGCTGAAATTTTAAAGACAATCTCACCTTTCACATGTCTTTAGAATCACTCCAAAATTCATCCGGATGATGAAGTTATGAGTGTCCGAAGTTAAGGTACAGATTCTGTCCAGTTTTGACACTTTAAGTAAAATCAATCCAAAACATTGATCAAGTGTGTGTAATCCGTGCAATCCAAACCAAAATCATTTGAAAAAGTATTGAAAAACCTCCAGAAGGATATAGGGCAAGAATTTGGCTTACCATTCTCTTTGATTGGAGAGAATATACCAAAACCCCCAAAATTGAGCAAAAATGCCCAAAATAGAGAGATTAGACTGAGAGGTCTTCTATATCCAAAGAAAAACCTGCTTGTATTCTTTTAAAATCATTAAGAAATGTCCAAGAAATGCTTAGGGCAATTTATTTCAGATCTATCACAATAAATACGATAGATCCAAAATACAAGCCTAATTCAGAAAAAAAAAACAAGTGCGATGTGTGCATGTGTAAAAATCATCTCTTTAAATCAATACATCACAACATATAGCATTAAAAGTACATTAATCAAATGGGGTTCTATGTCTAGGGTTCCATTCCCATTCTCGTTTCCCTTAGTTCTCTTTTCACCTTTTTCAGCTAGAAATAATCTTGGGGTACTTTGAGTAGGGAATGGGGTTTCACACAACCATAGGCCATTCAAGAGGGTTCTATCACTAAGGGTCAATTCCCATTCTCGTTTCCCCTAGGTCTCTCTTCACGTTTTACGGCTAGAGAGAATCTCGAGGTACTTTGAGTAGGGAGAGGGGTTTCAAGCACAAACAGTAGGCCATTATTCTACAGAAAGGTAGAAGAAGAGAACTAACCCTAGAATTTAAAAACAGAAAATTAAAAGAGGGTTAGGGCTTGCCTGGGTTCTGGAAGCAATGGGGCAGAGGTTCCCTTCTTCACTTGGAGCTCTTCAATCTCCAACTTATGGCCATTTGCTTGAGGAGAGGCCTCCTATTTATAGGCAAAGGTTAGGGCAAGGGGTGCCCTAATGGTAGACACAAAATGATGTCTAGAATCCACCAACTTAAACCCTAAGGCTATTTTCGAGAATTCCCACTCTTAGAACAGGGATAAGACAGTAAAATGTGAAAACTTTCAGAATTTTCCAATTTTGCAGCAAAACACTAGTATCCGGCAACACAGGTCGGATACAAACAAAAGCCTTTGTATCCGATATTATCTGTCGGATACAAACAAAAACAATTTGTATCCAACAATTATTAACGGATACACAGGAAATAGCTCTTATCCGAACTTTTATGTCGGATACAAAGAAAAATGATTCTCTGCACAGCTTCTGCATGGCACTGACCCTTACCTGCACAGGCAATACTTATTTACATGTAATATCATTTAAGTAAATGTCCTTGTATTTTTTAATCTCCATTTACTTAAGATATTACATGTAATACATGTAAATAAGCAAACAGCCCCCCCCCCCCAATTTGAATCCATTAAAAATAGTTCCAGACCCAAATTCCAAGTGAATAAAAAGTCAACTTTTCAGGTCAAGGCAAAATTCCGGTTTTTTAGGTATGGTAAAAAGGTTCAATATGTTAATATCAAGGTATTCGTTAAGATTTAAAATCTCAAAAAATTCATTTATGCAATAACATTGCTAAAAACCTGATTACTGGGAAAAATTATCTTGAAATCTTGCTTTAAAAAATATTTCATTTTCTGAAGTCAAAAGTCAACAAAATTCAATTGGAAAAAGTTTGACTTTGTACAAAAGGTTGAATTCGGGCCTTTTCCTTTGTGGTTTTGGATTCAAATGGTTAAGGATCTCAAACCCAATGCTAAGAATTGAAAATTCCAAGAAAATATCTCTCCTTCAAGATTTATCAAAAATCGTGCAATTTTGGGGTGTCTACAGCAGTCAATGGTGGTCGATGGGGATCTATTTACAAGTTAGCAAGCTGTAATAACTGCTTCTGCCCAAAAGCCTTTTGACAATCTTGACTTTGAAAGCATACACTGAGCCCATTCCAAAAGAGTTCTATTCATTCTTTTTGCAACCCCGTTTTGTGTGGAGTATAGGTGACTATATGGTGCTTCGCAATGCCTTCATTATTGCAGAATTCATCAAAATCTTTCCCACAAAACTCCATGCCATTATCTGTCATCAAGTTCTTGATCCTTTTACCAATATGCTTCCCAATCAAGGCTCTCCACTGTTTGAAATTAACAAACACGTCACTTTTATTCTACAACATGTACACCCATACCTTCCTAGAGTAATCATCAATGAAGGTCAAGAAATATCTTGAACCACCAAGCGAAGGAACACTAGCAGGACCACACAAATCAAAATGTACATAATCCAATGTACCCTTAGTTCTATGAACTGCAGTACTAAATTGAACCTTGAACTGTTTACCAAACACACAATGCTCACAAAAGTCCAGCTTTCCCAACTTCTGATCACCAAGCAATCCTTTCTTGCTTAACATGTCCATACCTTTCTGACTCATGTGTCCCAGTCGCATATGCCACAAATGAGTGGCATCAGATTTTGCACTTTTTGTGGAAAGAAACTGCAACATGACCAAAAACTGTGCTTCCTTGAAGAATATAAAGACAATTCTCCAATATTGTTCATCTCCACCAAGGCCCCTCAACTTACTTTCATAACTCCACCTTCAACTCTTATCTTATAGCCAATGGAGTCTAAACTACCCAAAGAAATCAGAATTTTTTTCAAATCTGGCACATGCCTCACATCTGAAAGAGTTCTAACAATTCCATCATACATCCTGATTCTAACTATCCCTATCCCAACAGTCTTACATGGCATGTTATTACCCATTAAGACAGTACCACCATTTAATTCTTCATATGTGGCAAACCAATCCTTATTTGGACACATATGATACGAACAACCTGAATCAAGAATCCGTCCAACCTTAGAAACTATGTTTGTTGAAGCCATTAGAACACTTTCTGTATTGCTAGAACTACCTTCTACAACTCCAACAACTTCAAAGGATTTCTCCTTGTTTACATTCTTCTCTTTGAGCTTCGAACAGTCTCTTCTTATGTGTCCCAACTTGTGATAGTAATGACACTCAAACTTATCCCAATAGTTCTTAGACCAAGACTTAGATCTTTACTTATTGCCTTTGCCAGATCTATGTTCTGACCATCCTCGAACAACCAAGCCTTCAGCTTGATCTTGACTCCCTTCTGCAGATACTTTCTTTCTCAACTCCTTGGATTATAAAGATGACTTCACATCTTCCATTGATATGGTATCCCTTCCGTAAAGCATCGTTGTCACAAAGTGCTCATAAGAATTAGGTAGAGAACACAATAATATTAAGGCCTGATCCTCATCATCAATCTTCACATCTATATTCTTCAAATCTATAATGATTTTATTGAACTCGTCAAAATGATCTTTAATTGGCTTACCTTCCTTCATCCGTAGGCTGTACAGCCTCTGCTTCAAATATAGACGATTGGTGAGGGATTTTGTCATGAAGAGGCTCTCCAACTTAAGCCACAAACTGGTTGCTGTCTTTTCATCTGCAACCTCTCGTAAGATCTCGTCTGCCAAGCACAATTGAATCGTACTAAGAGCTTTGAGATCAAGCTTTTCCTTCTCATCTTCAGACAACGTCTCAGACAGTTTTCCTTTGCCTTTCAAAACTCCATGTAAACTCTGTTGGGTTGAAAGACCATGCATCTTTAGTTGCCACAACCTGAAACTGTTCTGTCCATCAAAGTTCTCAATCTTGAATTGAGTGGTCGCCATCTCGAAGAACCTAACTCTGATACCACTTTTTTAGGAAATAGACAAATGAGATGGAAGCAAAAATGACAGAAACACAAAACACAGAACAAAACGCAAGATGTACGTGGTTCGGCTTTTAGCTTACGTCCACGGCCGAAGAAGATGAGAATGATTCCACTATCTCAAAACAAGGATTACAAAAAACGGAATTGCTCTGTGCGGTTCTCTCAAACCTTAGCAAAACAGAAGACGAATCCCAATAGTACCCCTCAAAATAAAAGACATCTACATTACAATGTAAATAAAAAGATTTGGTTTGGTTGAGTTTAGTGAAGCATATTTGTAAGTTAGGTTTTGGTTCAGTTCAGTTTGGTTCAATTTAACCAACACGTCAACCCAAAACCAAATTAAAATAAATTCATTTTCGAACCAAAATTGAACCATAGGTGTTCCTTCCAAATCCTACTGAATTCGTCATGTGATGGTTATGGTTTGTTTGTGTGCAGGCATGCTAGTACCACGTCGGTACAATGTACCGAATCGAGTTTTGACCCTAGGCGTCTGTTCTAATCTAATCTGGAATTGGCTCAGTCATACTACAAGCAACCTGTAATATATTAACAATCAAGCGATTGAAGAAGGTTTAGGTTGGTCCTTCGGTAAGAGTTCTTGAATAATAATTATGATAAATGGCAACAATAAAAGGAAATAATTTTAGTTAAAGCCTCAACCACTAAAAGATTGTCAAGGTGTGTTCTTTATTGATATGACTCTTATTACAATGGATGTTGGGCACTGAAAGTGATGGCCTTCTGATAGCGACAAGAAGTCGACCACTATAATTTAATTTAAGAAAAATAACAAAAGAAAACTAGCAATATTAATAGTACCGGCTTCCCTTCTCTATCCCCGTGGTGTCAGTAGATAAAGAAAGGTTAAAGGAGGCGTCTGCCAATAATATTAGTTAGAGGTTTGTGATATCTGTACTACATGGCCATAACATTAGTTACTCACCTGGCTTGATCAACACTTACTGAGGTACTGATTGCACTTTCCTATGTTCCCTCGCCATGGTATTGGTGGAGGAAAAAGGTGAGGGACGGCCTTGGTCAGCTTGCCAGTGGCAGGATCTTCACCTATCTTGAGGCAAATAGTATCTTCACACGTCATTGCGACAAGATGTTGTGAAAAGGAGTTCTAAGCTACTTCCTTGCAATTGTGTTATGAGCGACATGAAAGTTAGTTTGATCATGGATGATCTCAAAATGATCTTAATAAAGTGTTGTTGTGTGGAGCTGGTTCTCGATCTCCTTGTCACTATTGAATTTATACTTGAAGCTCGAATGTCCATTTAGTTATCTTAACTTTCGACTTGGCCACAACCTTTATGTCAATTGGTTTTTGGGCCTCTTTTGTCCAATAATCTCACATCTGCACGATCCAAATTGATTTCCTCTTACTAGCCGCACGTAATTACACACGTCATTTTCATAGATTTATGGCTTCATGTTGCCACATGGAAATATTTTATTGGTTGTGTTACAGCGGGTGTAAACAATAGGCTTTGTAACCCAACCCAAGTTTAGGTCACCTCATTCTCAACTCTTACTGAACCAAGTTGCACCACTATCAAATAGCATGTTGGGCGGTAGAAAGCCATATCGAAAGACAAGAACAAATTTCTTTTGGTCCTAGAATTTAGTAATATAGTCATATCAATTGTTGGATCAGCCGATTTATGAATTAGTTAGGCTCTAATAGGGTTTCCATCTCTATGCTCTGATAGGGTTTAACCATCTCTGGCTGCCCTTTAGTTCTCGGCAGTCACTGGTTTGAGAGGTGTGGGTGTAACAACCCAGCCCAATGAGGTATTGTCCACTTTGGGCCTCAACCTGCACAGTTTTGTCTTCAAAATGCGCCTCACTAAGTTAAGTGTTCTTCCCGACTCTTATACCAGTGGCCACCTAAAAGACTACCAACCCCTCATGGGCCCACCCTCGTTAGTCCAACCACCTCCTACAGGCAACGTCAAGACTCACATCAGGCACGAACTACTGGACTCAGATCCAGTTCTGATACTATTTGCAACGACCCAACCCAGCGAGATATTATTCGCTTTGGGCCTCAGCCCACATAGTTTTGTCCTCAAAAGGCGCCTTGCTAAGTTAAGTGTTTTCCTTGACTCTTATACCTTATCAGGATTTCATCCATTTTCGATGTGGGATTGAGATGTCACATTGGGTGTATCTCAAAATTTTTTTGCGTGGTTTTAGGTCATTGGCGTTGATGCTTGGAATGGTTGATAATGGGGAATCAGAGGACAGCAAAGATGATGACGGGAGTCTCGGTGCCTGCTGGGTCACTTTTTGACTAGTGCCTGCCGAGGCCTTGGGTGTCCTCCTCAAGCTATGACCTTCTCTTCCACTGCTCTTGATTGTTTTGCTGCTTCACCATTTCTGGCCAACCATCTATGGATCCTTTTCTACATCTCCTACAAGTGGTTGGTTGGACTTCTTGCCGATCTATGATGGTGTTTGGGTGGTTTGACCCGCAAGCGTGGGGGGTGGAACATAGAGGCACCCTTTCATCTTTATAGGGATGCTTTGGAGTTAGTATTTAGTGATTGTGTTTTGGTTGGTTGTGTTTGTATTTTGTCTTGGCTGCATTTGTGTTTTGTCTTGTTTAGCATTGTTTTGATTGTGATGGTGCTTGGTGTGGATTCTCGGAACTACTTCCCTCCTTGGCTTGAACAGTTGTGCGCCTTTCGGGAGATTTTTGGTGTTATGCCAACTTTCCCTTCCGTCATCATTCTGGTGACGACTTATTCCTGTGAAAATATGAATTCTCTCTCTCTCTCTCTCACTGCAAATCCATTCTTTTCAATTTTACAACCCAGCATATGGCCATAACAGTATTCTATCTTGAATAGCATTCTAGGTTTAGATGGTTTTTTCTTGAATGTAGGAAGTAATTTGAGTTGAAACCTTGAAATTCACAAGTAAATTCACATTTGCCTTTTCTTTTTTCCCTCTTTGGCAGGAGTCATGTTAGATTTCGTTACTTCAAGAAGAGGAACAAAGTTCGTATAACAAAATGATGGAAAGAAAGCCTATGAGGAACAACAACAACTACCGAGGAGGAAAGGGTGTATATTGTACAAAGCACATCCTCAAATCAATATGACATCAACAACAACGATAGACTTAGTGTTGCAATGGGGAAGCAGGAAACGTTTCAATCTAGGTGAAGGACGACTGCACCTCGGACCACAAGATGACTACTCAAGTCGATCGCCATGTCTTTAGACCAGTAAAGGACAATTCAGAACGTGTAGCAATTAACAACAACCATCTCAATCTCCGTTGAGATCCCTCATTGCCTCCACCCCCTCCTCATCGTATTTTCAGGTGCCCAACTATCCACTAAGCTATTTTTATTTAATTTGTGAAAGAGTTTGAGTTCTTAACTGGTTGGATCAAGGTTTTATCTTGTGGAATATTTTAAGGTTTTAATTACTTGAAATTTAAAACTTTTTTTTAATTTTTTAAGGTTTTAAATTTAGCTACACAAAGAAAACTTGGTGAAATTTTACCCTTACAACATCATAGAATTATTTTATCTATGTTTCTAGGAAGATTTTAAGGCCTTAGGGATAGAGGTCTCTTATGGCTTCCCTCCCCCAATTCTTGATTTTTATAATTTTAAATGTTTAAAAGGTTATTGAATAACAAAAAGATAATAAAAACTTGGTGAAATCCCACAGATCTCAATCCACTAAGAAACAGGTGTTATTAAGAAATTAAGTAAATATAAAAAAAAAGGACTATTAGGAAGTGAATTTACCAATAAAAGCATCACAGAATTCTCTTATCTATGCGTACAACTTTACAAGTAAGAAAATATTTAACACAGAAGATTTTTGGATTTTGTTCTCATTTATTTTAATGTTGTTGGCATGGCATAAACAATACTTAATAAAAATTGAAGGCAAAAGAAAAATTAATATATTTTGCAGTTTTGGAAATAAATAAATTTATTGGTAATAATTAAAATATGGTGAAGTGCAAATTTGTTTTTAATTCTTATTAAAAAATAATATGATTTCAAAAATAAAATGGTTAAAGTTTAGGTTTATAAGATGACTTTAATCCTAAAAATAGAAATGCTGAAAAACGTTTCAAATTTATCCTACAAGCAGTTTTATTGGTTCTCAACTAAATTATCAGAAGACACGCGTACACACACACACACACACACACATAGATATATCAAAAAAATTTAATTATCTGTTGAAAATGTAAGAATAACTTTTGAAAAAATATATTTGATTATCTATGGGAATATGAAACGTCTTTCTAAAAAATAAAGTCCCTTTTTACACACTTTCTTCTCTCTTAATTGATAGATGGCATAGAGTTAATATTATTATTTTTTCTGTTTGAATAGATAAATGCGATTTTCTAAAAAGAACTCCTAAGGGAGTTTGAGTTATATATTAAATAAAACTCATACACTGTTTTTAGCATATTTAATTATCTATTAGTAGTATAAGTATAATTTTACAAAGTTTGCCTTTGAGATACTCTGTCCAAGGCATCTTTGTGCTTTGTGTATAGCATAGATAGATATACATTAGGGAAAATTAAGTGATTTGGTAGGAACCAGCAGAGATGTGGACTGTTGCTTGATTCCAAAGTCACCCTTCTATCTTGAAGGACCTGGTGGACTTTTTGAATTCATGGAGAAATGACTCAAAGAAAATGGGCACATGGTTATTGTGATTGCTGAAGATGTAGCACAAGAGCTTCATTCAAGAGCATAAGTTCCATGGTTAACAAAGATGCTTTAGGAAACAAGCTACTCCAAGAAGTTGGGCTCTGGATATGTTAAAGGTTAGATTCTCATCCATATGAATTTGTACAGATGCCACACCACATGTAATCACTTTCAATACTTCCTGTGTGTTCATTTCATAGCTTTATAAACACGTACACACATTGTCCATGTGAAACTCTGGTCAATCGAAGAATTTTAAAAAAAAATTTATATGGGTTCATAATAAAGTAACAATATATGTTTTGTGCCTGTTGTCTCTATGTCAACTGTGTTCCATCCAAAGGGTGTCCCAACCATTAGATAAATCTTTAATATTGTTTGTTGTTCTTATTGAAGTTGTTTGAATGATGTTTTGATTTACGATTATGGATGTAACTGTAAAAATTGGAGAGACCTCCTTTACAACTTGGTTTGCATTCTTCTTTTATATATTGATCCTTAAATCAGTACTTTGGATTTCCAGCTTTCTCTCAGTATAGAAATAATTCATGTTGATCTCACTGATGATTCTTCCCTAATGCAGGGGAACAAGAGTTTTCAGATTTTCTCAACCTTCCTTGACCAATAATATTGACATAGGATAAGGGGGTTGATTTAAGATGAGGGAAGAGAAGCTCAATTGAACAAAAAAGAATTGTGGGACCATGGAAATCACCTAGATGACCTCTTAAACACTACATGGATTCATACAAAACATGGAGTCACCACCATCCAAGGTGTTGATGTGGATGGGCACCAAAGTATGCATAAAAATAGCAAAATAGAGCTAAAGCAGCTCTAATTCATGGTTTTATCCAGAGATAGGGTAAGGGGGTTAGGTTACGAGTAAGAGAAGATGTTAGGCACCCTTATTCGTCCATAAAAGACGGTTGCCATATGCCTATTCATGCTACACGTTTGCATACTAAAATCACTCAAAAACATGAAACATAAGTGTGATTCCTCCATATGAGTAGCCAAATAGATTCTGGATTCTCTTTATGGATATATCACCTCCAAGATTTCATGGTCAAAGTAAAAATCAAAACAAAAGTGAAGGAAAAAAGAAATCAAATCAAATCTGGAGAAAATTGGTAAAACATTAG
Source organism: Buxus sempervirens (assembly GCA_947561395.2). Classification (NCBI taxonomy): domain Eukaryota; kingdom Viridiplantae; phylum Streptophyta; class Magnoliopsida; order Buxales; family Buxaceae; genus Buxus; species Buxus sempervirens. Next base: position 21,099,993 of record OX387188.1, on the reverse strand, counting down.
CTATTTGAGCTATGTAACTTCAATCAACCATAAGTCATTCAATTCAAACTTAAATTGAGTGAAACCAAGGCCATTTGAAATGTTATATGGAGTATAAGATGTAGTAAAAATTTCATTCAAATCCAATTTAAAACAAGAGAGTCATGCTTGCTCAAATTTACTAATGTAACACAGTTAAAGTGATGAGTAGCCAACTTTGAGAGCCTATTCGTAGAGATTGGCTCCATATAAATCTTTAAAAATTGGTGTGAATAAAGTATAAGGTGTCATCTTTCGAATGGCATAGGCCTCATTCAAACTTCATCCATTTGTGGCTTATGCGCTTTTCCAAACATTCTCAAATGATCATAGATTGACCCTAATCTGCTACCTAGCAGCACAGAGTCAATCAAGCACACACATCTCAATTTTAATTGAAAACTAATGAAACCAATTAGATTTGAAACTAGACTCATAAAGAAAGACTCAATAATAAAAATCACTCAAATCGGAGTTGAAATGAGCCTTCGGTGCTCAATCAAAGTGACAAGTACAACAAACTGTGTTGATCTGGCTCGTCCACTTTAATTAAATGGTGTGAGCAAAAGGCTCCATATAAATTGGTCAAATTTTACAAGAATAAGCTAGACTTCCTCGCCTTTCATATGCCTCTGGAATCATTCAAAAATTCATTCATATGATGAAGTCATGAATGATACAAGATAGGGCATAGGTTCTGTCCAGATCTGTAAAAATTGAGTAAAATCAAACTAAAACCATGGTGTGTGCACATTATTCTTGTAGATTCGATTTGAAATCACTTGAAATGATATAAAAACAATTTAAAAACATTTAGGGCATGGATTTGGCTCAGATCTCTCATTATTTGGAGAGTGAGAGCCAAGTCTACCCATATTGGTTGAGATTTGCTCAATTTGAGAGAGAATAGATCATGAGGTCTTCTCCAAAAAATTAAACAAGTAAAATCACTATCAAAAAGTCCTGAGATGTTGATCTAAGGCCTATAATCCAAGATCTATCATATAGGGCATAGTAGATCTATGATCTATGCCTAACTCGATGAAAACAAGTAATTGTGTGCATAAGAGTGTGGAGGAAATCAAATTTGTGGAGAGAATCGAGATCTAATGCTATCAAACAGCATAGATCTATGTCAAATTTCCTAAATTGAAGCAAACATACACACAAACAGCAATCACAAGCAAATACAAACAAATCATGCATATATCACATAGAAAGGGTTCTAGATTTAAAGGATTCATTCCATAGCTTGTTTCCCTTAGCTCACTCTTCACGTTTTACGGCTAGAGAAGTGGCTTAAGGTACTTTAAGCATGGTTTGGGGTTTCAAACAATCAATGCCTTATACTACAAAAAGGTAGAAGATGAGAGTGCTTGAATTGAAAAAAGTAAAGTGAGAGGTTAGATCATTACCTTAGAGTGTCTTGGAAGCTTGAGTAGAGAGTTGGGTAGAGTTTCCCTTTTTCTTCAAAAGCTATAGAGCATCAAAATTCTAGCCCTTTGCTAGAGGAGAGACCCTCTATTTATAGACAAAAGGAGGGGCAAGAAAGTGTGAGACATGGGAAAAAATCACCGGAATGATCTTCCCTCCGTCAACACACGGGCTCATCGCAAAAATTGGGAGAGTCGCCACCATTCATGATTTTGGGGTGAGAATGGACACCAAAGAGTTCAAAAATAAGCAAAAATAGCCAAAAGAAACATTCTAGGATAAAAATAACCCTACTTGAAAATCAAATCCAGAGATGGGTAAGGGGATTAGATTATGAACGGGGGAAGGTGTTAGGCACCCCCATTCATCCACACGAAGTGGTTGCCAAGTGTATGTTCATGCAAAAATAAAGTAAGAAAGCTTGCTAAAAATCATGAGAAACCTTGAAAAAGGTCAAATGTATGATATCTTCACATGAGAATCCAAATGAATTTTGGGTTTTCCTCTTATATCAATATCATTTCTGGAACATTAGAGAGGTGGAAATCAAAGCACAAGTTGATCAAAACCAAGTTAAATCAAATCCGGGAAGTTTGGTAAAAAGTATGCCATTTGTCTTGAAATCATTCAAATACAATTTTAAATCAAATCAAACCAAATCCATTTGAAAGATTAGGGTAAATAAGAGTCTCATGCAAAATTTCACTTCATTCCGATGAAAAATCTAGGAGTTATGCTCCTTTGAAGTTGCTGCTGGGGATTTTTAAAAGTGGTAAGTGGGCAACTTTGGAAAATTGTTTAGGAAAATCCACTACATAAAAGTCCACGAAATTTGGTGTGATTGAAGTTTGTATGGCCATCTTTCAAAAGAAACTAGCCTCATACAAAAATCCCTTCGGATGTGCCTTGGGTGGTCTCCCGAACAGGCCCCGAAGATCACAGATTTACCCAGAAAAGTACAAATGAACAGTTCTGAGTAAATCGGCTACCAATAATTCAAATGGAATCCAAAAATTATGAAACTAACTGGATTTGAAAATAGACTCTTAAATGAATACTCAGAAACAAAAATCACTCGAATCGGACTTAAAACGAACACATGGCGGTTCGTCGAAGTGACGAGTTCTGTACTTGAACCTGAACTGTCCACTTAACTTCGACAGAGAGGTGTCAAAAATCCGCTAGATAGAAATTTGTGAAATTTGGTGGACATAAACCAGACAGCTTCACCTTTCCCATGGTTCTAGAATCGCCCCAAAATTCATCCGGATGATGAAGTTATGGGCGTCCGAAGTAGGGGTACAGGTGCTGTCCAGTTAGGCCACTTTTGAAGAAAATCAAATCCGAAAATTTATAAAGTGTGTGAGATTCGTGTGAGATGAATCCAAAAACCTTTGAAAAACATTTAAAAACACTCCAGAATTTGATTGAGGCCATTTATTAGAGATTTATCACAATGAATGTAATAAATCCCCAAATGTGAGCCTATTCACCAAAAAAGTGTAATATGTGTGCAAGAGTGGAAAACCAAGTAAGATTAATACAACCACATATCATGCATATAGATTCAACAAAATAGGTTCTAGCATAGCCTAGGGTTCCGTTCCATTATCGTTTCCCTCTGTTCTCTCTCCCCGTTAAACACAGATCTTCGAAATAATCAAGGGTACTTTGATTATAGAACGGTTTTCAATCATTCAAAAGCCTTATGCTACATGGTTTCTAGCACTAGGGTCAATCCTCAGTCTCGTTTCTCCTAGATGCGCCTTCACGTTTTACGGCTAGGGAGTCTTGAGATACTTTGAGCCGGGGAAGGATTTCCACACATACAAACAAGGCTTTACACTACAGAAAGGTAGAAGAAGAGATCTAGATCTAGGAATGTAAAGACAGAAAATAAAAAGAAAAGTTGAGGCTTACCTGAGTTCTGGAGGCGATTCCGCAGCGGTTTTCTTCTTCTCTTGGAGTTCTTTTTTGCGAGAATTCAAAACAAGAGTTGAGTGCCTTTTGCTTAAGGAGGAGTCTCCTATTTATAGGCAAAGGTTAGGGTTAGGGTTGGTGAGAATGGTAGACACAACATAATGTCTATAGCCCACCAACCTTAACCCTAAGGCTATTTCTGAGATTTCCCCTCATTTAATGAGGGATATGATGGTAAAAGTGAAAAGCTCTCGGAAAACCCTAATTTTGAGCAAAACTTGCGTATCTGGTATATCAGGTCGGATACACAAAGACCTTAACGTATCCGGTATATAATACCGGATACACTTAGCACTGCCTGTATCCGGTATTTGTCACCGGATACACAGAGGACCACTTGTATCCGGCCTGAGTTGCCGGATACAGGTAAAAATTCATTTTCTTCAATTTCTGTGCTGGCTTTCAAGGAGATAATGATTTTTGATGATTATTTGTGCAATTTGGGGTGTCTACAACTGCCCCTCTTTGCGGGAGCTGCGAAGCAGTGAGCTGCAAAGATTAGACAAGCCCAAATTGCACTCCCTTAAGCATGATTTGCTTGATTCAATTCAATTTTGTAAAAAACAATTTCTGAGTGAAGATTTACCAAAAAGCCCTAACTTTAAGGGGGGCATATCTCCAAGAGTTCTTAAATTCCACTGAGCTCTCGTGGCTATGAGGTGGATTTTAAGCCCAAAAATAGGATTTTCGAAAACTGATATTTTTTTATCAAACCAAGTTAAAAATTGAATGGATATCATCCTTTTGACCAGCACATTTCCCAAAGTTGTCTCAAATTCCACCGAGCTCTCGTGGCTGTGAGGTGGATTTCAAGACAAGAATAGGATTTTGTGAGAAAATAGTAGAATTTATAGCACATTTCTTTTTGCTCCTTTTTAAACCCAATGCAAAGAATTGAGAATTCCAATAATATATTCCTCTCCTTCAAGATTTATCAAAAATCGTGCAATTTTTGGGGTGTCTACAGAAAGTCCTAAGGGTAGACACAAAAATGTGTCTAGATCCTTTCAATTCAAGCCTAAGGCATGAATTGGTGGGAATTTGACAAATTTCAGAGGTTAATTTGGGGAATTCAGGCTTTCCAGAAAAAAGGTTTAAAGTTAAATAAAAGGAAGCTCACGGGAAATTTCAATTTGAATAAATTCATTCATGACCAAAAACTCAGTTCGGTTATACAATAAAGCTCTTATAACTGAAATATAATTTCGATCATTAGTAAATCAATGTATAAGTGAAATTTAATTTCGGATCCAATTTAGTTACAACCCACGTGCAATCGTTGACATGACATAACTGTCAAAGATTCGAGATGCAAGCTCATTAAACATATATTTAATAATGACCAAACATATACTTCGGTTATATATTAAATACAATGACTGAAATCTTATTTCGGGTACATCTATATTTGTTCATAGCTGAAATGTTATTTCAATCAGAACATGTAAAATCCCTTACAAGAGTTAATTTCCACTTAATGCAATTTGAGGTATCTACAAGAATGTCTTTGCATATCTTTCCATTGCCATGACCATCCTTAGAATTGGAAGAAGAATAGGAGGAAGAGAGAGGAAGATGCACCAAAGCTGGTGTTCATATCTTGAAGTGGTTTAAAGGTGATAATCAGTAAGGATGCAGTGGTTGAATTAGTAGAGGAAAATGGTTTTTGGGTGTTGAGGGCTAATTGGACAACAAAGTTGGCAATAATCTCTTGAGTTCTTAATGCCAGCATGGCCATATAACTAATGGTTGGTGTACATGGTGCTGCAACAATACATGAGCTCTTCATGAAGCCTTGGACTGTGTTCATCCAAGTGATCCCACTTGGTACTAATTGGTTGCTCTGACTTATTATGGTGAACTTGAGTGAAGCTTTGATTTAAGTACATTGGCTATAAAATCTCATCAAACAGAAGTTCTTTGGTTAATTGTATGGTAAGTATGATAAAAACAATAATGTACATTGAAAGCTTCGTTCTTTGCTCGCCCTATTAGTCAAGCAACATCTTAGAAATCCTCTGCTTTGGAGTTAACCCAAGAAAGACCTCTTTTTATCAATACTAAGTAAAGAATCCAAAATATAAAGTGATATTGTCCTTCAGCTTCAGTGCCTTGGATTGCATCTTTAGTTAACTGAAATTTACAAGTAGATGTGGGAAATTTACAAAGACGATCATGTGAATTGAAAGATCTAGTTGAAAATGAATTTATGATAACATATGATATCAAATTGGAAAAATAGTAGATCGTGATTGCCCTATTAGGAGGTAAATTCCACATAGGTAAAATATTATTTACTATTATTTTCTCAAATGATTTAACATATTTATTAAATCATAGGAAATTAAACTAGTTGATTTACCCGTGCTAAGCAAGGGAAGAAATATTTTCCATAAATAATGTAAAATATGTATTACTTTCTTGAAATTTATGAGTAGGAAATTTTGACAGTATATATTTTAAACCAATAATTTAAAAATTACAAAAACACATAAAAAGGTAATAAAAAGTGTACTTTTTAAATAAGAAAAAAGTATTAATTGGATGAAATATTGATTTGGTTGATAATTGAGAATGAGTATACAAATTTTTAAATAAAATATTTTAAAATATTTTTTTTACCAAAATATGGAGAAAACAAAAATACATGAATCTATTAAATATTTTAATGGATTAAAATCAAATGTTCCAAATCTAACAATTGGAAATTTATCCCTAAAGAGTTAGGTATGGTCCAAAAATACGTTTTTTTTCTATAAATATTTTAATTTTGATAATCTGAATATTTTAATATGAATCTTTCTCCCCGTGTGAATCTATTAAATATTTTAATAGATTAAAATCAAATGTTCCAATCTAACGATTGAAAATTTATCCCTAAAGAGTTAGGTATGGTCTATTTGTTCTATAAATATTTAATTTTTGATAATCTGAATATTTTAATTTGAATCCTTCTCCACGTTAAATAAAAAGAGTGTCCCAATCAAATGATTAATTAAAAAGTAAAAATAAATCCTCTCTTCGTTTTTTAATTGTTGGATTTTATTAGAATTAAAACAAAGTATGGAATTAAAGATATAGAGAAGGACATTTTAGGTATGTGAAAACTGAAAATACTTTAAGGTAGTTCATGCTTTTAATAGTAGTGTAGATAATGTGTTACTTTTTGATAATTAGAAATAAATGAAATTTCATTAAAATGATTGAGAATTAGTCTCATCTTAATGATAATGAAAAATTCAAATATTATCTATTTTAAAAAATTATTGATTACAAATAAATTATTTTGACGTGGGGCCCAAAAGGGCCATTGGAGAAAGGGGCTTGTCCACATGGAGGAAAGAGTGTATGGGGTTTAACGTAGATAATTTAGTTAAGGATAACGAAAAATTCAAATCTATTTTAAAAAAATTATTGATTATAAATAAATTATTTTGTCGTGGGACCCAAAAGGGCCATTGGAGAAAATAGGGTTTGTCCACGTGGAGGAGAGAGAGTATGGGGTTTGAAGACTCTTCTTTTATAAATATACATATATGATAAATCATATTAATTTTGTTTCGGTTGTTATAGTTTTCAAATTGTTTTAATTTAATAGAAACTAATACATATGATAACAAATTGGGATAATAGTAAATACTGCATGGCCCTATTAGGAGGTAAATTATTTGAGCAATTATCTTCTAAATTGGAATTATTTTATAAAACAATGTGTTTGGGGACCCACAAAACCTCCAATTGAAAATTGAATTTATGATAACAAAGTTTCAAGTGAAACTTCAAAAATTTCAGTAAAAATAAAATAGCTCAACAAGGATATGATTATCTATAAATGTATTTTTTAATGTGTTTTTTTTTTGTTTTGTTTGGCAAACAATTTTTAAGCTAAAAACTTCAATCAAAGCCTTTTTAATTAAAGACTTTCATTTTATAGCAATCTGTGCTATAAAGAAAAAAAATAATGATTTGTTGAAAAAATAAACAAATCTTGAAGTGTTATACATGTTAAACTTATTTGCCCGTGTCGCATTGTTAGTTTTGGAAAATGGAAAAATGAAAAGGAAATATAAAAAAAAAAAAAGAAGCGGGAAACTCAAAAATCCATAATTTCACTTGGTGGTGACGGGACACGACCTTTAAGCTTCTTCACCACCTTACGCATGTCGCTTTACGTTCTTCTCCAGTTCTTCTAACCTGAGAACCAACTTCTTGAATTACGAAGCGCTTAACTTAATTATGTGAGTCCCAATGCAATGAACTATCTTGAATACTGTAATGGTCGAGTGCGTTGGCCTTCCACCTACAACTCTTCATTACCCTTTTTCCAGCCTGCTGCTTCACTATCTCGGGCGCGAAATTCATCTGGGGTTCCTTGATTCTGGAATCATTTGTGATCCTTAGTGCTTATTTCGAGGGCAAGACCCGAGTTGTGAATTGGGTTTATCCCAGTTTCCTATTTCTTTCAAGAAATACATGTCGGTTGTGTTTGCTCTGTAATTATTTCGTTTTACTGGAGTTTTAGTTTTGGGGTTGAAGTTTAAATATTGGGAAGTTGAAGATGAAGTTAATTTTTCTGTCTTTCTCCTTCCCTTTAAATTGATTTTCCTCTTTATCAGATATCTGTTAGTGTTGGCCTTGGAAGAAGCCTCTTTGGAAGGCTGCAATCATTTTGTCCTTTGCAACAGCTTTTGGATATACAGTACGGGATGCATCCTTTAATAAGCTATTTTCCAAATAAGAAGCTTTTCAATGGACAGCCCTTAAATGCACCAAGTGTTCTAAGTAGAATCTTTAGTAGGCACACTCTCTCTGAAAATATCTTTGGTGCATACTCGTTTCTGAATGTTTCTGATGGAAGGGAAATTTCTGATGAATCTGGACACAATTGGAAAAATCTTGTGGAGGCGGCAGTTATATGTACGACTGTGATGAAACTTCATCAAGGTATGTATTTAACCATTTTAATATTTCATTTGATTTTCACTATAAATTTATTCTTTTGACATTCTGTTCTGGTTCGGAGTTGATTAGAAAGATGATGTTTTTCTTGTGTTTGCTTTGATGTCTATTTGCTATTATTTCTGTAATTGATCTCTGTTCGTTTGGTGCTTTGCTACCATTTCTTTTGTTGGCTTAGAATATTGTTATTCTTTTTATAATTCATCTCCATCATGTTTCATGGTTTCTCTTCCTATGTTGCAGCTTGTGTAAAACCTGGTGGTAGAGTAAGCATTGGTGTAATGGCTCCTTATAATGCTCAAGTCCAGGCTATTCAAGAGATGTTGTCTGGCAGAATCAAGTCCAACCGTGATGTATCCTTATGGGTGAGGTTGTTTGGTCAGACAGGGAACTGTGAGGTGGATTTTTTAATAATTTCTACTGTAAGATGCAATGAGAGTGGAGATATTGGATCACTTTCTGATATGTGTCATGTAAATGTTTGCTTGACAAGGGCAAGGTATTTTGAAAGAAACTTGTCAATATTATGCTTAATACTTCTTTTAGGGCCTTTAATTTCTAACATCACTGATTTATTATATAGTTTTTCTCATGTTCTTCTTTCCTGCACAGGCATTGTTTATGGATTGTTGGAAATGAGCAAACTTTGGCTAAAGGTTGTTCTATCTGGAAAGAACTTGTTATTGATGCTAAGGAACGTGGTCGTTTGTTTCAAGTTGAGGAGGATAAACATATAGCTCAGGTTGTATCGGATGTGAAATGGGAGCTTTGTCTTATTGATGCTTTGTTGAATCATGACAGTACAGTCTTCTGTTACACAAAATGGAAGGTCTGTTTTATGTTCTTTTCTGATTTATTTATTTCAACGAATATATAATATTTTGGTTGATTAATTTTTCATTACTGCTCATAATCTCCATAGGCTGAAGGAAATTGCAAATCAACTTAACTTGGCATGAATGTTGGACTTGGCTTACTTTTGAAATAACTCCATTTTCTTTCCTTTTCTATTTTATTATAAGTTAGACTAGCAAGAAGACCATGTTATACGTATGAAATACAGAAGTTTGAAGGAGAGAATTAAAACAGAGTTGCAATACATGGAATTAATGGTGGCATTGATCTAGGGAAAGATGAAAAGTTCTAAATAAGAAGATTACTGCTTTGGTTTGTATTTCAGAAATGATGACTTTATCTTGCTAAAAAATAATAATACAAGGGCAATTCAAGTTTCCATCTGAAAGGAACATAAACTAGTGTAGCTCCCATTGAATTAGGGTTGCAAGGGGGGTGGACTGGCAATAAAATTAACTTCTGATATTTTTACTAAAAAAATTCAGGATTCCATCTAAAAGGAACATAACCTAGTGTAGTTTCCATTGAATTAGGGTTGCAAGCAGGTGGAGTGGCAATAGAAAATGTAAACTTGATCTAAACATGAAATCGAAGATAATGCTAAATGTACTAATTTTTTGGTTGATAATCCTAACGTTTAATCATATCCCATTTTTAGGGAGGCCCTACACATGGAATATATGCATAATTTTTTTCAACGGGTGGAGTGGAGGTTTGAACCCAAGATCTTGGTGTTAGCCTAAGTCTCTGATACCATATAGAGCACCAATCTTACTAAAATCTCAAGCTTATAATAGGGGTGAACTTTTTTTATATATTTAATCATATTCCTAACAGACATCTCAGGGACTCTCTTCATTTGTAGGATAGAAATTTATTTAGATTCTTTATTGAATCCCTGTTGCTTGCGTGGCACGTGGTTACCAAAATTTTGTATTTGTAAGTCAGCTCAATGTATTTCTTTCATGGTTTGTATATCCACAATTTCTTAGCTATTGGCTTTTCGTTTTCACTTTATTTTGGGGCACTCCCATATTCCTCCTGCCCTCTTTTTCTTTTGATGTAATGAATCCGTCCTCTTTTCTTTGTTTATATTCCAAAAATTGAGACTGAACACTGATTCAAGATCAAATTATTTGTTTGGAGGACTATTCTGACCATACAAAATCTGTAATTTTCTGCAAGCTTTTTTTGCTTTATTTTTATTAATCTAATTTTTTTTTCAAATCTGAAAATATGCTTCTTTATAAGTCATTGATTATGCATTGGATGAAAGGGGGATGAGAGGAGATACCAATTTATGTAGTAGTTCAATTCTTTTTATAAATACGAGTATTCTATATCAAAATAACCATTTATTTGGAAGCTATCTTTATCCTATGATGGTGGTAGAAAGAGTAACATGCTGCACATCAACTACAAACTTTTGGTTTAGTTTTATTGATGTTTCTGGCCTCAAATTATTGCATGATGGAGAGCAAAGCAGATTAACCAATGAATTTCAATATCCTATGGCTCTTCTTTAAGATTTTTTAATTTGTTTAAACGTAATTCGTTGGATTGTGCACCCTTTTCCTTTTTCCTAGTTATTAGTAAAACTAAAGGCAAATATATAATATGCTTTATGGAGCCAAGTAGGTTCCTTATATTTTATTAAGTATAGTAGGCATATCTTACAAAATATTAATTAATAAATGTTTTTTCTGCGCTATCTATTTGGTGAAGGAATACTGAATGTGCATTAGTTTCTTCTGTTACTCCATTAAATTGATTGGCTGTTGCTAATTTTCACTGATGCATTTGATCTTGTATTTGTTGTCTTTTATGTAAGTCATTGTTTGTAGCTTTAAATATGTTATTGTGTTGTTGTTTGTGCTGTATATACAGATGAAAAATATTTGTCATTATCTATTATATGGCTAGCCAATCCTTGGATCTTTTTTCATGAGCAGATCTTGTTCAGTGAACTGTTTAAGAAGTCCTTTTTTGCCTTGAAGACTGTATTGAGTAAACAAATATTGATGGGATTCTTACTGAAGCTAGCAAGTGGGTGGCGTCCAAAGCGTAAATCCCCATCATCTTCCAGTCCATGCCTATCTAAATTCATGAAACTCTACAGGGTGCATGGGTTATTTCTTGTCTGTACTACTGATATTGTCAAGGATTCGAACTTTACACAAGTTTTGAGGGTTTGGGATCTCTTGCCACTTGTAGATATTCCAAAACTTGAGGCTAAGCTTGAAAAAATGGTTGCATTGTGTGATGATGATTACATTAAGAGCTGCCTAGAGGAAAAACGTGAAGGGTATGCACGATTCAATATTTTAACTGATACAAATGTTTAAATGGTTTTTTAAATGAACTTGTGAAGAAGTTCTTTGTTTTTTTGGAATCTTTTTTGTCCAAAGTTCATTCCACATGTTCCGTTTAAAGTCTGTTATACATTTAAAATATCAATTTCTTTGGAAATATAGCTGTTTCTGATTACTCAGGTAGTTGTCATTTAAGCTATGTAATCTACTTGTCTGGAAATTAATTTATTTTTCTTGTTCTAGGAATCTGGTAGTGCCAATGACTTGGGAGTTGTCTCTTTATTCTTCCAAGTACAAGCGATCACATGGTTCATCAAGCAATTTTGATGATACGAAAGGATTGGATTGTTCAGAAAACTCAGAAGTTGGAGAAAGATTGTTGCTGATGAAATTCTATTCCTTATCTTATGGAAATGTTAAGAACATTTTAACTGCTTCCAATGGGAAAGAAATTGAACTTCCATTTGAAGTCAGTGATGCGGAGTCTGAAATTATCAAGTTTGGCAAGAGTGCGTTTGTGCTTGGAAGGTCTGGAACAGGAAAGACTATTGTGACAGTAATGAAACTGCTGAAAAGGGAGCAAGATTATACTATCTGTTTGGATGGTCTGTCTGATTCAGTGGATCATGCATGTCCTGGAAACAACAATGTTAATCAATCTGTTCCTAATGGTTTTTCTCTCCGGCAAATTTATGTAACTGTTAGTCCCAATCTTTGTTCGGCCATGAAGCACTACATTACCCGACTCAGGAGGTTTGTGGGCACCTGGCATGCATATGATGAACATATATTTATTGCTATTTTTGAGTTTTGTTTGGGGCATTATGCAAGTCTTTATTGTTTTATGGATCTGTCGAACATTTGTGTTAGCATGTACATATTAAAGTTTGAATATATAGCCTATTTTTGGCCTTCTTACATGCTCTTGGATAATTATATGTATTTTCACTGGTTTACAATCACCAAAACTTAGCAAAACACATTTATATCAAACCAAATGGATTTGGATGGTTGAAAGTACTTCAATCCTTTGGAATGACAAGATATGAAACCGGTGGTCTCAAATTTCATTCAATATTTAAATTTCCCTTTTTTGAGGGCACCCTTGTATCTTTATTTGCTTATCTTGGAATTTTTTTAGGATATATCAAAAAATAGTGGAAAATTTCTTAGTATTTCCTTTGTTTCTAGAGTTGTGAAACTTTCTTTGTATTTGAAACTTGAAATTAAAACCATGACGAAAATCACTGATAATCCAATATTACAAAGTGATTATTTGATGACTTTAAGTTAGCACGTAGGTGGAATGCTGGGTGATCAGCTGCATTAGTGTTACAGAAAAGTGAATATCTTAGTTTATTGCATGAAAAAAATTGACTTGAGTTGGGAACTGATCTAAGTGGTGATCTTGTGCTTGTAGGTTGTGATGTAAATGCACATATTACCTTTTATAAACATCTAGATAACTGTATGAGAAACATGAAGTTTTTTAATGCAGATGGGGGGTGGGAGGGCATGTTTGTCAGATTCTCAAGTTTTATTGAAGGGGGCAATGGTGGATTTTTTGTTCATAAGGACTGTCATAGCACCAGTAGTGTTGATCTGACATGAGTTAAATATTCTGGAAGGAATAGGGTGACTGAAATGGACATGTATTGAAGGCAAGGTTTTCAATGTTGTTTCAAATGACATTTCTCCAGGTGTCACTTGCGAAATGTCGGCGAAATGAGGGAATTGAGGGAAAAGTCGCCGAACATTAAAAAATCGAAAAAAGGCTAAAATGGTAAACTAATGACATTTTCTGAAATGTTGCCGACATCAAGGAATCTTCAAAATTTCGTTTTCCAAGCTGGTTTCGTGTCGCCAACTTGGAAAATAGCAAAATTTTGTGACATTTCGCCGAAATGTTGCGGAATTGTAAACTTTGATTGAAGGATGAATGAATTGAATGAAGTCTGTTACAGTAAGACATGATATATTTCCAGACAGATTTGTAACTGAAGTTGAATTCTAAAGGTACTTGTGTTTTGAATCATAAGTCTAAACCTCAAAATCTGAATGATTTTTTTTTTGTTGGAAGTGAAGGCATTTTGTTTTTGGTGCTTTATATATTGTAAAACTTTGTGGGCAATCTGAGATTATAAGACTCTAGGTATATACTTTCTTTCATTTCTGTTTTAATGTTTAGATTTTGTCTTTTGAAACCACTTGTGATTATACTTCAGAACATAGACAATTTGTTTGACTTTCTTAAATACAGTTTTAAGTTGCTTATGGGATGAATTAACGGTGAACAATGCGTGGTTTTAATTTTCTGCCAACTTTATACCGGAAATGGAAAGATTTTCCTGAAGTTCTATTTTCTTTAATTTTTTTTTCTTTCATATTTTCTATTTATCATATGAAATTTCATCAAGAATGTCTTGTCATCTAGTTGGTCATCTGAATACAGGGTTGATTTTGATGGAGAAATCCAGGGAGAACCCTCTGAAGTTGAGATGAATGAGATAGGTGACAGCTTATCCATGTTCTCTGACATACCAGATAGTTTCAATGGTATTCCACAGAAGCACTTTCCTATTGTGATTTCATTGCGCAAGTTTCTGGTGATGCTTGATGGCAGCGTGAAATCTTCATTCTTTGATAGATTTCATGATCTGAAGTTTATATCACATGGTAAAAGAGCGTATCTGTCTCATGCTTCACAGCAGATTATTAGAAGCAAGGAGGTCGACTTTGATCGTTTTTGTAATTCATACTGGCATAAATTTAATACGAAGTTGACTTGTAAGCTAGATCCATTGCTTTTGTTTACGCAGATAATTTCTTACATAAAAGGTGGGTGTGGACAGGGTAGAACCATTCATGATAAAAAAATGGCTGAGAAAGATTACGTCATGCTTTCTGAAACACGAAATTCAACATTAAGCAAAGACAGACGAGAGATGATATACAAACTATTCTTGGATTATGAGAAGAAGAAAAGCAGCAATGGGGATTATGATATTTCTGATCTGGTGATGGACCTCCATCAACGATTGAGAGAACAGTCAGAGTCAGAGTGTGCTTACTTAAAAGCTATGACGCACTTCATTTATATTGATGAAGTCCAGGATTTTACCTTGAATCAGCTTTCACTGTTCAGATACCTTAGCACAAATGTCCAGGATGGGTTTCTTTTTTCTGGTGATACAGCTCAGACTATTGTGAAGGGGGTTGATTCTAGCTTTAAGGAAATCAGGGCCATGTTTTACCGAGAGTTTGTGAGAGAATCACTACCTTATTTTAATCTAACTGAAAACTTCCGTACACATTCTGGTGTCCTGAATTTGGCACAAAGTGTATTGGACTTGTTGTATGAGTTCTTTCCTGAATCTGTAGATCATATCACCTCAGAAAAAAGTATAATTTCCGGACAGGCTCCTGTGCTTATAGAATACATTAATGATGGGGTCTTAAAAACTATGTTTGGGGCCAGAGGGGTTGGTGCCAGTTGTTTGATAAATTTTGGACCACAACAGGTCATTTTGGTTCGTGATAACCACGCAAAAGAGGAAGTAATTGGTCAGATAGGAAAGTGCGCTATTGTTTTGACAATACTTGAAAGCAAGGGATTGGAATTTGAGGTATGCTAGGTAGGTTTGATATAGTTTACTTGAATGCAGCATATACTTATTAGTCCCAGTATCTTGTTATTTTTGCAGGATGTGCTGCTCTACAATTTTTTTGACAGCTCTCCCTTGGAAAGGCAATGGAGAGTAATTTATGATTTTATGGACAAGAAAGGCTTGCTTTATGATTCTTCACTTGTGTTCCCCTCTTTTGTATACGAAAGGCACAGCACTCTTTGCTCTGAGTTAAAACAGCTGTATGTGGCCATTACTCGCACGAGAGAAAGGCTATGGATATTCGAGAGAAGGGTAGAATTTGTGAAGCCATTGTTTGATTACTGGAAGAGGAAGGGTGTTGTTCAATTACAGGGGCTAGATTCTGCCTTTATCGATAGAATGAAAACTTTAAGTACACCAGAGGCTTGGAATATACGTGGCCAAAAGGTACCCTTTTTATGTTTAGGAGGCTTGTACTTATTAATCCTGAGTCAAGTTTTATGATTCAAGCCCTAGAGTTTATTGTTTCAAAGTCTTCTTCATTTTTTCAGTTGTTTAATGAGGGAAACTATGAAGCTGCATCAATTTGTTTTGAACATTTTGGAGATCGATATCGGCAAAATTGGGCAAAGGCTGCTTCTCTTCAACTAGATGGAGATCGTAATCTACAGATGAATTATAAAAAGGCCATGGTTTCATTATTAAAAGCCGCTGATATCTATGAAGAGATTGGAAAATATGAATTATGTGCTACCTGCTTTATGAAGTTGAGAAATTTTGAAAAAGCAGGTGAGTGCTTGCTATGCATCATACAGTGTTTGTTACTGCATTTCTACTTGATCGTTCATCTTGCCTTCCTTTTTAATTAATACATGTTTTTTTTTCCAAACGCTGTCATTGACGGTGCTGTATATTTTTAAATTGGTTATATTATGATTGTTGATGTTCTATTTTTTATTATGATAATGCTGATGGCCACAGCAGATGCCTTTGAATGACATAGTAGTCTTTCAATATGGGAATATACAAAAATTAAGGATCACATTTACTTATTTTCCATCATGCCTTTTCTTTTTCAATTATCCATGTCACTTTTTTCATCCACTGTTATTGATGGTGCTAAATTTTATAGGTTGGTTGTATTAAGATGGTAGCTTTTATTGACTGGCTTATTGTTATTATGATGACAATGATTCATTATAATCAATGCCTTTGAATGATACTGTAGTATTTCTATATAGCATTGTACCAGGAGTTTTATAATGTCATACTTCCTTTATGCAGTTGAGAATTTAAGAAAAAGCATGATAGTGCTTGCCATTTGAACAAATATATATATATATATATATATATAGTGCTTGATATATATGATTCAATGTATTATTACTGCATGTGTAGTTGATCCTCCATCTTACCTTTCCTTTTTCAGCTGGTATCAACTTTTTCGTATGCTGTCATTTATGGCACTGAATTTTTTTAGGTCAGTTGTATTATGGTTGGTGTCTTTTTATTGATTTAATTTAATTTTTTTTATTGTAATGAACTAATGATGTTGATGATGATGATAGATGATAGATGCCTTCAAAGGTGGTGCAACATTTCTATATGGTATTTTATCTGCAGTCTAAATCATATTAGTTTTAGACCTTAGAGAAGGTGATTGAATTTTGTACGAAGGGAAATATTTCATCTTGGAGTACTTCAAAGTTCCAACATACAAGAGTTGTCATTTGGGGAGAAGTTCTTATAGGTTTATTAGATGATCCACCCACCTGTCTTGAGATAGAGGTAAAGTTACCATGGTTTGAAAGATAGATAAGGGAGGTACCATGAGCTAGGAAAACATTGACGAGAAGATGCTGGACAAGCTGGAATATTGTTTTCCTTGTGGAGTTGTGGATCAGTTGCATTAATTGTGAAATCCTTGTGGTATCCATTGAAGGTAATTCTGTTACAGACTAAGCATGCGATGGAGAAGCGTATCAGTGATGGAATTAGTGATGAGAAGTGGGACCTTTAAGAAAATTGTGTGCTAACTTTAGTTGCTGGGCCAACTACTACATACCTTTTCAAGGATCTAGCCATGATAATTGTAGCATGTGAACATCATTGTGATATAGTGTATGTACGTAGCTTCTAAAATTTACACAACCAGTGGTAATTATTGTTACATTTACACCCTCAAGATATTGACATTAATCTACTCAATTGGCAATTTTGTTGTGATTTCAATATTTTCAAAGATTGGACTGTTTTTTTTTTTTTTCGGAATTCTAAATTTACAAGAGAAAATCAAATTATATTCTGTAACTAACACATGCCAACCTCCCAGACAACCTGAAAAATGGGTGATGTGATGCAAATGAAACTGAATCAAGTCAATATGGGCCATCTAAGACATGTAAAACATGTGGCAATTCAGGTTTTAATAGATGCACATCCGAAGAAGGGATTCCCTGTAAATGTTCAAGTTAGCTAGTTATTACTGTAGCGATAATTTTTTTTTTTTATATTTCACACATTGTATAACAATATATATATATTAATAAACTACCATGATGGAAATGGCAGAAAGTCTCTTATTTTATTTTGTTTTATGCTATCATGTTTTGACTTCTTATAGAAAATGTCATATACTACATTAGCTTTCATATATCTTTCATCTAACAAGGAGGACATTCAAATGAAGAAGTAGATATTAGATGTTAAGTAAGATATTGTCGGATTTAACATTTTCTACTTCTTTTAGTGGCCTTCATAGTTTGTTAGATTATAGTCCATGATGTCATTTTATGTTGTGTTGCTGATCTCTGAATTAAAGATTTACTCCTTGCTGATCTCTGCGCTATAGAATTACTACTTTAAAGCATTTTTTAATTAGGTACACTATAGCCATGGCCTCACTATGACCTTGTTTGAAAAAGGAGATATTTCTTTCTAGATTTTCAAATCTTCTATAGGTTGGACATTAAACTCATGCAAGTAATCTTGGAGCAAACAAAAATCATTAGTTAAATCAGGGAATAGGTCATTAGAACTCCATAGATTGATTGGGTAATATAGAAAACCAAAAAATAAGTGTCCTTACCCGTAAGAGACTGGGGTGTCATCCATCCATCCATACATACATACATACATACAAGGAGCAATATGTGATGTTAAATGAATATTATTAAATATGGAAATGCATGATTATTGCTTTTCTATTTTAAAAGTAGAAAAGTTAATAAGGAAATATAACCCTATCTTAGAAGATTAAGTCTTAACAAATAATTGCCAATTGGGTGGATTAATGTCAATGTCTTCGGGTGTACATACAATAAATATACAATTAGAAATGAAAATATAAGATAATATATGAAGATAAATGCAAAATATTTCTTATTTTATTAATGGTTACTCCAGTCATTATAAGAGCAAATAATGAAAGTTAACAGATTTTAACGTCATGGTTATGACTGCAATAGTTATGGTAGATTGAGGTTATGGATAAATTAAAAATTAACATCTATGAATGAATGTAAATCATAATGTAGTGGTTTGGGTGGAAAAAGGTTTAAAATACAATACTTCCATATTATTATGAATACTAGAGAATACTGCCAGTTGGTCCTGCCTTTTCAGCTCTTTATGGTCCTCTCTCTTCTGTGTCATCTTTTTTTCGTTAACTAACCTTCCAATCTTTCACAGCATGTTATCAAAGTGAAAATAATGTGAGATCTAAAATAAATAAATAAAAGAGTCTAAAATCATACCTCTCATCCGGTTTTATTCTTTTTATAATTGTAAGCTGCAATTTGAAAACTAATCCAGATTTGATGGATCCTTACTGTCTTTTGTCTTTTCAAGTTTTTCTTAGGTGGCGTTTGGTGGGCATTATAGAATCTGGATTAGAATTCTAATCCCAGATTCTATAACCTAGATTATATTTCCTTGATTTTAGAAAACCAAAATCCTATTTGGATGAGTTGGATTGTGAACTCAGATTTTTAAATTAGAATTTGGAATCTTGTTTGGTTGCCACCAATTATTGATATTAAATTTGGAGTTTTTTTATTAAAAATTACATAAAAATAATATAATATATATAGAAAAATTAAAGTCGTATTTACATATATATTATTACGTGACATGTATATTTTTATATAATATATAAATTTATATGTAACATTATAATAATAATATTATAATAATATAATAATAATATATAATAATATGATAATAATAATATATAATAATATTATTTATATTATGTACTACAATAACACTACTATTATTTTAATAATATTATAATAATATATAATATATAATAATAATATAATATATATTATTATTATATATTATATGATATTATAAATATTATATAATATATATAATAGTTATAATAGTATTATAATTTAGAATATAATATTATAATATTATTATGTATACTATAATATAAACTATATTATAATTTATATTATAACTTATTATAATATATAATTTTATAATAATATAATTTATGTTTATTATAACTCAAACTCTATGTATATTATATATAATATTATAATAAATTTATTGTAACACTAAATTTAATAAAATATAATATATTATAATATTAAATTTGTTAAATATATTAATATATATTATTATGTTAATATTAATATAATATTAAATTTGAATATTATTATATTAAATATAATATATTAAATATATATGTATATAATATGTTTATTGTAACAATATAATATTATTAATATTAATATATCAATTTGTTTAAAATATATAATATATTAATATGTTTCAGATTATTATATAATAATATAATATATAATATTATTATAATAATACTATAGTATAATTAATGTTTATTATAAAATAAATTCTAATATAAGTTATATTATAATTTATAAAATATTATTATATTAAATATAATATATTTATTATAATATTAAATTTATTACAATATATTAAATTTATTATGATATTATGTTTATAATATCATAATAAATTTATTATATTATAATATTATTATATTTTATGATAATATAATATTATTATTATTATATAATATTATAATAATAATAATAATATAATATTATTATAATGTAATATAATTTATATTATAATTTGTTGTTATTAAAATAATATATTATAATAATAATTATTATTTATAATGTACATTATATTGAAATTTATAATTCATTATATATTATTATATTATAATATAATAATTTATAATATTATTATAATAATGATATTTATATTAATAATATTTATATTACATGTAATATAATTTAATATTGTATTATCAATTACATATCATATAACAGAATATATTATATTATAATACTTATAATGTTATTATTTATTATAATATGTTTTATATAATATGTCATATATAATCTCTAGAATCACAGGTTTTGGAAATATAAGCACCAATGTCCATAATCCCTATAATCATCAAAAAAAGAGATACTGATTATGGGCTTGATTATACAACCGGATAGTAGAATCCGGCCTTAAAATCCCAACCAAACACACCTTTTGGATTATAGAATTGGATTCTACTAGAATCCAGATTCTATAATGCCCACCAAACGCCCCCTTAGTCTTGCAGTGAAGATTTTAAGTCTATGATGGTATGTGACCAGATCTGGTTGGTGTAAGGTGAATAAATGAAGAAATAATACCTGAAAAAATTTCATCTGGTTACTTACAATCATGGACATTTGGCTAGTATCATCGGATAGTGTATTTGTATTTTTGCTTGTCTTAATCAAGAAAATTAACCTACAAGGCTTCAAATCTTAGGGAGATTTGAACATCCTTTGCTATCAGAAGTATAATCTATTATACAAGAGAGCAACCACCTAGCTGTGTTCCCTACAGATGGGGAACATTGATCATTATTATCCTCTTCAAGGGGACTGCTAGAAAGTAGAAAAATATTACGTGACTTTTATCTCCTTTATTTTGATAGGCTTTGCATGCATGTTAGATAGCAATACACTAACTAGCAGCTGCATGGATTATAACTTGAGGGGTAAGGCACATAACACCCCCGGTTTCTGAGAATATCAACTTTTTTCTTTATTAATGGCATCCTGCCTGTCTAGGCAGATGAATTTCACTTGGAAAGAAGAGAAAAGAATGCGGGCAGAGTTTAGTTAGTATATGCGTATGGTTTAGAAATCTCTCCACCTAATACATGAGACTTATAAAGTGGGATTTTGTTTGCTAAATAAAACATGGATCGTTATATCAAGTGTGTTATGGCAGAATTCACTTGTAAAACTTACAAAAGAAAAAAAAAAAAAAAAAATCAAGGAATCTGATTCCTCTAACTAGTGCTTTTTTTTTTAAATTTTTTTATTTTTTTTAACACGTTTTACAGGGAGGATTTATTTGGAGAAGTTCAGCAAACCAAGATATGAGGATGCAGGTCTTTGTTTTACACAGGCTGGCTGTTGGTCTGATGCAGCTTCATGTTATTTTAATGCAAAGTGTCTTTCAGAATGCCTGCTTGCTTGTCGAAAAGGCCAGCTTATTCAGTTGGGATGGCATTTCCTACAGCAATGGCAAGGGAACTTATCAAATAGCGAACATATTAATTATCTAAAAAGCTGCATCCTGGACTCTCAAAAGCTTACATCCATCAGTTCTTTACTGGGGTTTTGTAGGAACTTTCCACAGGATGGATATAGCCTATTATTGGAATCAGGGCATTTTGTGGAAGCGGCGACCTTGCATAGAATGAAAGGGGAAACACTGGATGAGGCTTATTTGCTTGAAAGAGCAAAAAATTATGGAAAGTCATCGAAATTAGTGCTCTTTTATGTTGTACAACAGATGCTTTGGCGTGGAACACACAAAGGCTGGCCCTTGAAGCCATTTGATCAACTAAAGGACCTTTTAGCTAAAGCCAAGTCTCTTTCAAAGATGGTATCGAATTCTTTTCATAGTTATGTTTGTGACGAGGTGGACTTTCTTACAGGCAGTCGCTCCAATTTGTTAGACAATATTGCACATCTCAGAATGGCTCAGAAGTATGAAAATGTTGTTGTTGAAACTTTTGCTGCTCGTAACATTCTTGAGACCAATCTCGATTTGGAGATGTTCGAGTTTCATCAGGACTCAGATGCTACCTTCACGAAACAGAGTAAGCATTTGGAGATAAAAATTTTTGAGGGCCATATTTCAATTGAGAGTTTGATGTTTGCTTGGAACCTCTGGAAGGAAAATATGCTTGGCATTATTTCCTATCTTGGATCAATTGGTTCAATTCATGCAGACAAGCATGATAAATATGAAGTCTTATGTATGAAACGTTTTGGTGTGTTGAAGGTGCATGCCCATGGATTTTATGTTGCTGTTAATGGAGAAGCCTCCTGGATTTTTGTAAAGGATGAAGAGGATATCCATAAGGTGGAAGAAAAAGTTTATATGAGTGGGCGGGTGTTCAGATCCCTTGCAGAGCAGTTTTTGAAGTCTGAATACCGTTCTGTTGGTATTAGATTACTGGAGAAATTAAAACATCTTATTATCCATTTATCTGGGAGGAAGTTATTTTCTGTTCAGCATGCTGTGCATGTACATCAGTTCTTGGGGTTGGCAAATCTTCTCAGCACAATTGTGTCTGGAGTGGATCCATTTTCAATCATTTTCCTACTGGATCTGAAGAAATCTATTATGTGGGATCCGACTTGGCACATTATTCAGGAGAAAGATTCTGCTGTCAGGGCCCTTCGTGACATTCTGCATAATAATTTAAAAAGTTTCAGTTGTGGATCAGGACCAAAAAAGATTGGATGGACACTGGTTTTTCTGTTTAGGTCAATGCGGCTTTTGGATGTGCGGACTTGGGAAGTTAGGAATAAGTCAGGGCCAATTTCTTCCTGGAAGGAATTTTTTGAACAGATGGTTACTTATAAGCACAAAGGGTTTGTAAAGATGCCTCTACGTTAGCAAGTAGCTTCTTGGACGCTGTCAGTTACGTGGGTCCTGAGGGCCAGTTGTGTCTGATTGAATGTCTTATTTTCTTTACTTCATCCTTCCAAATTGGCAGGGGATGGTTTCTAACATCCAAATCAACCTTAGCCAAGTCCTTTCTCTATGATGAAATTGATGATTACTGGTATGCCTTCTTGGAACAGTCTCGAAATGACGCATCAGATTATCTTGTTTGCCTCTATGACTTTGTACTGGCCATTGTTAGTGAACTTTTGACAACAAGATCAGTTGGTCTGAGTAGGAGGCTCAAGTGGGCAGAGAAGTCCAAAAGGAATAGGTTCCAATTTCATCAGTCCTTGGTCCTGAGGTTAGTTGTTATAGTTGGTCTGATCGGTTTAAACTCGAAGCCTCATTTTGCTAAAGCCCAGAGGCTGTTGAGTGAAACTGCTGGAATTCTTCCAGTTCTGCCTCTGTCATTCTTGCTGGAACTTCGGGCTGTTAAGGGAGATGATATGAAGAAGTTCAAATGCTTTGCTCGTGCATTTTCGAGAGCAGTGCAAACTGCAAGAAATCAGTTAGTTGTTGTCCGCTATGATGGTTGTAAGTGTGCCAAATCATTTGGGTTTCTAAAACCAATTCTCTTAAAGCGCAGTTTATTCCAGTACAGGCGGAAGGATGCTGTGGTTGAAGTGTTTGGTAAGGAGCATGTGAATTTGGAGGACAGTGAGTATTTGTCAATCTAAAAAGGGGATCTTAGAAACTTCTTTTAATTGTTGAAGCTTTTTTTGAATATGAATAGTGTACAGCATACATGAAATTACCATCTGTATAAATCTGTTGCTGTTTGCATTATCTTACAGAAGCATATTTTTCTGTAGTTCTAATCACGAAAAACATGAATAGGCTTTTTTTTTCTTTCATTCGTCCAACCATTGTCCATTCGAAACTGGACTGGAATCTTTAGTTGAACCTTCTCAACAGGTAACAAAGTTATTTTTTTATGGAAAAGCACCAAAGGTTTGAAAAGGCCTAGAACAGGTTAATAAGAAGCATACTTGATGCTCTCAAAAACTACAATGGCTGAGCTCACTTTTTTTGTGCAACCAAATGTAAAATTGAACCGTACAAATTCATTGGTCTGGGCAATTGGATTTGAAATACAAGCTTGAGCTGTCAAAGTAAAACTTATAAATTGCAGCCTTAGAATTTTCACAGTTGGTATACAACGATAAACAGGGAGAAGGAATAAAATGCCTTGAGATAAATTTTATATTGTGATGATAACACAATAAAAACTCAAACTGAACAAACATAAAAAAAAAGGGATAACCTTCATATGAAGCCATGAGGAAACTAACGAGCCATGCCTGGTACAACAGTTGGTGCCACTTTCATTCCACCTTTATTCCACCTCTCAACATTGGCTTGCCATCCTTATTATGTCAATCAACACAAGACAGAATCAGGATCAATATATTGGATAACCAAGATATAATCTGTATGTGTCAGTGTTTTAAAGCCCAAAAAAAATCCAATTTGACTCTCCACCCTTTTAGGAAGAAATAACTAACTGATTCAGCTTAGTTCAATATCCCTTGAGTCAATTCATAATTGCTTGATTGATTCTGAATATAAGGGAAATGATTCTGATATAATAGTTTTAAATTCCTATTGGAACGTAGATTTATAGGACTTGGATAGGATTGGATGTCCTATCCTTGTAGGATCAAACTTCAGTCACATGTAAATCTAGGTATCTAACAGGATTTACTGAAAGAGCACATATGAGAATCAATTCTCAGGATTTGATTTTTAGTACATTTGCCAGTCTGCTTGTCATCATGAGTAATATTAAATTTGTAATGACTATATCCAACACAAGAAACAAATGAAGAACAATCATTACAAAATTAGAAAACCTACCCCCACCTAGAAAATTTTGGCTGAACAGATGGAATTTTTAGTCCATTTCGATTCATATAATTAACTCGGTACAAGTTTTTTCATTGAGCTATGATAACGCAGTGTATGCATGGATGTGTTTGTATTTGTCAATAAAGAAAGAAAGGTCCGATTTCTTACCTATGGAGGGGTCTACACCATGATTCTTGAGCTCCCTGTACTCTTGACAAAGTGCACAGGCAGGGCAACACCAATGAACCAAGAAATCTGCGCATGGGTCTTCTGGTAGTGAGTGTAGAGCCCTTAGTTTGGACCTGAAAGTGCATGTGTATAGACAAGCGCAACCGACAGAGGCCAATGCGTAGTAGATGATACCCGCAATTGCGCATGCTGCAAATTGTAACCAAGAAATCTAAGTACAAGCATCTCTTATAGCCATCACATAGATCTTTAAGGCCTCTAAGCCTTGGTGGTTCTGGCAAATGAAACTTTTTGTTTCTAGCTGCATTTGGTTGATGATCTTAGTTTTCACTTGTGTCAACCGATAATTGCAAGATATAATACTGCCTAGCATTATAAAGTGTCGTTTTGCTCCATCTGGACCAAAGCTGGAGGATTTATAAACAAGGTCAACATTCTATCATGTGGTAGTTTATAGAGTTTACTTACATGTGTTGCCTCTATCGACTATCTCAGCTATCTGCCCAAAGGTGATGCAGGGACAGCACCAAGTGATGAAACCTTTTCAATGGAAGAAAGATAATTGAAGTTATCTAAAGTACAATTTATTATTAAACAGGTATACATTTTTGTATGTAGGAAATAAAAAGCTAAGCAAATGTATATATTGTTTACAAGAAAGCCTTACAGTTTGAGGGATCATCGAAACAACTGCAAAGGTCAGTTGTCCACTGCTGAACAACAGCTCCATTAGGAACCTGGTTTGGAAATCCTGGAGGATATTGAGGAGGTGGTGCTTGTGGAGCTGATTTGGGGTAGGCTTCAGCATTATTTGGATACATTGCAGAACAGAAGACCAGAGTGCAGGTGAGGGAAAGAAACAGAGAATGAGAGGTATGTGACTGCCTTTAGTTAGGGAGTTTGTCTTAAATAGCAGAGGTTTATGGGTTTTCATTGACTAGTCAATTTATGAATGATTGATTAGGTGGAGTTTATGCTGTAGCATGTTTAAGAAAATGGTTACAGTATTCCATATGACCATTTTAAAAACAGAATATATTTCCCCATGCTAGGCTGGATAGCTATAAGTCTAAAACATGTTTTTTTGTTTGACAAAGCTTGTTGAAGTAGTGTGTTAATTCTATTCTTTCTTTTCTTTAAATTCTGAGGATTTCATGCTCTTTTGAGATTTATGGATTATATAAGTTTCAGACTGGTTCAGTGACTTATGGTAATGGCAACAGCAGGGAATTCAGCAAGGGGGAAGGAAGAACAATTACCAAAGACAGCTTGAAAAAAGCTCTGACATTAGAATTATATATATTTTTCTTGTTTTTAACGGGCATACCAGCTTGAATACAGATTGTTTGATTGAAACAGTCAGATGAGCCCTATTTTGATGAGGAAGCCTGCAATGTCCTGGTTAACAAAACTTGGGGCATTGTATGAACTAGTGGGCTCTACCCCTTTATCTATTTTTTCTTTTATGATTTAAAAATTGAAGGTTGGAATCTCTTGTACTAAACTAATAGAACAATGGAACAGGTGGAATGTCTATAAATATAGAGAAGTCAGACACCGTTATTCTAAACCTAATGAACTATACCCCTTGTATTTCTGTCTTTTTGATTTGAAAGTGGAAGGTTGGAATCTTTTGTTTGTTTGGAACAAGACCATAGAACAGATGATATGTTTTGAATATAATGAAGTCAGACCCTTATTCCAGGCAGTTTTAGAGACACAACTGTTCAGATCCCATGATTGGTACAGTTGACCAAACAAATAAACAAGCAGCCTTAAACAAATCTGGACGTGCAAGAACAAGGGGTTTTACATATCCATGGACTTGTACAAGATGGCCAAAATGTTGCTTTTATTATAACGTTCTTTGCTGTTGAATCTAGATAGTATTGACTCTGGATTAGAAGTTAGAACCATCGTTGATCCAGTCAAGAGGGTGGTCCTGTTCGACCTTTGTGTGAGTCTATGGCTTTACTTGGCTCTCATTGTGGTGGTCAATGAGTTGAGCTAGCTGGGTTCAAGTGTGACATACACCAGTTCAATTCCAGTATCTTATGGATTAAACCACAGAATTACTAGAATTGGTATGTCGGGCGACAAGTAAATTCAGGTCTTAATTAAATTTTAAGACAATAAATCCGAATTCACTCATCTATGAACACTACCAATCATCTGATACCAACAGATAATCCATGCTCATCAAATATATCAGAGTGCAATAAATCAAATAATGATAAAGTGGAAGACTTAATATAATATCAATCTCGAATCATAATCTCAGAATGTAAAATCACTGAAATGAAATATAATCAAATACAATGAATAAAAATGATAACTGCTATACCTCTAAATCTGGATCTACCCGAAACCAACTGCTAACACTCTGGAATCTGCACAATCTATATATAATAAACTAAATGAGATCAGAGATCCCAGTAAGCCATCATATGATAAATTAAATACACATGCAGATATATCTCAAATCATAATACATCACAAGTAATCAAGTGCAAGTGAGACAACCCCGTATCCCACTAAATAATATGAATTCATAGCAAGATTCAGAAGAATTACAATAATCATCAACTGGAATATATAAATCAAGTTATAACTTAGAACCAAACCAATTCGATTAATCCGATAAACCATATCATATTATATCACAAGTCTAATCAAAATAATGTTCAGCCAGAACTATAGACATTGCCCGGACTACAACTATAATATTCAGACTGGGATGCACAGTCCTTGGATCACAAGATCACCACATACACACATTTCTGGTAAATCCCCTTCTACCGGGAAGTACCAATCACATCGCTCACACTGCCAGGAGGAATCAAACGTCTCAACTGGCTCTGTCAGGAGGAATCACATCTCAATTGACTCATATCACAAAATAAATAAAAACATGCCGGGAGGAATTCTCAACTCAATCAGCTTCGTCGCTCCAATCAGTACGACTCCCTCTACTCCCATACTGATGAGCCCTCACACACTCAAGTTTTAATTATCTTTTTAACATCCACACAATAATTCCATATTCAAAACATAATAAGGATCCCATCGAGATCAAATAGTGAAATTCATTTTTCTACCTTACATACCGGTAAAGTGCTAACCCACTATTGATAAGTTAAAGTTATCGTAGGGTAAAACAAATTTAATTATGGTGTAATATACACAAATCAAAACTATGAATACTCATGTGTGTGTCATCTTATTCAAATATGTATATTTTTCTCAAAATAATAATAATATAATATAAATGCAATTTAGGAATCATGCTAGTGGAATTCACACAAATATTTAATAACAGGGATAAACATCATTGTTTGAAATTTATTATACATATATAATCGATGAAATCCGATTTAGAATTCTCTGATGCAAATAAATAAATCATGCAGTCACACAACCATTCACGTACAAATCCCCTACTCTTAATTAAATTGACCAAAATTCTCTTTCATGTAATATGTTAAATTTCACCTAAATTACCATTTTTCTCTTTACTTTTATTAATTTGACCTTATCCTATCTTTAAATAATTTTATAAATCCTAAAAAAACACTTTTAAACACTTTTTCCTTGAATTTTGATTTTCCTCTCACATTGTGACTAAATTGTAATTATTTATTGGGGTTTGAACTTATTTGTTGAATTTAACTAAAGTCTAAACTACAACTTAATTATTTAGATTTTGTACACTAATTTATCAATAACTTTCTTATTTATAACTGTTGCTTTCATTTTTTTTTTCTATAATCAAATGTGCTCCTTTGAGGATTTTTGTAGGTCAACCCAGGAAGCCTCTGAACTTAAAATCAATTCCTACGTGTTCTATACTTGGCAAACTAATTTTGGAGCTATTGATATGAGATTTACAAAACTTATAAATAAATTTGAAGACATCTAAATATCTCCCAAAACCATTTGCAATTGTCATGGTAAACCACAAACAGAGCAGCCGTATGTGATTCAATACTTGAACAAAGCCTCTAATTAATCAACTAAAATCAAATGAGTACAATATTTAGACATTCAACAACCAAAATACCTATTTTAAATCAAATTAAATTGATGACTTACTTTCTTTAGTGCATAGCATTCAAGTACTGTCTATACTACAGTAGAAATCAACATTTATTGTAAAATCCAAAAGCAGATGGTGATTAACTTTATTTAGTTTAGAATAGATGGTGATTAACATTATTGTAAGCCAGAAATTTTACTAATTTGTAATACTGGAGAAATTAACATTGTTGTACTAAACAAAAATAGATGGTGACTTACAGGTTTCTGTGTGCAGATTACAGCACCTCAAAACTTCGACCTTCTCTTTGGTTAAGAAACTCACAAAACACAGTCCTCATGGACTCAAAACACTCTTTACAAAGACTCAAATTAGCTCCTACACTGCTGTAGAAACTCTCCTCCAAACCATCAGCAAACTAAGGGAAAAACACAGAAGAAGAAACTAAGAGAAGAGGAAGATGGTAGGTTTCTGTCGACTGTTC
Source organism: Buxus sempervirens (assembly GCA_947561395.2). Lineage (NCBI taxonomy): Eukaryota > Viridiplantae > Streptophyta > Magnoliopsida > Buxales > Buxaceae > Buxus > Buxus sempervirens. The sequence continues at coordinate 21,070,272 of OX387188.1, read as the reverse complement.
TAGAACCTTGCAGTAAGCTGAAAGCAGGTGTAATAGTCGGTTAAACAAGTGTCTTAACCAAGCAACACCGTTGTTTCAGCCAATCACTTTACTGCTTAGACTAAGGGACCTCTATGGTACATAGATCAAATACAGCTGAGTCAAATTTCAGCTTAAATACAAGAGATCTGCAAGACAAATAGGACTTCTAGAATCCATCGAGTTGAAGATAGATGGGTTAAATGATTTCATACATTGTCTTTGTTGAAAACTCTTACATAAGCATTAGAGAATCAATTTGTAAAATGAGAGAAAGAGAGAGAAAAGGCGTAAAGCATGCTAAGTAATAGAAGTATACTATGGTCCTACTCCCTTAATACCCTTCACACATACTCCACCAATCATTAAGAAGACCCCTAATTTGTACATGCATAAATATAACACCAATAATCAAAGTTTTTATACCATTAATTTACATATTAATAGAATAAAATAATTTAATAATTTTCCTCCAACAACCAAGTTAGTCCTCCATTTAGCAACCACATTTAAAATTGCACAAATTAAGGAATAAAAGCCTTGAATTTAAATTAACTCTAGTAAATCCTCAAATAGATGTAAAATAGTTAATAGAAAATCACCACAAGCGTAATATAAATAATCTCGGATCTAAAACATGTGAGATAAATTTCAAATAGGCCAATTAACCTAATTAATAAATATAATTAATTACAATTAATTCAATAAATCCCAAAATAATTAATAGAAAATCTTTTAATTAGTCCAAATACCAGATTAGAAACATTTGGGATATTACAAAACGTCCCCTCTAAAAATAATTGCGTCCTCACAATTACAAAATAAGGTAGGGATGAAATTATTTCAATCTGAAATCAAAACCACTTCTTAATGAAAATTAAATAACATCAGTTATAAACGTGGAATTCAATCCGGTATTAGTCATAATTCATTGTGTCAGTATCAACTCACAATTAGTCAAGGTCAAATGAACTCTGTTCACAACCGATCCTGGACCTGGGGTTATAGGCCCACCAAAATTAATGACAACTTTTTCATTTGAATTTACACAACAGACAAAATAACTTAAAATTTACTCATGCTCAAAAGTTCAAAATATCAAAATATTTGAGCAAATATTGATAACTACGCAACACTGATATTTGACTCAGTTAAATTAAGTTAAAATGCATAACTCATAAGGTTTGGTTTTTCGCAAATAGCAATATCAAATTACAACTGGTAATAATCTAAAAATGCATTAAACATTATTCTATCAAAGTTTGAAATCCAATTAGAATAAGAGAACAATTTAAACTGGTAAGAAATTTTGTTTGAAATTCATAAAGCTATGGCAATCTTATTTATCTTCATAATGTTAAGAGAAACAATATAAAGCAATCTAGAATTCTAATATTCAAAGCTTATATATGAAATTAAAATCACAATTAACACTCTAACTAAACATATTAAGAACTTGAAACTTTGAAACACAAGGATTGTACAAAATTATAAAATGAATTGCTTAACAAGGCAACTCCATATTAGTTCATTGATAAATCAATGTAAAACTAAGCACATTTCATAACTATTTGATAAAGCAAATATTAATTGGTATACAAGGTCTTACTAAATCATGGAGAGAAATAATACAACATTTAATTAGTAATGAAATACAACAGGTAAATGAAACTTCAATGAATTGCGAAGTAAACATAAGATTCAGAATCATATTACAAAATGGGAAATATGAATTCCCAAATAATAAAATTGTCATAACAAATTCAACAATGTAACTTAGTTAGTTAAAATTGCAAGAGGATCCAATTGATCCAATCTACACATAGATATCTTAGAGATAACTTTTAAACCAAACTAATTAGAAGAAAAGTTCAAAACCATCTAAATGCTCACAAATTGCTAAACCGAGGAAGAAATACGAAATATCAACGACATATGGCAGCATAAAAAAAAAAAAAAAAAAAAAAGAAGAAGGCAAGATAGAAAATGATGGATATGGGCATCCTAAGATGGGATCATGAACTCATCAAGTGCAACCTGCTCTTGTCCTATGTTGCAAAACATTCACTATGATTTAAATCTTCAAAATACTCTCATACATGCAAAATTGTTTCATCAGTTAAAACTGTATAAAGCTAAAACTCATAAACTTATCAATAATAATTAAAAATTCAAAACAAATATTTAGAGAATTTATATAAATTCGTCACTAAAGCCAAATGTGAAATAGTTTACAAAATTTTATTAACTCATAGAGAGAATAACATAACATCGTAAAATAATAAAATGTAAAAGCTAATTAAGATCTTGACGAACTGCAGAACTAAATATAACATTGTTGTTAAAAGCAAGTATCAACTAATTTATAAGGATCTTACGAAATCAAAAGGAGAGATAACATAAGATCTTAAATAAAATGAAGTACAAGGAATGGGTGAAATAGGAACGAACTATCAAATGAATTTAAGTTTCGAAAGCGTATAAAATTCATTACTAGACCAAATATCAAATGGTAGAAAAGAGTAACACAATATCTTAAATAAAATTCAAATATCAGAGATAAAAATGAAATTTCATTGAGCTGCGAAATAATTATAAGACTTGGAATGATATTGTAAATTGGAAATATTGATTGCCAAATCGCAAAATTATAATGACAATATTTAACAATATGATTCAATTAATCAAAACCACTAAAATGTTCAATTCAACTGTACTAAATACTTAAGTATCATGAAGAAGTCTTGAAGCAACTTGAACAAATAAAAGTTTACAAATCATAAGAATATCCACAATTTGATAAATCAAGGAGAAAATATGAAATGTCAATAAAATATGATAGCATTAGAACCTACAAGAGTACAGTGGAAAATAATGGACATAACCAATCTAGAATAGGTTACGAACCCATCAAAGACTTCTTACTCTTGTCTTATACCACAAACCATACAACAAGTTAAATCTTTAGAACATTCTCAAAATTCAAACTAGAAAGCATTTCATAAAAATATAAACAAAATAATTGAAGAATCATTGGAATGACTTCAAAATGCCATAAACAATCTTTGACAAAATTAACAAAAAAAGGTGAAAGAATTAAAATCAATTGTCCTTAACATTTCCTATTGCAAAATGAAATTATCATAAAGCCAAAGTCTACTTAAACTAAATAGATAAACTATTATGAATCCCAAAGCTTAAAATGTAAACCTTGTACCATATAAAATGGTAAAATGAATTATTTATAGAAAATTCATTAAACATTTGTTCAAGAATCAAAATTCACATTACAATGGAAAAAAAATTACTGGAAATGGGGAGAAATAGAATTTTAAGTATTTGTATCAAAATCAAACAAATAAGGATTGCATCAAGCAAATCATAAGATTATAATTTTAACTAAACAATTATGCGGTAAAGCCTCGAGAAATCTGATGGAAATGTATAAATCATGGTTTGATTAAATTATTTACACATAAATTTCTATCGAAATGTATTTCAAATCAACTAATCTTTTAAATTACAAATTCTAAACTTTAAAATCCAAAGCCAACAAGTAAAATGTTATTATTAAACAACTAATGGTTAGCTCAGTGCAAGAGGTATGCACCACTGCGCTAGATCTGGAAAATCTAAGGTACGCAGCCTTATCCTCCCAAACTAAGATACTGTTCCTATGACTCAAACCAGAAGATCATTAGTTGCAATGAGTAACCTTATCGTTACGCCAAGGTTCACCCTCAAATCATCAAACAAGTAAATAATAAATTTAAATAGCATAGATTAAAATTTTCAGTCAAATGAAATAGGTAAAATTCTCAAAATCATACAACTCATTTAAATGTCATAAATGTAAACCTTCAATCATACAGAATAAATAAAATCCTCAAATTACATAATTAACAAAGTGATGAAGAGGGTGTTGTGAATTTAATTAGTAAAACATTATAGGGAAAACAAAATTTTCTAGCATTAAATATTACAATTCCTTAAACCCAGTGGACTATAGAGCAACAAAATATTGGAGGCCTTTAACTTCAAATAATGATATAATAGCAAATCTTAAATTGCTTATAGAAATACCACAGGACTTTAAAATAAAATTTAGACTGAAATAGGACTTTAGAATTTCATCAAACTAGTAAACAAAAGAAATACAAATACAAAAATTAGTCTTGCCATGAAATCAATTAAATAACCATCTTCAAATTTATATAAATATTAAAGTATTAGATTAAACAAAACTTCATAAAGGCATGCCCTGCAAAACAAAACAGTGTAAAATATTATTTCACAAGTATTTCAAGATGTAAAACTTTTGCAAAATTCAATTGTCATATCAGAGTACTATAGATAAACCTAAACATACATTTAAAAGTACAATGATGTTCAAATTCAAATTCAAACTAAAACATCACTTTTAAAATTCGTTAAACAAATGGAAAAAGAATTATGAGTATGCTAAAATCAATCTCTCAATTAAATAAATTAGGCTGCACTCTTCAAAATTATATAATCATCAAAATAATATATCAGACAAAAAGTGCTACATAATCAAATATGGCAAAGAGAGTAAGATATATTTATTTCATCATTATGCTAAAAACATAAAATACTTAAAGAAATTAAATCTTCAAAGCATATCACTATGCAAAATTGTAAAGTATTTTAGAACAAGTATAAAATATGTTAATTGAAACAATAATCCAAACTTTATTTCTATATCTATATCTATACCTAATATAAAAGGGACAGTGTCCTACTTTTCTACCGAGCTGCTTGACCTGCTTGCTTCACCTGCTTCAGCTGCTTCACCGCGCTGTTTGCATTCCAGATGTTTCCCCTGCTTCACCGCTTGGCTGTTTCACGAGCGCCTCCTCTTCTACCGCCACCTGCTGTACCTTCTACCGCCTCAGTAGAGTTGTTTGCTGGTTCATTTATCCTCTTCGACTTCCTGCAACTAAGGGCTCAAGCACAAGCACAGATTGTATTTTACTTTCAGAAACAGAGGAAACCAGATGAGAAAAGGTAAGAGTTCGATCCAATTTATGTGTTCTTTAGTCGGTGTTCTTTTGATTTTCTGCTATTGCAAGAGGATTGCTAAGTCTTGTTCTTTTGATTTTCTGCTATTGTTCTTTCCAAATCGGAGGCAACCTTCTTCCTCTCGATTTTCGTTCTTTCCAAGCAAAGAATCTTCGACAGAGGTTAGGGGTTACTTCGTTTCTAAGTCTTGTTCTTCGGGTGTGATCGATATTTGCTCTCCTTTTGATCTTCTGAGCAGGTTAGCTAGGTTTTGGGAGAATCGTTTTTATTTCCATTAAAGCTCTCAGGTTTCAGAAGAAGGAAGACATAGGCATCTGCGGCAAGTTCTATTGCGCGAAGGTCATTCTTGTTAACCTGGTGTAAATATTGCCAACAAGGTGCCTACTTCACGAGCATCTTTGCTACCTGTCCGTGCTTTTCTACCAAGGTGCCTGCTTCACCTGCTTGCTTGCGTTTCAGCTGCTTCACCTGCTTCACCGCTTGCATGCTTAGCGAATGTCTTCCTCAGAGAGAGAGAGAGAGAGACCGTTAGAGAGACACATACACTCGAAGCTTCGTTGTCGCCATGGCCTGCTCTGCTCCTTCTACCACCATTCTCTCTTCAAACTCTAGGGCATTTTTCTGCACTGCTTCGCCCACGGCTTTTTTGGCCCCTTCGAAGGCATTCTCGCAAACCATACCCATCCCCAAGAACTTCAACGGTCTCAAGAAACCCTTTCAATCCTGCAATTCTCGGCCACTTTTCACCCACAGAACTTCACGGAGGAGTTTAGTCATTAAAGCTGCGGTAATGTGAAGTTTTCAGTACTGATTATGTTGTTTCGGAATTCTTTTTACAAATTAATGTGTTGCAATCACAAAACTGTTCTTAAACCCTACTGAATCTGATCAATAATAGCTTTCCTGTGTTCAAGTGTGTCCTCTAAGCTATTTCTTGCGTGCAATTTGAAAGCCTGTCATAGAATATGCGGTTCCAGGAAGTATTGTGAAGATTAGCTGATATCATTACTTTTATGCGTTGAAATTATGTGGTTTTCAGGGTATAGTGTTCTACTTTCTGGTAACGTTAGTAGTGTTGATTTGAGTATTACGGTGATTTTGGCTAGGTGGTAATGTTAAAGAGTGTGGATGTAAAGTATTATGGTGATTTTGAAGAAACTACAGTCACAATTGCATCGTTGCGCTAGGGACTACAGTCACAATTGCCAGTCTTCTTGTTCCTCGAATGGGTTGCAATCACGTAAGTTCCCTTCCTTATTGTTTCATATCCTGTCACACGGAAATATGGATTTACTAAAAGCATTTATAAGACACGCTTTCAGACTCAAAACTTTTGAATTACAAATTCTTGTGAAACATGAAAACAGGGCGATAAAGCTCGTGTGATTCAAACCTTGCTATTCATGGTGGAGTGAATTTGCTCCTTCAGACGTTGTTAGGAACACGGCTTCCAACAGTAATGGGTTCTTCATTTGCCTTCGTCATACCAGTTATGTCAATCATCAATGCCTTCTCTGATGAAATGTTCAAAAAGGAGCACAAGGTATGTAGAATTCTGTTTCCACTTTGAAAATTAATAGATGGGTACTTCTGATCCATTATGTAAAGTACTGAAAACTCCTGGTGTTTCATTGAATTTTTAAGATTTAGTTTTTACCTCTAAATTTTTACTTTTCTGTGATTTTTTTTTAAAAGTGGAACCTTTTTAGTTACACTGTTAATTGCTATGCCTTCCAATTCGATACTGAGATTTATCTGCTGATGAAACAAAACTGTGTTTTGAGTTGATAAGATATATCCTGATGTTGCTGACAGTATAGCTTTTCAATTTAAACTTCTATGCATAGTCCTGCATCCATTCTGAGTTTACTTGCAGAGATTTGTCCACACCATGAGAGCTATTCAAGGTGCTTTAATTGTGTCATCATTTTTCAATATCATCATTGGATATAGTAGGGCATGGGGGCATTTTACATGATGCAAGTATTATTTTCTTGAATACTAAGCTTTTCCTTTCATCTCATCCAGCCTTACACATCTGGCATTCCTTATGAACAAGCCTTGGGTCAAAACTTTCCAGAAAGCATTCATCACATCATGTATGTCTCTTACCATTAATTTTTTTATGTCCTTTTTAGGTTCTTCAGTCCAGTTGTTATTGTTCCTGTGGTTTGTGTGGTGGGTCTTGGCTTATTTGAAAGGGGTTTCCCCCAGGTATTTCTTTCTCTTTGGGCACCTCTTTATCTGATGACTTGTTGAAAAATAATGTGCAAACTGTTTATGAAATTCCCCTTGATCTCTTAAGTTTGGAGAATGTGTGGAGATTGGCATGCCCATGTTGATTCTACTGGTTATCTTCCAACAGGTAATGTGTCTCAGTTAAGTTGTTATATGTTCACCACTATTTGCATAAAATGTGTAGCAAAAATGCTGAATGCTATAGGTATATATTTTTATAGTATTTGAAGTGAATACATGAGAGTGTTCATACTGTACTTGAGAGGTTTGCCTTGCTTTTCTGCATTGCAATTGTCTGGGCTTTTGCGGCTATCGTCACTGTTGGTGTTGCTTACAACCGTGTCCGAGAGCAGACTAAGCTGGATTGCCATACAGATCGTTCATTCCTGATATCATCTGCTCCTTAGTAATATGAAAACTATGATGATTTCAATTGTTATTCCAAATGGAATTTTAGCTGTAGACATTTAACGTATTCTGACTCGTTATTTGGTGTTATTTCCTTCTTAGGGTCAAAATTCCGTACCCTTTCCATTGGGTTGCACCAATTTTCAGGGCAAGCCATGTCTTTGGGATGATGGGGGCAGCACTTGTTTCTACAGCTGAGGTTTTGACTTGTTATTCCTTATCACCTTCTTAGTAGAAAAGAAATTTTTTTTCTGTGCATCAGCATTCCCTATCACCTTAAGAATATTCATAGCAGTCAACTGGAACATACTTTGCTGCAGCACGGCTTGCAGGTGCTACACTTCCTCCATCACATGTGCTTACTCGAAGTGTTGGCTTGCAGGTTTGTCCATAGAAAAAGCTTCAAGTTCATTAGTAGATCTTCTTTTAATCTTTCTTATCAGCGTAGAAAGGATTTTCAATGTGGATTAATTCTAGAAAAGAACCAAAGGACACAAATAATTAGCTTACTTGTGATCTGGACATCAAGAGAGATCTTTTAATTACATATGCCATTTCTTTAGGTTTCTTTCTCATAGTTCGCTAATTGGGATGATATTTCTTTGGTAAGTTGCATTTATTTTGAAGTTAATTATCAAGTTCAAGACAGGTCAGGTTCCTATTTTTGGCCTTTTTTTTATTTTTAAGTTGGTTATGTAATATCACAAGGACTTGATAATGAGCTATCTTCTGGTTCGAATTGAGAGAAGTTGCTTACAGTTCTGGTATATCTCTTGGGATATCTAAAGGTATTATTGAGTGCGTTGATTTTGAAGTTATGAATTTGAGAATGTAATTGAGAATAATTGTTTCTCTGATTTGTTTATTTAAGGGGTGCGTTCCAACACTTGTTGGATGAAATTGTATACCAATCTCTAGGGACAACAAAGCCTTTGTTGTCTCACACTATGTATAGATGTTAGCACTTTGTTACTCATATGATTAGGATATCTAAGCAATAAAATTAGTTCTAATATGAAATTGCTATTGTGTCAAATGTGTTATGTTTTTTGAAAAGTTTACAGAATTTCCAAAATCTTTCATGTGTATCCAAGATCTGTTTCTCAGTGCCAAAGGACCATAAGGGGTGTCAATACTGATCTTTAAATCATGAGTGACATTTCCATGTAGTCATTTTGATATTCTAAACCATGAGTGGTTCCATGTTACTGTCAATACAAGGAATTATTTATTGTTTAGTTAATATCCACTGCCACCACCCTCTCATATATGATGATAAAAGATTCCCAACACATCTCAAAACAAGTGATGATGGCACTACCAGAGATCAATTCTTATCATAGATCTGGTAGTGCTTGCTCACCTTGCCAGTGTGTTCCATATCCCTAGAGATTACAACCCATATGCAATCTGTATATAGATTGAGAAGAAAGAACTAATCTCTAAAATATGCTCGTATTTTAGATGATTGGAAGCTCCAAAATGAATCATTATCAAGGAATGCTTTAGACTGATTTTTTTTCCTCCTTTCTTTATTTCTTTTTTTTTTCTCTTATTCTTTTTGGTAGATATTGTCGTTGAATTTATGTAGACAGGTAAAGGGCTGTGTATAATATTTTTTATATTGATATTTAAGGCTTTGAGAACATATAATGATCTGGTATTAAAAGAAGTGTAAGTTCTGCAATGCATCACCAAACCCATAAATGAACAAGACAAAGAATGTGCAAGCATTTTCACATAGAAGCACAAAAAAAACTTCAATATGATGAAGACTAATCAAGTATGATAGAAGGCTTTGATCAAGGATGAAGCAAGATTTATCATGTGTGTTGGAAGCTATACTTACTAAACATACTTCTTTTGTGATTTCAGGGTATAGGCATGCTGCTAGATAGAATATTTGGTGCTGCTGTTGGTACAACTGCATCTGTGTAAGTCAAAAGTTATGTCTACAATAACAGTTTTCTTTTGCTCTTCATTGTTCCTTCTTAGGTTAAGTTATGTTATTGTCAAATACCTACTAAAGAATTCAAAACTACTTATACCTTGCAACACGAATCAATGGTTTGCATTTGGCAATCAGCTGTTTTTTGAAGTAGCAGAATGTATATGGTGGAATTTGAGAGTGTAAAATCTGTATTAATGAATAAACATATTGAATGGTGCTAACTGTAGTCACAAATTTTGATGAATAGTGTTCTTTTTAGATTCAATACCATGTTTTCTGAAGGGTTGACTGAGAACTACTGTTTGCATAATTCTGTGTCCTGAAGATCAGCATTTATAAATATCTTAGATTATATACAATTTCTTGAAACTAATAAACCTGGATGCTCTCGCAGCGAAAATGTAGGCCTTCTTGGATTGACACATGTAGGGAGCCGAAGAGTGGTCCAAATATCAACTTCTTTCATGATCTTCTCCATCTTTGGTTAGTTTTGTATTTCTGCTGAATTGGAAGATCATGCTCTGTTATCAAGACAAGTCCTTGATTATAGTAGTGGAATTCCTCCTCTTCTTTTTCTTTCTAAGTGTAGATAATTTTCTTTTCCTGTTCAGGGAAGTTTGGGACCTTCTTTGCATCAATTCCATTGCCAATATTTGCAGCCACATACTGTATTCTATTTGGGATTGTGGGTGAGTTGATTCTCCAACAGTTGTTTACATGTGTATCATCATCTACTCAAACATCACTATTATCACGCATAGAAGTACCGCGTGCAACTCATCATCTCAATTATGGTATTCAACTTCATTAATCCTCTTTTGATTGGAAAGTAATATTCTATCTTGCAGCAGCTATTGGGATATCATTTATTCAGTTCACAAACAATAACTCTATGAGGAACCTTTTCATCATGGGTCTCTCTCTGTTCCTTGGAATTTCTATTCCTCAATTTTTTACTGGGTACAATGCTTCAGCTGGATATGAACCAGTTAAAACAAATGGTGGATGGGTAAGTTACCCCTTTTCTCACATCATTCTGAAATTATCATTTGGTAGATGTGAAATATTTTTGACTGGGTCAATATAGTACAGAATCCTTTACAAAGGTCACCTATTTTGGTGAAAAAATTTTCAGCTTTCCTGATACGATGTCACGGTAAAAGAAATGATTTAAATGTGTCCTTGTTTAAAATAATTTGTCTTTGCCATTCACCCTGAACCGAGTTGTTCTCACATTGATTTACCTTCTTAAGCCACCTGCATCTACACCAACTGGTTACTGAAGGATTCCTCTAACTTAGCAAGTCAATCCTTTCTCTCTCTCCTTGCATCTCTATTTTTCTGCATCCTTGTAACTTTTTTTCTTCTTCTCCTTCCACTAATTCCCTATGTCACTTGCTTCGCATTTTAATTTCCAAAAAAAAAAAATTCCTAAATAATATAACTTCATCAGAGCGTTATTTGTTAGCAACACCATTTGCTTATCTTTAAACTGAGGCACCTAATTAACAACATGATTTGCTCTTAATTCCACATAAATGACGAAATTGACATATTCTACCAAGCTGCCTGCTTCAGCAGCTTCTTTGCGTTTCAGCTGCTTCACCTGCTGCTGCGCTTAACCTGCTTTAACAGCATCTTCGCTACCAAGGTGTTGGTCTCCCACCTTGCTTCTACATATCTTCTACTGATTCCCTAACCTATCTTCTTTATGAGATACCATAACCTATGCCTTCTAATGCTCTGTGGGCAGGTGCTCACCGGCATGGATGGCCATGTTTTACCGCCATATCAAAGAACTTCCCCTATCACACCTGCCTGTTTATCTCTCTCTTCTATGACCACATGAAAGAATTTGACAAATCAACACCTGCCTGGTTGTTCTCGCTCCTACGATATGATTGTTCTCTTCTACCGCCATGTCAAAGAATTTGTCACATCAACATCCTGCTAAACAGAGATGGGAGGATTACAGCACGTTCGTTACCTTCAGCATTGTTATTTCTTCCATTTACCCTCTTCAAGCACCTACAAATACGTTACTGTCACTCGATGCCATTGACATCAACCACTGCTGTAAGCTATGTACTCTCTCTCTCTCTCTCTCTCTCTCTCTCTCTCTGTCTTTACCTTCTTAATTTTGTTCTTTGAGTTGTTTAGTTTTTTGTAGGCCAGGTATTTGCTAAAATGTCTAGATGACAGCTTTTATGAGATTTGGATTACTTATTCATTGTGCTTGAACATAAAAAGAGCCACTTTTAAACCATTGCACCAATATTTGATTGTTATTCTCAGTTTATCTTCTTCCTGGAAAGAGGCATAAATGACTAAACTAGGTCCCATCTGCATATTTGACCTTGGACTATTCATTAAATAACAAATCAATACAAGAAATTTAAAGAGAAAATGCGACCACAAAACAAGAGAAATTCAACAGATCTAAAATTAACTGATCTTAGTTAAAGATCTCATTGTAGAAAGTATTGTTTTCTACTCACAACTATCCAATAATTATTAATCCATTGATTTGAGTTTATTTTTGGCCCTAAAAAAATCATAGAAGAGCCTATTTGATGATTGGTTTGGATTGACAATTGAGCCTAAAAAACTCGGTGTTCTTTTGATTTTCTACTATTGGAAGAGAATTGCTAATCAATATTGTTTTTCTGAGGAAACTCCGATTTGGATAGTTCTTTCCGATGAGTTTTAGAAATCAGAACTTTTTATTTTGGTTACTCATCTTTCGCCCCTCGTTTGAGAGGTAATAAAAGTCATCGGTAGGATTTTCTACTCTTAGGTTTGCTTTAGTTTATGAAAGTGCAAAATAAGTGAAACGACAGTAGGACCTGGGTTGAGGCTTCAGATAAACTGAATGACCCCCCAAAACCAACATATGCACTACCATATATTGTGTAACTTAAATACATATGCTTTTTTCTTTTGTAATCCATAAAGTCTTTTTTGAAGTCTTTAGTTTAAGAGTTGGTTTGAGGTTCAGATTCAATTCTTGGTTGGGTTGACCAGTTTGAGGTCTGGCTCTGTTGGATTCCCATCGATGTTCTGGAAACTCATCTTGGGTTAAGGTTGAAATCTAAGCAATCAGACTGATTTGTAACTGTATTTGTTGCATTAAAATAGTAATTTTCTTCTTGAGAATTCATTTAGATGTCCTAAGATGGTCAATTATGTCATCATAAGACATTGTCAATTTTTTGCAATGTTGATGATTTTTACATTGTTTTCCTAACGTCGTTATATTTAGTAATATATGTATTTGTCTTGCAAAATATCATGTTGAAAGTTCAATAGATCAGAGAATAATCTAACCCGTTCTTGAACTTGAGGTTTCATTTGACAGTCATTTGAATAGCAAGATCAAGCATCTAGACAGAATGGCACATGTTTATCTCAAAATTTGGAGTAGTGGTAACATGGAGAATAAATGTGGAGTTTCTTGTGCTGAAAGAGTTGTAGCTGTGGGACAAAGGAGATGCAGTTATTTCCCAATTAAATTGTCTCAGTTTGAGATAGTTTGACAATTATTTACATTGTTCATGATTTCATCTGATTGGTGGTTGAATTGTAGTAGGTAGGTGCTTGCTTAGAATGAGCTCACCTCATGGAAGCTTGGAAAGGGCTCCATAGGTGATAAAATAGATCGATTCAACTGCAGTGGTTCTATGATGTATAAGCAAACACTAATAGTACTAATAATAATCTAACCTGATCTTGAACTTGAGGTTTCATTTGATAGTCATTTGAATAGCAATATCAAGCATCTAGATAGAATGGCACATCTTTATTTCAAAATTTGGAGTAGTGGTAACATGGAGAATAAACGTGGAGTTTCTTGTGCTGAAAGATTTGTAGCTGTGGGACAAATTAAGGAGATGCAGTTATTTCCCAATTAAGTTTAGTTTGAGATAGTTTGACAATTATTTACATTGTTCATGATTTCATCTGATTGGTGGTTGAATTGTAGTAGGTAGGTGCTTACTTAGGATGAGCTCACCTCATGGAAGCTTGGAAAGGCCTCCATAGGTGATAAAATAGATCGATTCAACTGCAGTGGTTCTATGATGTATAAGCAAACACTAATAGTACTAATGAGACTCCTTTGCTTCTTAAAGTCTCTAAAGATACACTGACCATTAAATGGAAAGGTTACCAACAAAAAATGGAGCATGGTCTTATAATTTTAAGGTATATTCTAAATATTGTGCAATGGAGTTGGGGTTTGCATATGAAATATAATTTGATTGTGGTAATTTCTGTTTGGTGGTAGTTGATGTTATTACTTAACTGACTTGCCTCAGGTGATTTTTCTTCATGAGTTGCTCATATGATTTGAGGATGAGTTGACTTCAGGGAAAGTGCAGTCAGTATTTTGTAAGAATAATTATTCTGGCAAATAGACAGGAGAAAAACTAATTGCAGGCATTATTATCACTAGAAGCTGCTGCAAAATATTGGTATTGCACTAAAGTGAGAACTGAAAACTTACCAATTTTGGTCAAGCTGCTAAGATAAGGCCAAATCATGGCAAAAATTCACCAATACAATGAAAAAGAAACTGTATGACATCCGAGCTTTCATCTTCATGACATGTACCAACTGTTTTCCACATAATAAGAAGACATAACTCTTTAGACGGTTATGTCCCTGTATGTTATTTGAAAGGCACTTATGCATTCTGATTCTATTCACTACTTTCATAGGAGGCTCTGAGTTAGAAAACATATTTTCATAAGATCAGTAGATATTCAATGATTCCTCTCTGTTCTGCAAATCTATTTAATTGTCCATGGACATCCTTTCTTGGCCAATCTAATTATGTGGACTGGTAACTAAATTTTGGAGATGGTCTACTCCCTTGAGTTGTATCTGTTAATTCCCAGTATTTGGACTTATAATTAGCTTCTCCATTTTTTTGTTTGTCCCTTTTCTTGATTCATGTTTGTATGCTTTGATATATCATGGTTGAAACTGTTTACATTATCTGAGGTGGCTAATATATGTCCGGTTCAATTGCTCACTCCTGAATTTTATCAAATATTAGCAGATGATTTCTCTCTCTCTCTCTCGTACTACAGTTGTTATTTTGGATATATGGTTTTCATCTCTATTTCTGGTTTGTTACGCATAACTTGCTCTTTTGTGCCAGTGGTGAAAGAATCAGGCTAACCGGAGAAGTACATTGTGTAATGAGTTGTGAGCAGACATTCATATTTATAATGCAATGGAACATCAACATATTCTAAACATTCTATTCAAGCGTTCTTGTTTATTCCTGGTTGAAACATGTTGGCATCAAATCATATGGTTGCAATTGATAGTCTGCATGTCCAAACCCGTCCAGATATTCCCCAAAGGAGGGCTATTTTTTGAACAAGAACCGAACTTGGCTATGTCAAAGTAAAATTACCTCTCAGATGGCAATCAAACCATGTTTCACAAGCCAATCACATGTTTGGTTCGTTGAGTACCTTAAAAAAATGCTTCTCATTTAAATTCTCTTTTTGGCATTTCTTTTTCCACATGCAAAAGATTTTTCGATGCCAACTGGTCCCTTGCTTTGTTGGAGTCCAAGAAATGTTTTTGTATAAAATTTCCCATTTGTAATTACTTTGCCGACTACTGATGAATACGCAGGGCACAGGTTCCTGTGAACAAGTTACAAGCAATGAATGCCTTCCTAGATATTCATAGGCCACACCGGGAAGAATAAAATATATTTCTTATAAGTGGAGGTGCTTCAGCCAAATCCATCTTCCTATCGGTTATCCAGCCTTCAAAATTGACCACAAAGTCACAAACCACAAACGAAACAAATGTTAAACTTTCATTATTATAAAATGGCATGGTTAAAAACTAAGTACAGAGACAACGTAAGGGTATGCTTGTTTTAATATTAATATACTGTCGTCTCTTTAAGGGGGTTAGCGTAGCCTGCCTTCCTGGGTGTGACCACAGGGGCTTCCTCCGGCCTTTTCCAGTTAACCTGCCTGAACCACAGACTGCTACAATGAAGGGTCCTTCCTAAACTGAGTGGCTTCCAATAAACGGATGTAAATAGGAGTAATGTCCAGAGTCTTCAAATAAGCAGATGCAGATACGAGTTATGTCCATTATCTGGTATCCAGACTGATAATGTTTCAGAAGAAAACCAAGATGAAGTAAATTTCCTCTTCTCTTGTATGCAAGAGGGAAGTTGCTTATATTACACAAAAGAATCTATACAATCATAGAAACATATGTTACTAATAAACAATGATAATCAAAATAGAAACTTCCTAAACTACTCTTGAGTGATTGCAACGGTTCTGAGATGAGTGCCATGACTTAAGGGATTTGTGTTGTAGTGAGCTGTCCTTACTCTCAATATCCCCCTTCAAGCTGACCGTGGATGAAGTGGAAACACTAGTCACGGTGAGCTTGTTACGAAAAGTATAAAATGGTGCACGAGACAAGCTCTTGGTGAACAAATCTGCAACCTGAAGAGTGGTAGGAATAAACTTAACTTGAATCTTTCCAGCAGCAACCAATTCACGAATAAAATGATAATCAAGTGCAATGTGTTTGGAACGAGCACGAGTAACAGGATTAGATGCCATGAAGATTGCACTCTGGTTGTCACAGTAAATAACAGCAGGAGCAAGAAGAGGACGATGAAGCTCCTGTAACAAATTAGTTAACCAAACAATTTCTGCAGCGGTGGAGGCCAAAGACCGATATTCAGACTCAGCACTGGAACGTGAGACAGTAGGTTGCTTCTTAGCACACCAGGAAAGCAAATTAGAGCCGAGAAAAACAGCAAACCCAGATGTTGATCGTCTAGTATCAGGGCACCCAGCCCAATCGGCATCGGAATAAGCCTCAAGAGAGTGATTACTAGAAGAAGAGATAGTCAATCCAAAATTAATGGTGCCCTTGATGTAACGTAAGATATGTTTGAGTGCCTTGAAATGTTCTTCGGTGGGTGCATGTAAGAACTGACAGATACTGTTAACAGAATGAGCAAGATCTGGTCTAGTAACAACAAGATATTGCAAAGCCCCTACTAGTGAACGATAGAGAGACACATCTGAAAAGGGAACACCCCCGGCTGACAGACGTTGACCAACAACCATAGGAGTGGAGACAGGCTTACAATCAACCATTCCAGCTCGATTTAAAACATCCATAGCATACTTGGATTGACTTAGAAAAATACCTGTAGCCATGGTCTGCACTTCAATGCCCAAGAAATAGTGTAAGGAACCAAGATCCTTCATGGCAAATTCCTGACTGAGACGTTGAATAAAGGTTTGAAGCATAGATGGATTGCTCCCAGTAAGCACAATATCATCAACGTATAGCAATAAATAAATACTCCCATTAGGCCGGCTATAAATAAATAATGAAGAGTCTGCAGTGCTACACTTAAAGCCATGATGAATAAGAAATGTGCTAAAACGATGGAACCAAGCTCTGGGTGCTTGCTTAAGACCATAAATAGCCTTGTGAAGATGACAAACATAATCAGGATGAGTAGAGTTGACAAACCCAAGAGGCTGATCCATATAAACCTCCTCAGTGAGAGTGCCATGCAAGAACGCATTCTTGACATCCAACTGATGTAAAGGCCAACCAGAGGTAGTAGCTATAGAAAGGACCAATCGTACAGTAGCAGGCCTTACAACTGGACTGAAGGTGGCATCAAAGTCTAATCCAGGTAATTGAGTGTAACCCTTGGCAACAAGACGCGCTTTGTAGCGCTCAACTGACCCATCAGGTAAAAGCTTAGTCTTGTAGACCCAACGACAACCCACAACATTCTTGTCTGAGGGACGAGGAACTAGAGACCAAGTATGATTTTGATGAAGAGCACGCATCTCATCCTCCATAGCAGTCACCCATTCTGAATGCTTGCAAGCAGTCTTATACCCATGTGGTTCTTGTAAGGCCATTAAAGAGGAGAAAAATGGAGTTTGCAACATAGGAATCATGGCATGATATGACTTAGGTTTAAAGATACCTGCCTTAGCTCGAGTAACCATAGGATGTGACGTGGAAGGCACCAATGGGGCATCACTAACAGATGCAGTAGAAACTGGAGGCTCAACAAAGGAGATATCATGTGGTGATGCAGTTGAAGGCAATGAGGATACTGTAGTAGAAGCATCAACGGGTTGATCAAGACTGCATGTAACACATGGTGTGGATAAAGTAGTTGAGGATGTTGGTGAAGCCAAACCTGCACTTGAGTTAGACAAGATAGAAGGGGTTGAACAAGTATTCTCAAAGGTAAGAAAATCAGAAATAGTAGATGGGGTTGGACGAGAAGTAACACCAGCAAAGGGAAAAGTTAAGTCATCAAAAATAACATGACGAGAAACAAAGACACGATTAGTGGTTCGATCAAGACAACAAAAACCTTTGTGCATAGAGCTGTAACCTATGAATACACAAGGTGTGCTTTTAGGACACAACTTATGAGAAGCATAATCACGCAAATACGGATAGCATAAACAACCAAAAGTCTGAAATGAGGAATAGGAAGGGGGCTTACCATAAAGCACCTCATACGGAGAAACATTATTGAGAACCGGTGTTGGAAGGCGGTTGATAGTGTACGTGGCTGTGGAGAAGGCCTCTATCCACAAGGACAACGGAGCATGGGAATGAAATAACATAGTGAGCCCAGTTTCAGTGATATGACGATGTTTACGCTCAGCCCTACCATTTTGTGAAGGCGTATAAGGGCAAGAAATTCTTTGTTCAATACCAGAATGGCTCAAGTGAGATTGAAAGATATTACTAGTGAACTCAGATCCGCCATCACATTGAAAGGCTTTAATACGGGAAGTGAACTGATTTTCAACAAAATTTTGAAACTTAAGAAAAGTGGCATGAAAATCAGACTTGTAGCGTAAAGGATAGAACCAAGTAAAGCGGGAAAAGTCGTCTAAGAAAATGACATAATATCGATAACCCTTAGAAGAGACAATGGGAGAAGGTCCCCATAGATCACAATGCACCAATTGTAAAGGAGAATCGGAACGTTTGTCATTTATTGAAAAAGAGAGTCGATGACTCTTGCCAAGTTGACATCCATTACAAACAGAAGAAGTAGAGGAAGAAGAAACATTAATGACACCAGATTTATTTAATAAACCAAGAACATGAGAGGATGGATGACCAAGACGAGCATGCCAAATACTGTGAGAAGCTCGATTATTTGGATGTTGAGTGGATGTGAGAAAGGCCTTCTTGCCATGATCAAGAACATAGAGGCCGTTCTTGCACTGACCGGTTCCCAATATTGCCCTCGTTTGAAGGTCCTGAATAGTAAAACCAGAAGCAAAAAACGTTACTGAACAATTATTATCAGCACACAACTTACTGATAGAAATTAAATTCTTGGTAATTGATGGAACAACAAGAATATCACCAAGAGAAAGAGGTCCTAAGGAAGAATGAGAAGCAATGGAACCAATGTGAGAAATAGAAAGAGTGTTACCATTACCCACAACTACTTTATCTTTACCAGGATACACTTCAGATTGATCAAGATGGTTGATGTCACTAGTCATATGAGAGTTGGCTCCTGTATCAGTATACCAGTCTGACTCAGGTGAATCTTGGATGGTACAATGAGCAAGAGCTTCAGCAACATTAGCTTGATTTTGCTCATCATAGCGATTATAACAGAACTTGGCAGAATGGCCAAGGCGCCCACAAATTTGACATGTTGGCTTGCCTGAGGATGAATTAGTACTGTTGAAAGAACCACGAGAAGCACCATCTCGATTGCCACGACCATTGTTGGAAGAACGACCAGAACGACCACCACCATGACGAGACCAACCACCACGGCCTCGATTACGACTACCACGCTGCACTGTATAGGCAGCCACTGTGGGTGATGTGTCTAACGATTTGACAAACAAATCATGACTTTGGGCCTTCGGAACCACATCCTTGAAAGGAGGAATGGGCGTCTGAGACATGATGGTAGTAGAGAATGAAGAAAACTCAGACCCAAGTCCACGTAAAAACCAATGGACTTTATCAGTGTCCTCCACAGAAGAACCCATCGCAGCCAGTTGATCACAAAGAGTTTTAAACTCTCTCGCATACTCGGACACAGTGCGAGTACCACGCTTATTTAATTGAAGAGCATCCTTGAAACGAATCTCACGAGCCTTTGACTTGTGAGCAAAGGCGTCCTCAAGCATTAACCAAGCCTCACGGGAGGAGGTAGCACCAATAACCTCACTCATGGCTTCCTCAGATAATGAAGAAAATAGAAGGCTAAGCAACAGTTGATCAATTTGCTTCCATGTGGCAAACTCGGGGTTCAACTCGGAAGAGTTATCAGTACCAATAATCATGGCAGGAGGTGTAGAACAGGAGCCATCAATGAACCCAAGAACATCTTGACTGGACAAAAGTGGAATGAATTGATTCTTCCATAGCAAATAATTGCTAGAGGTTAATCGGATGGGAACCATGTGGACCATGGTATTGAGTGGCAGCAAAGAAGAAGCAGAGGAGTTGGAGTTCATGATGTGAAGATTAAACAAGACCAAGAAAACCCACTTGAATACGGTTGTTGAACACCAACTTCAAGGGAGAACAGGCGGTGATTTGGATGGACCCAAGTCAAGATATTGACTTGTTTCAAGAGAACAAATCAACAAGGTGCTCACGAGTTGCTGCAGATGACGCCTTTACTCCAAATCAAAAGAAGAAAAAAAAAAAAAACAGAGACGACGTGAGTCGATTTTTGGCTCTGATACCATGATAATGTTTCAGAAGAAAACCAAGATGAAGTAAATTTCCTCTTCTCTTGTATGCAAGAGGGAAGTTGCTTATATTACACAAAAGAATCTATACAATCATAGAAACATATGTTACTAATAAACAATGATAATCAAAATAGAAACTTCCTAAACTACTCTTGAGTGATTGCAACGGTTCTGAGATGAGTGCCATGACTTAAGGGATTTGTGTTGTAGTGAGCTGTCCTTACTCTCAATACAGACCAGGGATCGGAATCTGCGAACCAGGTGCTAGATCCTGAAGCTAATCCATACTATTGTATCGCCTTTTTGAGATGGTTCGAAGCGTTGTTAATTAATATTTAAGAGGCAACTAGAGAGTGCTGTAGATTCTTTCAAGTAACCTCGCAGCATCAGATGGTGACCAACTCTAGCAGGAAAATCTGTCTTAGATAATCGCTTCTTCCTAAAGGAAAATCTGGTTTGACTAAAATACTTGATTCAATTGGCAAGAGGCATTTTACACCACATACCCGTGCGAAGCACGGGCACCTTACTAGTTAAAAGAAAGACAACACTTTAACATTAAAATGCAAAATTCAAAATTTTGTTGGAGGCACCATATGAACCTGCTGCTGCTGCTGCATCATTTGAGCCTTAGCCATATTCCCTTGCCAGCCTACAAGAATAATTGGAGAAGTTAATGCTATGTCTTAAGCTCATCAATCTGTAACACTTACCTATCCAAATGGATTTTGGTTAAAAATTTAACAGATAAAGCTTACCCAGTGAAGGTTCAAGCCCTCTATTATGAAGTTGCCGGTATTCTTGACAAAGAGCACAATATTCACAAAGGAAGTGAATAACCCAGTCTGGGGCAGGAGATTCAACTAGACCAAATTTGCTCCTTAGTTTTGTCCGGTAAGTGCACGATATCAGGCATGGAAACCCGATGAAGAATGCGATTGCACCGTAGAGTAAACCACTAGTCCCGCAGCCTGTATTAAACTCCCTAGTTAGCCTTCTCTGTCAAAGGATTCATTTCAGATTTTATTTTCTACTCTCTTTAGAAGTACTTGTACTTACTGGTGTGACCACTGTCTAAGATCTCTGCAACTTGCCCGAACGTCAAGCATGGAAACAAAATCGTTATGAGTGCTGGAACAGGACATTAGAATGAGTTTTAGCTATGATTTTTCCTGGAAACATTGAATGCTGCGTAATAACAGAGATGAAACCACAAGGGCAGTGAACCAAAACCCAAGAGAAGGAATATAAAGAGATGAATTAAGAGTTTGACAAAGTTATGGAGTAAGTGTATCTTGCTCAACATTCATATCAAAGTAAGATGGAAGACAAGAAAGTGGGCTCACCATTGATGGGATCATCCATGCATCCGAACAGACCGGTCGTCCAGCCCGCGGTGGCAATGGGCATGGTCATGGAAGGTGGATATGACTGGTGCAATGGGATCCCTTGTGCAGCACCATTTTGTTGAACAGGTGGATTGAGAGGAGATGGTGGCATATGCACGTTTGCTTGCATAATGAACTGTGGTGTATATGTTGGAGTACGTGGGATATTGCACAGGCTGAGGATGATAACCCACATGAGGCCAAGTGGGTTGTGAATTAGCTTGAGGTGGGTAGCTTCTTGGAGGTGGTTGCTGAAGCTGGCATTCAGGGTTTGTTTGCAGGTTCTGTGGAGGGAATTGCAAAGGCTGTGTCTGGTACATCGGATTCATTTGTGGGTCGTGTTGTGGGAATTGTGTGGGTTGATTTGGATAGATTGGATTTGTTTGCTGGTTGTTTTGTGGGCATGGTGCTTGTAGAGTTTGATATGATGGGTTTGCTTGTGGAGTTTGTTGTGGGTATTGTGGTGGTGCAGATGGTGGTGGCTGCAAATCTTCCTGGGTGGTGGGATCATTGCCCTGTTCATATGAAGGTTGGAATTGGTGGTTGCCTTGAGACTTCTCAGGATAGTAAGGAGAAGGAGAGTCTGCTTGGAGTTGTCCCATTTACTTTGGAGTTTGTGTGAAACCCTGACCCTATAAATAGTTTTTAATATTAAATTTTCTTATGTGCAGAGGATGGCCATTGAAAAGTGTATGTCAAGTCAGGCCATTTGGAGGTAAGGCAGTTCAATTGTTAGGAAGGATGTTTTTGTTTCATAATAGTATGGTTATGAGTTTATGTGAAGAAAAATATATTTAATTGATTTGATATTAAGGGTGAAATGAAAATGAGATTAGTCATGGATTATATTGGTTCACTCACTATGAGTGTTGAACCAAGTGTGGTAAAAAAAAAAATTTCTTTATATTATTACTTGGATGTAAATTGTAAGATTTATGGCTTAATAAAAGAAGAGTTAATGAGAGATTAATTACTTATGTAATAAAACTAGTTTGACTTAAACAAACCATAAAAGATGGGTTAAAAAGGTGTATGGTTTAGTATAAAAAAAAATAATGAGGAATGAAATGGGGTTAATCTTTGGTTAATTAGATTTTAAATGGCAATTGTTTAAGGTTAAAAGAAAAACATTGAGAGAATGGTTCAATTGGAAGTAAACCAAGGGGTTCACTTAAAAAAGGGGGTTGGATGGGTCAATGGGTCTTTGGTTTAGTATAAAAAGGGGGGCTTTGGGTCATTTTCATTTGTTCTCTCCATGCAATAGAATTGGGGAAAGGGGGCTGGAGGATTCCTCTTCTTCTTCATCACAATTTCAGCTCAAATCAAGCTAAATTGAAGAGGAAGTGCAAGGAATTGGTGGGATTTTGAAGGATCTTGGTTAAGGAAGGAGAATGGAGCCATTGGGGTTGTGAAGCTTTGCATTTGGGGATTTTAGTTGCTGTCCAGGAGTGCTGCAACTATTAGAATGCTGATTTAGTAGAGTTCTTCATTTACCTTGGTTCAGATTTAGCATTTGAGGTAGGTGGTACCTTCCAACAGAATTTTTATAGCAATTGTTTACAGATTTTTGTGTTAGGGTTTGAAATATTAGGGTTTACTTTGTTAAATTTAAATATGGAAGTTCCATAATATTTAAAGTAATTTTTATCATCTGAGATGCTAATTTACATATGTATGCATGAATAAATTGAATTGCAAAACTGTATGAGTTGATATCTATAAAAATTTCAGTTTTTGTAATTCTCGGATTACATTACACTCAGACCAGTGTTTTAAAAATGGCTATAACTTTTCGTGGAAAAATTGAAATTTCAAACCGTTTGTTGCATTAGAACCCAGATTCGTAGGGCTTTCCAACAATATATAATATGCATACCAAATATTGTGCAGAACAGAGCAGAATTGTATGTTTTGTAAGACAAAAATTACTGTTCTGCATCATCAATTTCGTGATTTCTTGTTGAATTTTTATTAAGATATCCACTTGTATCTGAATTCTGGTATTCAATTTTGTCTTATGGTTTCTAGGAGCATATATGTTGCTTGATTTAAGTCATGCATGATTATAATTGGGTCATGAAAATTTTGGATTAAAACTGGCAAAGTTCAGCCAAGATTTTTCTTGAAAAGATGGAATTTGCTTAGTTTCTTCTTGCAAACAAAGTTCTGGTTTCACCATTGTTTTTTTTTGGTTTTAATTAGCATATAAGGTGTTTTTATTAGGGCTATGCATGTGATAGGAAATATATGGAATTCTATAGCTGAATTGAAGAATATTCAGCCATGAATTGTGTTGTAGAGCCATAAATTCCCTTTGCTGTTGATAAATGGTATTGGTTTGCAATTGCATGGGTTTGCCTCATGTTTTCGCAATGTGTTATGATTTTGTTTGAGTTGCAGACATATACATGGAGTGTAATGTCAATAACTGCTCAAAAATCAGATTTTTGAAAATAATAGGCTGCGTTCTATGTATTTTGGAAGTGGGCAGAGGACTCACTGTGTTATGTGGATGTGAATTCCACTGATTATGAGGTACTGCAAGATGCAGTGTAGATCTTCATCTTCTATTATTTTATGTCTTGTCAGTACATGTTATTGTAGTCTATTATGGCATAGTAGGCAAAGGTAGGGGTATGGATCCATCTCCAAGCTAGTAGTGTTTAGCAGAGGCTTGTTAGATTAACATTTAAGTCCTATTGCTATAGCAGCAACCCAGTTTTGAATGGGGTAACACAGGCCCTCGAGCTCCCCCATTGGGATTTATATGATATGGTATATTGGGATGGGGTAACACAGGCCCGGCGTGGCTCCTCCATCAAGGTGTTGTGTATATTGGGATGGGGTAACACAGGCCCGGCGTGACTCCCCCATCAGGGTGTTATTGTGTGGATCAGATGGTATGGTTGGACATGGGTTGTACTTGCCAACCCTAGGAAGCGGGTACTCCGCAGGGAGACTGACTGTCTTTCTCCTAGTAAGACGTGAGGTGGCAAATGAAGGACTTATATCTTAATCTAATTTACAGACATGCTTAACATGAATCCTACTATATTTTAGACTATTAGAAAGTCTGTAATGCTTGCTTTTATAGATGCATGCAATTTTATTATCGTGCATATTTCTCTATTTCATCGTACAGCATACTTAATATAAGAATGCTTTGTGGTTTTTGCATGATATTATCCAAACTCAACTATATTTATTCTTCAATTTGCATAATTGATCTTTGCATGAAAAAAAAACTGTATTTGTGCATTTACTACCTACTGAGAATTATGTTCTCACGTGTGTTTTTTTTTATCGATGTTTTGTTTTCAGTCCCAGAGCAGGCCGGACAGAGAGTGCAGGGAGAGCAGGATTATAGACCTGCTGATTACTACTGTCCTTGAGAGGGGATCTAGTCGTAGGTTCTTTTTGTTTAATCTGGATCATATTTTTGAGATCTTATATCTATGAATGATGGAAAGTCACTAGTCTTTTTTTTTTATTATTGTATATGATGTATATAATGAGGATTGAGTGATAGAACCCAGCTAGTTGAATGTTATCATATTTTTTGTTATTAGTATGAACTGTTTTTATCAGGTGATTCAGAAAGTTATTTTATGGAGTCACTAGTTTCAGACGTTATATAGCCGATTTTTTTTATTAGGACTTTTATGTTAATTGTACTAATTGTAGTTAATTATTCAAGTCTTTTCATGCTTATCAAGCAATCTAACACTCTATTACCATAAAGAGCCCTGTAGGGACAAAAATGGTATAGGGTGTTACAGTTTGGACTTTTGAAATCTTGCTACTCAGGGAGAGAGAGAGATAGAGAATAAGGGAGCTTTAAGGAGTGGAGAAGTTGACTTTGGTAGGTTTCTTGTTCTGCTCAGTAGACAAGAATGCAACTTGAAAGTATACTTGGGGTTTGTGGGTATACCCAATATTTGACATATTCAAACTAAACAAGGGCTTGAACCAGATGTTATAGATTTAATAACTAACCACGCTGGAAATAGATTAACAAGACAGTTCCTTTAGTAGTCAGGTCTACTAATTTCCAATTGGGTATTGGGTACTCTAGAATCTAACAAGTTGTACCTATTTAAATAGATATTAGTAATTTTTTTTTAATTAAACAAAGCAACTTTTTCCATGGTTTTCAAAATTATTGTGTTTAGAAAAATGATTTTCAAAATTATTGTGTCATGTGTGCCAGGATGCGATATGGACACAGTGTTTTGGGTTCCTAAATAAC
Organism: Buxus sempervirens; assembly: GCA_947561395.2. Lineage (NCBI taxonomy): Eukaryota > Viridiplantae > Streptophyta > Magnoliopsida > Buxales > Buxaceae > Buxus > Buxus sempervirens. Next base: position 21,044,184 of record OX387188.1, on the reverse strand, counting down.
TTGGTAAATGGCAGGGTAGTGAACTATTGTGGCAGGATGTAAAACAATACAGCTAGTATAATATAATGTTATTTCTCCAAAAATTAAAAAAAACTAGGTAATATGTTGCACTGAAACATCCATAAAGGTAGTTTAAGTGGCCAATCATAATTATTGATTCATCCTAGTAGGATAAATAAATTAGGAATGTGATTAGTCCTGATTTAGTTTAAATAAGAAGCCCAAATCCCATTTATCTAGTTCATCCAGTTAAGAATTAAATGAGTTATGTTTCCCTATTTGTATTTTATTATTTTCTAGTTCTCACATTTAACGTATAGAACGCATTGAATGTAACAAACTTCCACATAATTTTTTCACAAATAATTCTTGCAATTGGGAATGGATTGGTCACTATAACAAAGAGGGAAGTATTAGAAAGGTTTTTTGAACATGCTGAAGAAGCAGAGGAAGAATAAGTAATTACGTATAGGACTAACAACACATTGCCTACCTTCACATGACAATCCTTTTTTTTTCTTTTTACATATCCTCTCTTCGTAATTTTCCGTGTTTACATGCAGCATGATGATTTGGGTGCAACTCAGTCCAATTAAAATCGAACCCGAACCAACCCAAACCGACTTCGGTTTGGTTTTTTAGTTCTTCGGTTTTGGGTTGAGCTAAGTCGGTTCGATTTTGGGTTGGATGATCAGTTAAACTGAAACAAATTCATATATTTTCCCGAATTGAACCGAAACCAACTTAATGTATTATATATATATTAAAATTTGAAAGTTTTACCTTTGAACTTTGAGGATATTACGAACAATACCCTTGTTTGAGCACAAACATGTATTGGTCTAACTCGAACCAAACCGATTGAACTTTTAACACCAATTAAAAGTTTTGAATGGAAGTGCTTCAATAGGAAGCCCATTTTCATAAAGCAATGGTTGAGCTGCTTCTAACAGCTATATTTTCGAGAAGCAATTAGCATTATTTAGAACCAACAAGCCTTCTTGGACCCAAAAAAATTTTTTTTTTAATCGAACAATTGTATGTTTGGAATTTGAAAGTTACATTAACACTTCTTCAGAAAACCCCAGCTACTCTCAAATTCAAAACTATGTTTGCAAAAGCCATTAACATTATTTTAAGTGAAATTTTAAATTGACAAAAAATCCTTTTTGCCAAAAATAATGTATAAAAATATGCTTTAATTAATATACCATTGCGAGCCTTGGCGCAACTATATATATTATTGTTCCATTGAGGACTAAAGATCGAAGTTCGAGTTACAGGAAACAACCTCTTCATTTGTAGGGGTAAGGCTGCATATATCAAACCTTCCCTAGATCCCGCACAGTGGCGGGAGCTAGCCTTGTGCACTGGGCTAGTGCTTTTGTATTGTGATTTCAAAGCCCATTTTTGCAAAGCACTTAAATTTGTTGAAAGCTAAAACAAACCCCTAGAAGAGAATAAAGTTCTTTAATGGCAAAATTACACAACTTTCAAGTTCCAAGCTAACTCATAACCTTCAAAACAACTAAGATTTTATGGGGGAAAATCCCTCTACAAGGTATCTTAAAAAAGAGATTATTATTGGCCCATGGCATCTAAAAATTAAAAAACCTAAATTATTAAATGCAATGGGCCAATCACGAAGCCCCATATATCCATATATATGGTTCTTGCTTCAGAGGATGTTCAGTAAGATTTTGTACTTAAAAAATAAAATAAATAGTAACACAAAAAATACTAAAAATATCAAACCAAAGAAAAGCCACTTATACCATATAGGTTAATTACAACATTGTATCATACCTTAGTTTATGTACAGTCTTACTGAAGCAAATAAAGGCCAAGGTAACACACCATAGGAATCGAACATTAATTACACCTCCAGCTCCAATACCATGTTGATGAACCTAAAACCTTAAGAGAGGTAAGGGCGTAACCAGGGATAACACAGGGTCAAACACATGATAAGATTTTGCTTTGGGACCTCGCTTTTGTCCAAGAACTGTTGATCCAGTGTTCAAATATCTCTCTTTCCCCATCACCAGTTTACGAATTGTTTCCACACAACCGTCCTGAATCCTCCCCAGTAGCCTCACTGGCAACACCAACTTGATACGCAGTCTACCGATTGGTCTCATCTTCCAAGACCTGATCCTTTCTTTGCCTCCAAACCTTGCCATCTTCGTATTCTTTCTCTTACCTTTTGCACCATCCAATCGTTGGTACTGTCTCCTCTTCCAGTACCTCTTCAAGCTCTGGCAAAAGGGAGTAGAAAGCCTCTCCATGTCCTCCTGTTTGGTGTAGGCGCAGTGAGAGAGAGAGAATGAAGGGTGGGTGCCGCTTATATAAATCAGAAGAGGTAATTGGTGATACATATGAGAGATTCCATGTTAGGATATCTCTTGGGACTGTAGTAAATCATTGTGAATTGTGATGTTTTTTTCCATGGACAGATGGCCTGCGTTTGAAACCCGCCCTGTCATCAAATCAAGGGTACGTATCTGTGTGCTTAGCATCGGTGATCGTGAAATGAGAGCCGTGCCAGTAGCAAACATACAAAAGGAAAAGGAGGGAAGATACTAATGGAACCGGTAACATGCTCTTTTTAAGATAAGGGAAGGGTAATGCACGTATGTAACAAGGGGAGGGACGTAGATGGTAAGAAAAGAGGTGGAGGAACAGTTTTAACTAATTGTCTAGGTTTTTAACGAATACGGTGAAATATGACTATTATTCCACTATATTAATAAAGGCCTCACAACGAAGGGTAAGGGCTTATTAGGGAAATCATGCATAAAAGGGCTTATTAGGGAAGTCATGCATAGAAGTTAGCACGCTTCCCAAGGGGTGTTATATATAGAATAGATATTTATACTAGAGTTGGAAACGGGTCGGGTCATAATTGGGTTGGGGGTTAATCGGGTCGGCTTTGGGTTGGACTAAATTAAGGTGGGTTGGAAAACCCCCAACCCAAATCCAACCCCCTAATAAATAGGTTCAACCCGCCAACCCGTATATATATACTTTTATTTTTAAAAAAATATGATTAAAATAGGGTTGAGGGGTTAATTGGATTAGGTTGTGCTAGGTTTGGGTCGGGTTAATCGGATCGGAACGGGACACTTTTGATGCCTTTTATTTAATCGGGTTATCTGTCGGGTTGGCGGGTCGTAATCAGGTTGACCCGATTACTGGCGGGTTGGGGCACCCAACCCAATTAATAAACGGGTCAACCCAACCTGTTTATCATCGGGATGACTAGTCGGGTTGGGTCACATTTTACCGGCTCTAATTTATACTGTTAGTAATTAGTAAAGCCAATTTGGAGAATATTCTTTAAATTTTGGCCCTTCCTTTTTTTCCTTCCAAAGGTTACCCTCCACAACCAAAAGAATCCCAAAGTACTATAACTGCCTTTTCCCAAGATGTTTATTGGGGAAGTCATGCACAAAAGAATCCACTGCCATTTTCACTTTCAAATTTAAACCCCACCCCTACTTTTATGTTACAATTATTGGGTTTAGGATGTGTAGACCACGAATAGATATAAACTAGAGGAAGCACATGCAGTCTTGCACTCAGTAGTTATTAGTTGACATGAGATTTTTGGATTAATTATAGGGTTTTATGGGTAATTATTGATAAGATAGGATTAGTTTTTTCTTTGATGGCGGAGTTTTTAAGAATTTTGAAAGATAATGTATGCCAATGAAAAAGACGAGATAAACCTAGAGAATATACCCAAACTTCGCTTTACTAATGGTATAAATTATTATGGATTGAGAGGTTACCGGTTTGCCGCTAGAGATTTCTTTGATCATAGCCAATAATGTTAAGCGTGGCAAACAAAGCAAATTCAATGTTTTAGCTTTGTGCGATTGGCATATAGCCAGCACCTATCCACTTAATTTATCTCCCGGAGAGTGCGACTTCAACATTGACTCGCAAGCGACTTCCCTTTAATTAATTAACCGAGAAATAGACAGGTTCATTTATAAATTAAAGTGTAGAGGATTTTTCATCTATAATCTATACTAAATCTCAAAGATTTGCCCTAACAATCGTTTTTCTTAAGAATACCCTTTTCAAAATTTGAATGACTCTCAAATCCCCTTGTAACTACCCACCCATGTAATTGTCTTGTGTATATATGGGTTTAGTTTCATACATACTAGTAGGGTGCACGTGTAGAACCGCATGTAGCAGAAGGAACAGTTGCAATCGTTTAGTAGATAAGTCCGGATGGGAGAAGTATCATAGAAGTAAGGGTTTCAATTTAAAAGTGGAAGGAGCGGTGGTTGTGGTAGTTATATGTGATTGTTTTATTTGTGGTGGCCAAATTTTGAAAAAAAAAAAAAAGGGACCAGAATCAAAGAATATTCCACTCTTCTCTTTATTAATAATATAGATGTGGAAAATTAAGCATAGGTAGGAATTCTGTTAAAAGCTGTAGCGTATTAATTTCATTTTGACGGACGCTTTTAGTGGATTTCGAAATAGGGATTAGAAAACCACCTTAAAAATATTACTTTCCATATATATCACATATAAAAAATATTTATTTTATTAATAAATAAATTATTAATTTACATATTTTATTTAAGGGTAAATTACACTTACCTCCCTTGAGGTATGGCATAATTACACTTACCTCCCTTGGGGTTTCTGATATAACACTGTCATCCCTTGACGTTTATGTGTGAGTCACACTAATACCCCTCACTACATTTTCCGTATTAAAAAATAAATAACTTTTGAATGTATAACTAAAAATTAATTTTCTAAATTAATTTTTAGTCATACATTCACAAGTTATTTATTTTTTAAAATTAATTTTTAATCATACATTCAAAAGTTATTTATTTTTTAATACGGAAAATTTAGTGAGGGGTATTAGTGTGATCCACACATAAATGTCAAGGGGTGACAGTGTTATATCAGAAACCCCAAGGGAGGTAAGTGTAATTATGTCATACCTCAAGGGAGGTAAGTGTAATTTGCCCTATTTAAATATATTCACATTTTTCCATTAATAGTACAAAATATTACTTTAGGTAAAGAGCTCTTCCCCGTATGCTTGGCAAGTGTAAGGTCGTGCAGCTTGCTCTGTTTTTCACATGTGGCAGCATAAGCTCTTACAGGGGTTTAGGTGGCAAACAATTAAAAGAAATTCTTACCCATAATTTGATTTTTGATTGAATGATGCGAGGGAACGAGAGAGTGAAATTAAACATAAATAAATAAATAATTTTTTAATTAGACCTTCTTATTATACTTAAATTCTCAAACTATCAATGAATATCCTCACCACATGATCATTTGAGAGGGGGAAAGAGATTCATCCTCAACAAGTAAGAATTATCATCTATACTATTATTTAAGCAAAACCTCGGAAATATTCCTCAATTAAGATTTGTAAATTTACACTTACACCCCTTGACATTTGGGAAAGGTGCACTTACACGTACCCTTGACATTTGAAAACGCGCATTAACATCCATTGAAATTTGAAGAAATATGCAAACTAGCACCCCAGCCGTTGGCTGGAACCTCAATACCATTAAAATTTGGTCTAAAATGAGCGAAATAACCTCAATTAGACATGTTCAACGTCATAGCATTCCTTCTTCCTAATTCTTCTTCCACTTTTTTTCCAAGGATTAGACACATTCTATACCATATCATAACAACCTTTAGACAACTTTGGGGTTTAATTGAGGTTATTATGGACATTTTAGACCAATTTTTAATGGTGTTGAGTTTCCAATTAACGGCAGGGGTGGTACTTGCATATTTCTTTAAATGTTAGAGGGTATTAGTGCCCTTTTTCAAATATAAGGTGGTGTAAATGCAAATTTCCCTATATTTTTTCTTGGCAAAATCCCTTCTAGTATATATATGTAAATCTACATTATTTATCTCAAAATTTTAAAAGATTATTATATCCCTAGAATAATTACCCAAAACTTCTATACATGTGAAGTATAATGTAAGACCCCGAAAATTTGTAGAAAATTTTAATTAAATAATAATTAGTATTTTATTGAGGATTTTACTGATGGATTGTAATTATAAATATAGGTGATCACATTGACGGAAGAAATCCGAAGATTAAAGCAAATCTGACCGTTGGATCATGAAATAAATAAGTATTAAGGTAAGGCTATTAATTAAATTGATTGGTTAGTAGCATAGGACTTGATGGTAGTGAGATACATGGAATCATGAAATTAAAATAGGGCTAATACTTAAGAGAATACTTCTCAGATTACTAATTGTATTTTAGGCTTGTATTCTCTGACGGCTGAAGGAAACGAGAGACCGAGAGAGAAGAGAAGGAGCTTTCGTTGATCTTGAGGCATTCTTCATCCTAGAAGGAGTTCTGTGTTGCTGTAGAGAGAGATCATCATCTACACTTGAGGAGGAAGAAGGATACTCGATCGAACAGAGGTAGGTAGCACACCCGTTTAGTCGATACTTAGTTTTCTTACGGTTTGATTTTTTTACAAGATCTGAAAGTATTGTATTCACGTTTCTACATGATTTGGAAGCATGATATATATGTTTTGAAGTTATTAGAGTTGATTTGAATACGTAGATCATTGTTTTGATGCATAAAATTAGTTTTTGGAAGTCGGATTAGCCACTGTTGGTCAAGCGCTTGGCACAATCGCTTGAGGGATCTGGATGAGTGTCTCGCTTGTGTGTTTTTTAAATTAAGTTAGATAGATCGCCCAACCAGGTCGCCTGAGCGATGGGTTTAGCGAATGTTAAAAACTCAATTTTGGGTAGGTCGCCCAAGAGGATCGCTTGGGCGCCCACCTTAAGCGCCCATTGTTCTAAAATTTCGTTTTAAAAGCATGGCCGCCCAACCAGGTCGCCTGAGCGACAGGGACGAGCGACCATAGCAGAACCTTGATTTTTCCTATTTTGAAGAGTTATTCAATTCCAAAATAAATTTAAATGAATTATAAATACCTGAACCAACAAATAGTGAGTGTTTACAACTATTTTCAATGATTTTGTGTATTTAAACAAATTGATGAGTGATTTAGGGTGTTTGCAAAAAGAATTATATTACTTTGAAAATAAAAGGATTTTTTTAGTTATTTCACTATTTGATTTGATTTGATTGGGAAAATTATTACTTAGCAAAAATATATTTTAAAGTATATTGGTTTCAGAACTTTAGAAAAATCTTCACATTAGAACTATTTTGTAAAATTATATTTAGAAAGAGTTTAAGATTCGGAAATCCCTATATGCCACTAGGCACTATTATTGAACCATGTTCGTTGAGAAAATTGTTATTGTTGGTGTCTAGTGGGCATAGCTGCATGTGGATCCATAGGGTTAAGCTTGAGAGTGAAGATGTTTTTCTTTGTTTGGGTACTTCTAGTTTGCGCTCGCGCTTCCTTTGTAAGTTAGTTTGCTTTGGAGGGTCTATATGTATGTGTGGATAAGTGGCTATCTTCACGTATTGATTTAGGTGTTGATGCTGGAGGTACGTGCCGAATTTTGTAAGTTTTGTGCGCAATAGGTCGATGACTACGCCTTTTGTCTCAGTGGATATACGGGTTTGAGGGTCTTAGTAGCTTCGCTCATAAGTCACGTGGTGGCATAGTGAATGAAGAGTTTCTTTTCAAAGACTTATTTGTATTCATGAGTCCTACGATGTTGTATGATGGATTGTGATGTATTAGTTGTGATCTTGCTTCTTACACTATTGTGATGAGAATTTATATTGATGGATATGATTATATTGGTGACCTGTTTTGATTTGAGTATTGTTTAATCTATTGAGATTGTATCATATCTTGCTTATCTTATTTATTTTTACCGAGCATGAAAGTAACTATCTTCTATATATAAACTGTTTATTTATGCATGTTGTTACCTACTGAGATATTTGTATCTCATTCCTATTTGTTTTGTTTTCAGCTGATACTCGTGAGGGAGATATGGGGTTTGCTTCTGGGGGTGAGTTTGCTAATTTCCTTCCAGAGGACTACTATCATCCAGAGTAGTTAGGTTATGAGATTGATATTGTTATTTGAAACATTGATTAGTTATTTGTTAATTTAAGAATTGATGTTACGAGAGTGAGAGTGATAGAACCTGTTTTGATGGGAAATATATTTCCCTAAGTGACAAATTGCATGACAATACTTTGTGCAATATGTTAAAGAAATTTCTGTATGTGAAGTGAAGGATAAAATTGTTGGATTGAATGAATAATAAAAATGTATAAGTTGAAAATGGTATGGTGAATGTGGCCTGTGTGTGCTATTGGCAGGGTTAGTTGTAACCTGCTGTAGCTACAGGCACAACTGTATTCTCGGACAGTTCTCAGAATCAGTTGGGGTTGTTTCGTGGTAGTTAGGCTGTTTTTCAAGATTAGTTACTGTGAGACATGGGAAAAAATCACCGGAGTGATCGTCCCTCCGTCAACACACGGGCTCAACGCAAAAATTGGGAGAGTCGCCACCATTCATGATTTTGGGGTGAGAATGGACACCAAAGAGTTCAAATGTAGGCAAAAATAGCCAAAAGACAAATTCTAGGATAAAAATAACCCTACTTGAAAATCAAATCCAGAGATGGGTAAGGGGATTAGATTATGAACGGGGGAAGGTGTTAGGCACCCCCATTCATCCACACGAAGTGGTTGCCAAGTGTATGTTCATGCAAAAATAAAGTAAGAAAGCTTGCTAAAAATCATGAAAAAGCCTTGAAAAAGGAACAATGTATGATATTTTCACATGAAGATCCAAATGGATTTTAGATCTTCTCTTATGTCAATATCACTTCTGGAACACTAAAGAGGTGGAAATCAAAGCACAAGTTGCTCAAAACCAAGTTAAATCAAATCCGGAAAATTCGGTGAAAAGTATGCCATTTGCCTTGAAATCATTCAAATCCAATTCTAAATTGAACCAAACCAAATCCATTTGAAAGATTAGGGTAAATAAGAGTCTTATGCAAAATTTCACTTCATTCCGATGAAAAATCTAGGAGTTATGCTCCTTTGAAGTTGCTGCTGGGGATTTTTAAAAGTGGTAAGTGGGCAACTTTGGAAAATTGTCTAGAAAAATCCACTACATAGAAATCCGTGAAATTTGGTGTGATTGAAGTCTGTATGGCCATCTTTCAACAGAAACTAGCCTCATACAAAAATCCCTTCGGATGTGCCTTGGGTGGTCTCCCGAACAGGCCCCGAAGATCACAGATTTACCCAGAAAAATGCAAATGAGCAGTTCTGAGTAAATCGGCTACCAATAATTCAAATGGAATCCAAAAATTATGAAACCAACTAGATTTGAAAATAGACTCAAAAAGGAGTACTCAGAAATAAAAACCACTCGAATCGGACTTAAAACGAACACATGGCGGTCCGTCGAAGTGACAAGTTCTGTACTTGGACCTGAACTGTCCACTTAACTTCGACAGAGAGGTGTCAAAAATCGGCTAGATAGAAATTCATGAAATTTGGTGGACATAAACTAGACAGCCTCACCTTTCCCATGGTTCTAGAATCACCCCAAAATTCATCCGGATGATGAAGTTATGGGCGTCCGAAGTAAGGGTACAGGTGCTGTCAAGCTAAGCCACTTTTGAAGAAAACCAAATCCGAAAATTGATAAAATGTGTGTGATCTGTGTGAGATGAATCCAAAACCTTTGAAAAACATTTTAAAATACTCCAGAATTCGATTGAGGCCATTTATTGGAGATTTATCACAATGAATGTAATAAATCCCCAAATGTGAGCCTATTCACCAAAAAAGTGTAACATGTGTGCAAAAGTGAAAACCCAAGCAAGATCAATACAACATGCATATAGATTCAACAAAATAGGTTCTAGCATAGCTTAGGGTTCCGTTCCATTATCGTTTCCCTCTGTTCTCTTTAAGATAATCAAGGGTACTTTGAATATGGAACGGTTTTCAATCATTCAAAAACCTTACGCTACATGGGTTCTAGCACTAGGGTCAATCCCCAGTCTCGTTTCTCCTAGATCCGCCTTCACGTTTTACGGCTAGGGGAGTCTTGAGATACTTTGAGCCGGGGAAGGATTTCCACACAGACAAACAAGGCTTTACACTACAGAAAGGTAGAAGAAGAGATCTAGATCTAGGAATGTAAAGACAGAAAAATAAAAAGAAAAGTTGAGGCTTACCTGAGTTCCGGAGGCGATTCCACAGCGGTTTTCTTCTTCTCTTGGAGTTCTTCTTTGCGAGAATTCAAAACAAGAGTTGTGTGCCATTTGCTCAAGGAGGAGGCTCCTATTTATAGGCAAGGGCTAAGGTCATTGGTAGACACAACTTAATGTCTAGAACCACTCCAACCTAAACCCTAAGGTTATTTCCGCGATTTCCCCTCATTTAATGAGGGACATGATGGTAAAAGTGAAAAGCTCTCGGAAAACCCTAATTTTGAGCAAACTTAAGGTATCCGGTATATCAGACCGGATAACAAAGGGCCTTAAGGTATCCGGGACATGGTACCGGATACGCTAAGGCTCACACGTATCCGGATACTCATACCGGATACGGGAAATGGTACTTGTATCCGGATACTCAATCCGGATACAGGTAAAAGTGTATTTTCTTCAAATTCTGTGCTGGCTTTCCAGGAGATAATGATTTTTGATGACTGTTTGTGCAATTTGGGGTGTCTACAACTGCCCCTCTTTGTGGGAGCTGCGAAGCAGTGAGCTGCAAAGAGTAGATAAGCCCAAATTGCATTCCCTTGAGCATGATTTGCTCGGTTTAATTCAATTTCTGTAGAAAACAATTTTTGAGTGGAGATTTGCCAAAAAGGCCCTCACTTTAAGGGGGCATCTCTCCAAGAGTTCTTAAATTCCACTGAGCCCTTTGTGGCTGTGAAGTGGATTTTAAGCCCAAAAATAGGATTTTTGAAAAACTGATTTTTTATCAAACCAAGTTGAAAATTGAGTGGATATCATCCTTTTGACCAGGCACATTTCCCAAGGTTGTCCTAAATTCCACAGAGCTCTCGTGGCTGTGAGGTGGATTTCAAGACAAAAATAGGATTTTGAGAGAATAGTAAGAATTATAGCACAAGTTTGCTTTTTTTCTTTTTCTTTTTTTTTTCTTTTCTCTTTTTTTCTTCTTTTTTTTCTTTTCTTCTTTTTTTCTTTTTCTTTTTGTTTTCTTCTTTTTTTTCTTTTCTTCTTTTTTTTCTTTTTCTTCTTTTTTTTCTTTTTCTTTTTCTTTTCTTCTCTTTTTTTTTATTACAATGTGCTGACATATCTCTCTTCCTTTGCAGCTTTGGCTACTTGATCATTTGAGCCAGATTGAAGAGATCAATCGACACTTCTTCCTGAGTCTAAAAGTCCCCCTCTTGATGAGCAACAGGGGGTGCCCCGATATTCCAGGGGGCAAACAGGGCTGGTTCACTTTCTTGGGCTCGCTTCAGGATGACCAGGTGAGATGGCCTGGTAATTATCAGCCTAATGCAGAGACAGTGATTAGCTTCCGTGACCGCAACTTTTTGATTCTGGCGGGCCTGAAGCATGCAGTGCTGTATCTTCCTCTGCGGGTCCTTCGTCAGTTCCGAGCGACCCAGGGGATCATCATCCCATGTGGATATGAGGATCGTCTTGGGCCCCTTTCTATGAAGCTGAATGCTTGGTTGATGAAGGAGTGGTCCTATGTCCGCTTTATGCATGGTCCAGTCTTCTCAGAAGCCCATGTGAAGAATTATCTCTTCTGGATCAAGGAACAGATACAGACCCAGGCCCCGGTACCCGAAGATCCTCCTGTAGTCTTGGCTCCCACCTATGAGGACATTCTAGAGTCTGAGCGGGCTTCTCATAAGCGGCTTCAGCAGATATGGGTACGGGAGGCCCAGGAGCTCAGGATACAGGGCGCTTATCTGGAGAGGCAGCTTGAGGAGCAGATCTCACGCCGCATTGCCGTGGAAGAGAAGCTGGAGGAGCAGAGGCAGGCCCGTTGCTTCGAGGTCCGTATGATCCGGCAGAAGTACCAGGATACTTTGGCCAGCCTTAGGAGTATGAGGATCCAGCAGGCCCTTTCAGATGAGGTCATTTCCTTCCTGAGTGATCCCGCTGCAGAGGGGGCTTCAGGAGTCATTGCAGCTCAGGCAGCTCGGATTCGAGAGCTTGAGGAGCGGCTAGGAGATTAGCTTTATTTCCTGCACATTTTTCATACCTTTGTACAAAATTGAACTCCAATAGTGGAAATACAAAGGATTTAATTCAAAATAAAGTTTTTATATTATTGGCCTCAGAATGCTCAGATGCTTGTAAAAACAAAGGTTTTATGAAAAGTATTTGATTTCTTATCACTGGCCAAAGTATAATTTTTTTTTTTTTTATGTTTTTTTTTATTTTTTTGAAATTTGGTCCATGCACTTAATCACCTATAATTAAAGGAATTAGAACCAGGTTAAATAATGAAAAGGGTAGTCCACAAAATACTGAGGGATCAGAACCGTCTATCTTAGGACCTTTAGAGTCATCCCCAACTGCCAAAACTGCCCCATTCTGCTCATGCCAACTTTGCTTGAAGCTCAGATCCCCATGATCAACTCAACCTCTGATTTTCTTTCATTTTTCTTATTATTTTTTTTTCTTTTTGCCTTCTTGCCCCTAGCGCCAGTTACGGTTTTCACTAGGGCCGGCTTCTGAATTCCGTCATTACCCATCCTACTCTGATATTTGAATGAACAAACTAAGATCACCGAGGGCTTAAAAATAGGACGAAATAAAGGCTAGGCTCAGTTTATGAAAGAAAAGGTATTAAAGGCCCAAAAAATTTTCAAGTGTGGAAATAGGTCAACCGGACTTATAGTCATGATGAATTTAACCCTTTTCCCCCAAATTGCATTTTTTGCATTTTTCACACTTGGCTTTCATTTGCCATTTCCATTGTTTTTCCTCTCTTTTTCTTTTTCTTTCCTTACTTTGCCCCAATTGGCTTTGCCCCAATTTGTTTTGCCTCAATTTAAGACTGTAAATCCGGTTTGGGTTGATCAAAGAAACGAACCGGCTCAACTTGGCTAGACTAGGGATTAAAATTTTTGAAGGAAATAAAGAAAAATGGCCTCGGATCATTTCCTAGAAATATTCACTCAAGGAAAATACCTTTTTACCGCGTCAGAGTTAATGGGCTCAGGAAAATCTGACCCATCCATTTCTGTTAAGATGAGTGCTCCCCCTGATAGGACTTTCTTGACGACATATGGGCCTTCCCAATTGGGCTTGAACTTACCACGAGGGTCTTCCAAAAATGGTAGAATTTTCTTTAGCACTAAGTTTCCTTCTTGGAAAGTTCTGGGCCTCACTTTCTTATTGAAAGCCCGGGCCATTCTCTTCTGGTACAACTGTCCATGGCAAAGTGCTTTCAACCGCTTTTCTTCTATCAGGTTAAGTTGATCATGTCTCGACTGGACCCATTCGGCTTCTTCTAGTTCTGCTTCCATGAGCACTCGGAGTGAGGGGATCTCTACTTCCACTGGCAAGACTGCTTCCATTCCATAGACTAGGGAATACGGGGTTGCTCCAGTTGAGGTCCGGATCGAGGTTCTGTATGCATGCAGAGCAAGTGGCAGCATTTCATGCCAATCCTTGTAGCTCACTACCATCTTCTGAATGATTTTCTTTATGTTTTTGTTTGCTGCTTCTACTGCCCCATTCATCTTAGGCCTGTAAGGAGCTGACTTGTGGTGGGTGATCTGAAACTGCTCACACATTTTCTTCATGTCCTTGTTCTTAATATTTGAAGCGTTGTCTGATACTATGGCACTTGGCAGTCCATAGCGACAAATAATGTTGTGCTTCAAAAATTTAATAACATGGTTGCTAGTGATGTTTGCATATGAGGCTGCTTCCACCCACTTAGTGAAGTAGTCAATCGCCACCAGGATGAATCTGTGCCCGTTCGATGCCTTAGGAGAGATCATGCCGATGACATCTATGCCCCACATAGAGAAGGGCCAGGGTGATGTCATGTTGTGCAGCTCACCTGGGGGTGCATGCTTGTTATCTGCATAGATCTGGCATTGATGGCACTTCCTGACATGTGTACAGCAATCATGCTCCATGGTTGTCCAGTAGTATCCCAGCCTCAGGATCTTCTTAGCCAGCATGTGTCCACTCATGTGGGGCCCACAGACTCCTCCATGTACAGTCTCAATCAGCCTTTCCGATTCAGCCTTGGCAACACATCTTAGCAGAATGTCGTTATGTGACCTCTTGTACACATGTCCACCACTTAGCAGAAATTGACCAGCCAATCTCTGTATTGTCCTCTTCTCAGTAGCAGTGGCATTTTCTGGCAAACTCCGATTATTCAAGAAATTCTTGATATCTTGAAACCATGGTGCTTCTTCTTCTGGTGCTCCCTCTAGAACGAGACAGTAAGCCGGTTCATCTCGGACCTCAATTTCCAGTGGTCTGATGTCTACACCTTCTGGTATGCTGACCATTGAAGCCAAGGTTGCTAGAGCATCCGCAAACTGATTCTTGGCCCTTGGCATATAGTTGAAGGAAATTCGAGTGAAATTTGTGCTTATTTCTTCCAAGTACTGGTGATAGGGGATCAATTTGTGATCCTTGGTTTTCCACTCACCAGTTGTTTGGAAGATGATAAGACTCGAATCCCCGTATACGTCAAGTTCCTCTACTCCATGATCCATGGCTGCTTGCAATCCAATTATGCATGCCTCATATTCTGCTATGTTATTGGTGCACTGGAATCTCAGCTTTACTGCAATTGGGATATGTGAACCATCTGGTTTAACCAAGACTGCCCCTATTCCGTTCCCATTCATATTGGCGGCCCCATCAAAGAACATCTGCCAAGAACTCTCACTGTCCTCCTCTTCAGTGTACAGAATTGCCTCATCGGGAAAGTTGGTCTTCAAGGGTTGATATTCTGGCAGAGGATGTGCAGCCAGGTGATCAGCTATGGCTTGACCCTTGATCGCCTTCTGGGTGATGTATGTGAGGTCAAACTCAGACAATAGTAGTTGCCACTTTGCCGTTCTGCCAGTCAGTGCCGGTTTCTCAAATAAATATTTCAGCGGGTCCATCCGGGATATCAATAGTGTGGAGTGACTAAGGAAATAATGCCTTAGCCTCTGAGTGGCCCACACTAAAGCACAACAAGTCTTTTCCAATGGTGAGTATTTGGCTTCATATTCTGTGAATTTTTTACTCAGATAGTAAATTGCCCTTTCTTTTCTACCAGTCTCATCATGCTGCCCCAAGACACATCCCATCGACGTTTCCAATACTGACAAGTACAGGATCAGTGGTCTTCCTGGAGTTGGTGGCACTAGCACAGGTGGGTTCAGCAAATACCTTTTTATTGTGTCAAATGCCTGCTGGCAATCCTCATTCCAGACCGTTGGGTTATCCTTCCTCAGAAGTTTGAAAATTGGTTCACAGATAGCAGTGAGCTGTGCTATGAACCGGCTTATGTATTGAATCCTTCCGAGAAAACCCCTGACCTCCTTCTCAGTTCTGGGTGCTGGCATTTCAATTATGGCCTTGGCTTTAGCCGGGTCAATTTCAATTCCTCTTCGGCTCACTATAAACCCCAGTAACTTCCCTGATGTAGCCCCAAAGACGCACTTAGCCGGGTTAAGCCGTAAACTGTACTTCCTGAGCCGATCAAACACTTTCTTCAGATTGATCAAGTGGTCTTCCTCTTTGCATGATTTGGCAATCATATCGTCCACGTAGACCTCCATCTCCTTATGGATCATGTCATGAAATAGTGCAGTCATGGCCCGCTGGTATGTCGCCCCAGCGTTTTTAAGCCCAAACGGCATGACTGTATAGTGAAACGTGCCCCAAGGTGTGATAAATGCTGTTTTCTCTTGATCCTCCTTAGCCATCTTGATCTGATTATATCCTGAGAAACCATCCATGAAGGAAAACAGGCTATGTACCGCAGTATTATCGACCAGAATGTCGATGTGTGGAAGCGGAAAATCGTCCTTTGGGCTTGCCCTGTTCAAGTCTCTATAATCCACGCACATTCGGACCTTCCCGTCCTTCTTTGGTACCGGCACTATGTTTGCGAGCCACTCTGGGTATGTAGAGACTGCCAAAAATCCAGCTTGGAATTGTTTGACCACTTCGTCCTTGACCTTCAAGGTCCATTCAGGCTTCAATCTTCTCAGCTTCTGCTTGATCGGCTTAACCCCTGGTAAAATCGGCAACTTATGCACCACCATGTCAGTGTCCAACCCCGGCATGTCCCGATACGACCAAGCAAACACATCCTTGTAATCTGCCAAGAACTGTGACATTTCATTTTTCTGCACATCAGACAAGCATGACCCGATTTTCACAATTTTTGGGTCCTCTTTGGTCCCAAGGTTTATGGATATGGTCTCCTCAATATTAGGTTGGACTCCCTTTTCATGACGTTCCAATTGGTATTCAATTTCTTTTGGAACGTCTTCTTCTTCGACCTCGGTCTCTTCTTCGACCCCCATGAGATCAAAGTCGAGCTCAAGGTCGAAGTCATATTCAACCTGGTCCAATTCGGTCTGATTATATGGTTCATAAGCGGTTTGGACCTTTTTGAAAAAATTAAATTTTCTAGAAAAAATAGAAAAATCTTTTTGGGTTTTTTGTGGGCCTTCTAAACATAATTCCCCTGAAGACGAAGGCCCATTAGAACCTTCAGGGAAATGGCATTCCACTATTGGAGTTTTTTTTTGGAAGCCGCGTCAGTTTGCCACACAGACGCTGCTTCAAAAGTAAGGGGAGTTCCCTCCCAATTGTTCAGTACAAAATTTTGGGGAGCAGGGGAAATAGGGAAAGCCTGCTCTTCAAACCCAGAATCCGATGCCATCATCACCGGGTGGGTACTGCCCTTTTCTGCTACGGGGCTCAGTCCAGAAGTAACCTCCTCTGGAATCTTTACTGCGGCCCAGTCAATAAACGGCAGTTCCATGTCTGCCCCTGTCTTTTCGCCTTCAGTCATGGCGAAGAATGCACCAACA
Organism: Buxus sempervirens; assembly: GCA_947561395.2. Taxonomy (NCBI): domain Eukaryota; kingdom Viridiplantae; phylum Streptophyta; class Magnoliopsida; order Buxales; family Buxaceae; genus Buxus; species Buxus sempervirens. The sequence goes on along the minus strand of OX387188.1, from coordinate 21,027,172 downwards.
TCCTCAGAAAAGTCCACCTGCTGCTCGGGCTGTGGTCCAGGCCCATCCACTGCTCCCAGTATTGGAGAAGGGTTATAGGGTTGGAGGGCCGAAACAACAGGCTTCTGAAATGGGTTGACATTTCGGTATGGGGGTTTGGACTGGTCTATGGGAGGAGAAATTTGGATTATATAGGAGGGTTTTGGAAAGTTCACCCTCAGATGCGGGAGTTTTCCTTTGCTTCTGCTCTCCCCTTCTTCATATGTCATTCTTCTCCAGCCTCTGGGCTTGAAGCCCAACCCTACCTTGGGGATCAGTTTCTTAGCCGTGATTGGCTCCACCATCCCCTGCAGATTGATCTCCAGGCCTTTCCCTGGGTGAAAGTGGTATTTTTCCATCACTTTCTTGACCATCCTTTCTGCAGTGGTCCCCTTTTCTTTCTTTTTCTCACACCCCCCAGGTATGTAATTTACCGCCTCAAATTGAAATGAGTGGAATGCAATCTTGTCGACAGTCAAGTCCACATTGATTAATGGTACATCAGGTGACACAATGGGCGGCACCAAGTTTTCAGCTAGGACTGTTATCACCCTTTGCCCTCTTACATACTTCACCCTTTGGTGAAGCGTGGATGGTATTGCCCTAGCCGAATGTATCCACGGCCTTCCTAGGAGCAGATTGAATGCTGCGGGTATATCCATCACCTCAAATGTGATGTTAAAGATATTCGGCCCAATTGTGACCGACAGTTCAATCTCCCCTAGGGAGTGGGTCTTGGAGCTATCAAAAGCCCTCACTATCCGCCCATTTCTTTTTAATCCTTGACTGGTCCAGACCCAGCTTGGTAAAAGTGATTAACGGGCAAACGTTTAACGCGGACCCGTTGTCAATTAAAACCCGTGCAACCATGCAGCCCTTACAAAGCACAGTGATGTGCAAAGGGTCCACATGATAACACCCACCTGGGCTAATCTCACCTTCTGAGAAACTTATCACATTATGTGACAAGATTTGACCAACCATTTTACCAAGCTGGTCCGGATCAATAGTCTGGGATACGTGTGCACTCTGTAGCACCCTTAACAATGCATCCCTGTGCTTTTCGGAATTCAGCAAAAGGCCCAGTATTGAAATCTGGGCCGGGACCTTGTTCAGCTGATCCACAAGATTGAATTCACTTTTCTTTATTATTTTTATGAGGTCTGCTGCCTCATTTTCTGCACCCTGGGGGGTGTCTTCTCCTACTTTATTTTTTTCCTTCTGTTTTCTTTTTTCTTCATTTTCTTTTTCTATTTTTTCTTTTTCTGTTTCTGTCTCCTTTTCTTTTTCTTCACCCCCTGCACATCTCCCCGACCTCGTCATGAGGTTCACCTCCTCCTGGTTCGGGTTTCTAACCGCTGGAACCGTAGCCGTGATTCCCTCGCTGTAGTTCCATGGTACAGCGGCCTCTGAATAGGCTAATTTAGGGATGTCAACCACTAGTGGCTGGAGTTTGGACCGGGATGTAGGGGCTGGTTTAGGGATCGTATGGGCTGGCTGCACATTTACAACCAAGGGTTGAAGTTTGGATTTGATGGGGACAGAAGAAGTGATGGAAGCAGTGGTGGGGTCAAGATTGATGACCAGTGGAGCCTTAGACGGCCTGGATGGAGGATAAGTGGGTGGACTGCAATTGAAGACCAATGGAGGCCTTGCAGTATTTATCTGGGCCATCAGAGAAGAGACCCGGTTTAAGGAGGAGCTTATGTCCTCAGCAGCAAGATTATTTTTTTGGGAGACCATGTTGATCTCCTCTTCTTCCTCTTCTGGGAAAAATCGGACCTGGACTGTAGTCCCCACAGGTGCTATAAGCTGAGATGGGTCAAAGGCCCTTCTGGTGGTGGATATGGCAGTGATGGAGTTGGATGGGCCTGCCCCATTGTGGTAAGGCAGAGGATTCTGCCCAATATCATTTCCTGACTGGGCCGGTGCAGCAGTGTTAAAGACCAAAGCCTTCTGGTCCAACAGGTCCTGGACCGCATGCTTCAATACCCAGCAGGTATCTGTAGAATGCCCCGGTGCACCCATGTGGAAGTCACAGGTGACCGATGTGTCAAAATTTCTTCCCCTGGTGGCATTCGGGTTAGGCTCCTTCAGAGTCAAGTATTCTCCTTTCAGCAGGGTTGGCAGTAGTTGGGACAGAGATATGGGTAGAGGGGTGAAAACCCGGTTCTTTCTTGCTGCGAACCAGGCATCCCGCTCCTCCTTAGAAAAAGTCCTCCTTGTGTTAGCTGGCACAGAGGGAGGGAAGTTGACATTCAGCGGGGTCTGGTACGACTGCTGGGCCTGCTGGGCCTGTTGGGGTGCAGAGATGTTGACGTGCAGTGGCTTCTTGGCTGGAGGAGCCTGGACTAGGTTCACCTCCCCTTCTTTTCGGGCCCTCGTCTTTTTGAATCCGGCCCCTTTCTTCTGGGCCATGGAGGCAGAGGAATCAGACTGCCCAGTCAGAGTAGAGTAGTCTATCAGCCTTCCTGACCTGACCCCTTCCTCGATCCGGTCCGCCACCTGTACCAGGGCTGCAAAGTTGGTGGTGATCTGACCCACCAGATGGTTGTAGAAGGGCTGGCCCAGTGTGCCCATAAATGTGGAGATCATCTCCGGCTCTTGCATAGGTGGCCTGACCTGGGAGGCGGCCTCTCTCCATCTCTTGGCGTACTGCCGTACCGGTTCATCTTTCCCCTTGGTCATCCTCATCATGTCGTACCGGTCTGGCACGATCTCCGAGTTGAACTTGTACTGGTCCAAGAAAGCATCGGCCAAGTCCTTCCACCTTCTAATCCTTCCATGGTCCACTGTAGCGAACCACCGAAGGGCTGACCCGGTCAGACTCCTCTGGAAGAGCTGGATCAGTATGCCATCATCCCGGCCAAACTGGCACAGGGCCCCGCAGTATAGTTTCAGATGGCTTAATGGGCAGCCCGTGCCATCAAACTTGTCGAAGTCTGGGCACCTGAACTTAGCCGGTAGACAGACGTCCGGGTACATGCACAGGTCCTCGAAGGTGGTGCCTGCATGGCTGCCTCCCCCCCTTCACCTCTTTCAGCTCTGCCTGGATTCTTTCTATCCTCAGCAGCATTTTCCTTTCCGTCTCATCTCGGGCCTTTTCTTTCTCCAGCTCTTTCTCAGACTCCGCCATATTTTCCCTGATCAGAATGGGTTCAGGGACTGGTTCAGAAATGGGCTCAGGCATGGGTTGAGCCGGAGGCGGAATGTAGGCCTGAGGTGGTGGTGCTTGATGGGAAGTCGATGCTTGGTTTTGGGCCTGGGCCTGTTGGGCCTGAGCCGCCAGTAGGTCTCCCAGCATCTTGGCCAGACCAGCCACTTGCTCCTGTAGCTGAGTGAAATCCTGAGCGGGGACAGCAGCTTGGGCTTGGTTCTCTTCAGTGTTCATAGCTCTGGCTTTGGATCTGGTCACGGGAGCAATGGTTGCAAATAAGTGTACCTGAGTAAGGAAAAGCAAAGAAACATGTCAGCTCCCATTTAATCTGAGTCACACACCTATAAATGTAGATAAGTGGGTTAGGTGAACACAAGTCTGGATTTATTTGTTTTTTTTCCTATATTTTTCCATTTTTTTTGTTTTTTTTTTTTTTTGATTGTTGGAATATTTTAGGGCTTCCAAAGGTCCCAAAGAATGAGAAATGTCTAAAATTCAGAGGCTTTTAGACGGCCCAAAGGATACGTGTCTATAATTCAGAGGCTTATAGACGGCCCAAAAAGGTTGTGTCTAAAATTCAGAGGCTTTTAGATGGCCCAAAAAAGTTGTGTTTAAAATTCAGAGGCTTTTAGACGGCCCAAAGGATTGTGTCTATAATTCAGAGGCTTATAGACGGCCCAAAGGATATGTGTCTAAAATTCAGAGGCTTTTAGATGGCCCAAAAAGGTTGTGTCTAAAATTCAGAGGCTTTTAGATGGCCCAAAGGATATATGTCTATAATTCAGAGGCTTATAGACGGCCCAAAGGATATGTGTCTAAAATTCAGAGGCTTTTAGATGGCCTAAAAAGGTTGTGTCTAAAATTCAGAGGCTTTTAGATGGCCCAAAGGATATATGTCTATAATTCAGAGGCTTATAGACGGCCCAAAGGATATGTGTCTAAAATTCAGAGGCTTATAGACGGCCCAGAGGATATGTGTCTATAATTCAGAGGCTTATAGACGGCCCAAAATAGGTTGATGTTTGAAATTCAGAGGCTTTCAAATGGCCCAAAAAGGTTGTGTCTAAAATTCAGAGGCTTTTAGACGGCCCAAAGGATATATGTCTATAATTCAGAGGCTTATAGACGGCCCAAAGGATATGTGTCTAAAATTCAGAGGCTTATAGACGGCCTAAAAATGTTGTGTCTAAAATTCAGAGGCTTTTAGATGGCCCAAAGGATATATGTTTATAATTCAGAGGCTTATAGACGGCCCAAAGGATATGTGTCTAAAATTCAGAGGCTTATAGACGACCCAGAGGATATGTGTCTATAATTCAGAGGCTTATAGACGGCCCAAAATAGATTGATGTTTGAAATTCAGAGGCTTTCAAATGGCCCAAAAAGGTTGTGTCTAAAATTCAGAGGCTTTTAGACGGCCCAAAAAGGTTGATGTTTGAAATTCAGAGGCTTTCAAATGGCCCAAAAAGGTTGTGTCTAAAATTCAGAGGCTTTTAGACGGCCCAAAGGTTATGTGTCTAAAATTCAGAGGCTTTTAGATGGCCCAAAGGATATATGTCTATAATTCAGAGGCTTATAGATGGCCCAAAAAGGTTTGTCTAAAATTCAGAGGCTTATAGACGGCCCAAAGGATATATGTCTATAATTCAGAGGCTTATAGATGGCCCAAATGATATATGTCTATAATTCAGAGGCTTATAGATGGCCCAAAAAGGTTTGTCTAAAATTCAGAGGCTTATAGACGGCCCAGAGATATGTGTCTAAAATTCAGAGGCTTTTAGACGGCCAAAAAAGTTGTGTCTATAATTCAGAGGCTTATAGATGGCCCAGAGATATGTGTCTAAAATTCAGAGGCTTTTAGACGGCCCAAAAAATTTAATTGATTGGTACGAAAAAGACCAACCAAGGGTTTTATGGAATATTCCAGGGCTTCCAAAGGTCCCACAAATTTTTGATTTGATTGGAAAAAATAACCAACCAAAGGTTTCTTGGAATATTCTAGGGCTTCCAAGTGTCCCACAAATGTTTTGATTTAATTGATAAAAATAACCAACCAAAGGTTTCTTGGAATATTCTAGGGCTTCCAAGTATCCCACAAATGTTTTGATTTGATTGATAAAAATAACCAACCAAGGTTTTCATGGAATATTCTAGGGCTTCCAAGGGTCCCAATTTTTTTGATTTGATTGATAAAAATAATCAACCAAGGTTTTCATGGAATATTCTAGGGCTTCCAAGGGTCCCAATTTTTTTTTTGATTTGATTGATAAAAATAACCAACCAAGGTTTTCATGGAATATTCTAGGGCTTCCAAGGGTCCCAATTTTTTTTTGATTTGATTGATAAAAATAACCAACCAAGGTTTTCATGGAATATTCTAGGGCTTCCAAGGGTCCCAATTTTTTTTTGATTTGATTGATAAAAATAATCAACCAAAGGTTTTCATGGAATATTCTAGGGCTTCCAAGGGTCCCAATTTTTTTGATTTGATTGATAAAAATAACCAACCAAAGGTGTCTTGGAATATTCTAGGTCTTCCAAGTATCCCACAAATGTTTTGATTTGATTGATAAAAATAACCAACCAAAGGTGTCTTGGAATATTCTAGGTCTTCCAAGTATCCCACAAATGTTTTGATTTGATTGATAAAAATAACCAACCAAAGGGTTTTTTTTTTCTTTTTTTTCATTTTTGCTGAATTTTCTCAGTTTTCAAGTTCCAAAGTTTGACTGACACATGCTTGAGTTGAGTTGGTGTCAAAAATATGACATCTTGGTTTCCTCTTTGATTTTCAAACTTAGGTTAAATCCTGAAAGAATATTTTATTTTATTCTTTTTTGTTTTTCTTTTTTTTTATTTTTTTTTTGTATTTTTGGGAACATTTCTTATGTTCTTTTTGGGGTGCCTAAGGATTATCCACAGTGTTTTAGGCATTTTATTTTGAAAATTTGGGCTGAAAAGCCAATTTGTGCATTTTTTGAATGTATCCGGTATACTATACCGGATAAGAATATGCCTTATTGTATCCGGTCAACCTAACCGGATATACGCATATGCCTTTGGATCCGGAAATATATACCGGATATGAACAGAGTTGTTATTAACCGGCCTGAGTTGCCGGTTATTGCCGAAATGGCCTTTTTTGACTCATTTTTTTCACCCGATTAGTTTTTTTTTTATTCCCAATCGATGTTCACCTTAATTTGACCTTCAAAACTTGCCCCAAATTGAGCTTGGACATCATACTTGCAAAATTCCCCAAATTTAGGAAAAGAACATGGCTTTACCTTGCCACCTTGTATTACCTTCATTCAATATGGTATTCACATTATACCTTGGCCTGTAAAACATGCAAACGGCCTTCCCACATTTACACCCAATTCCCCAAACGCAATTGTGTGCTTTTAGCCGAAAACGTGTTTCTCCACCTTCAAGCATATGGTTTTTGGGTTTTGGCTTAATTGGCAACTTAGAACTCAAGTCTAGTGATGCCCGGAATCGAATCACAGATCCCATTGTCATCACATCATTGACTCAAATTCTAAGGTAAATGTTTTCACTTTCGCTTTCCGAAGTCACGACCTCGGTGCGCCAAGCTACACACATTCATGGTTCAACTTCCTAATAGGTAAAAGGGTAGGCTGTGCAAATTGTTTCAAGTGCTCAAGTGCAATTTTAAATTGTGGTAACATTCACAACGTCCCAGCCCCTTGCCACTCTTTTTCGTAGCCATGTATTCAATTTCAAGCCAAGGTACATATGACAAAAATAATGAAGCTAACTACAAGCAAGCAAGCACCAAATATGCACAAAAATATTACATGCCCAAAAAGTGGTATACAAAACATGTTATATGTACAAACAACAATCAACTCATGTAAGCATGCTTGAAACCCAAAAGCATTCCTTAAAATCCCAGATTTTCATGCTCTTTTTCATGCTCAAAGTGTACCATTTCTACCCCAAATTGGAGCCTAAAATTTTAGCACTACTTGACATGATACCAAAGTGTTTCAATGAGGTAAAATATGCTTGAAATCTCCCAAATCATACACTAAAATCTCCAGATTTTTTTATTGCTTTCATGCTCAAAGTGTATCACTTATACCCCCAAATTGATGCCTAAAATTTTAGCACTACTTGACATGATACAAGAAAGGTTTTGATGTTAAAAACATGCTTGAAAACCCCCAAAATATACACTAAAATTTCCATTTTTTTTCTTTACTTTCATGCTCAAATCAAGTCCTCCTATACCCCCAAATCAAAGGCATGGCATCATACAAACATTAAGCACAAAAACTTTATTTAAACATGCTTGAATACCCAAAATACACATAAAATTTCCAGATTTCAAATATTGTATTTTTTTTTTTTAGCTCATGGCCTTCAAGCCCCAAAATAACACATGCTATCACATAATATAGCCAAGTCATATCACAATATGGGTTTTCTTTTCAACAAAAATCAAGCAACATGCTTATGCCTTTATCCAAAGCATACCAATCTGATTTGAAATGTAACAATATGCCCACATAAAGTAATCAAAATAGCAAGCATCCAAAAGTATAGAAAAGCATGAACAAATACAAAAAATGGCTTAAATCCACAAGTCCCCAGCAGAGTCGCCAGTTGTGAGACATGGGAAAAAATCACCGGAGTGATCGTCCCTCCGTCAACACACGGGCTCAACGCAAAAATTGGGAGAGTCGCCACCATTCATGATTTTGGGGTGAGAATGGACACCAAAGAGTTCAAATGTAGGCAAAAATAGCCAAAAGACAAATTCTAGGATAAAAATAACCCTACTTGAAAATCAAATCCAGAGATGGGTAAGGGGATTAGATTATGAACGGGGGAAGGTGTTAGGCACCCCCATTCATCCACACGAAGTGGTTGCCAAGTGTATGTTCATGCAAAAATAAAGTAAGAAAGCTTGCTAAAAATCATGAAAAAGCCTTGAAAAAGGAACAATGTATGATATTTTCACATGAAGATCCAAATGGATTTTAGATCTTCTCTTATGTCAATATCACTTCTGGAACACTAAAGAGGTGGAAATCAAAGCACAAGTTGCTCAAAACCAAGTTAAATCAAATCCGGAAAATTCGGTGAAAAGTATGCCATTTGCCTTGAAATCATTCAAATCCAATTCTAAATTGAACCAAACCAAATCCATTTGAAAGATTAGGGTAAATAAGAGTCTTATGCAAAATTTCACTTCATTCCGATGAAAAATCTAGGAGTTATGCTCCTTTGAAGTTGCTGCTGGGGATTTTTAAAAGTGGTAAGTGGGCAACTTTGGAAAATTGTCTAGAAAAATCCACTACATAGAAATCCGTGAAATTTGGTGTGATTGAAGTCTGTATGGCCATCTTTCAACAGAAACTAGCCTCATACAAAAATCCCTTCGGATGTGCCTTGGGTGGTCTCCCGAACAGGCCCCGAAGATCACAGATTTACCCAGAAAAATGCAAATGAGCAGTTCTGAGTAAATCGGCTACCAATAATTCAAATGGAATCCAAAAATTATGAAACCAACTGGATTTGAAAATAGACTCAAAAAGGAGTACTCAGAAATAAAAACCACTCGAATCGGACTTAAAACGAACACATGGCGGTCCGTCGAAGTGACAAGTTCTGTACTTGGACCTGAACTGTCCACTTAACTTCGACAGAGAGGTGTCAAAAATCGGCTAGATAGAAATTCATGAAATTTGGTGGACATAAACTAGACAGCCTCACCTTTCCCATGGTTCTAGAATCACCCCAAAATTCATCCGGATGATGAAGTTATGGGCGTCCGAAGTAAGGGTACAGGTGCTGTCAAGCTAAGCCACTTTTGAAGAAAACCAAATCCGAAAATTGATAAAATGTGTGTGATCTGTGTGAGATGAATCCAAAACCTTTGAAAAACATTTTAAAATACTCCAGAATTCGATTGAGGCCATTTATTGGAGATTTATCACAATGAATGTAATAAATCCCCAAATGTGAGCCTATTCACCAAAAAAGTGTAACATGTGTGCAAAAGTGAAAACCCAAGCAAGATCAATACAACATGCATATAGATTCAACAAAATAGGTTCTAGCATAGCTTAGGGTTCCGTTCCATTATCGTTTCCCTCTGTTCTCTTTAAGATAATCAAGGGTACTTTGAATATGGAACGGTTTTCAATCATTCAAAAACCTTACGCTACATGGGTTCTAGCACTAGGGTCAATCCCCAGTCTCGTTTCTCCTAGATCCGCCTTCACGTTTTACGGCTAGGGGAGTCTTGAGATACTTTGAGCCGGGGAAGGATTTCCACACAGACAAACAAGGCTTTACACTACAGAAAGGTAGAAGAAGAGATCTAGATCTAGGAATGTAAAGACAGAAAAATAAAAAGAAAAGTTGAGGCTTACCTGAGTTCCGGAGGCGATTCCACAGCGGTTTTCTTCTTCTCTTGGAGTTCTTCTTTGCGAGAATTCAAAACAAGAGTTGTGTGCCATTTGCTCAAGGAGGAGGCTCCTATTTATAGGCAAGGGCTAAGGTCATTGGTAGACACAACTTAATGTCTAGAACCACTCCAACCTAAACCCTAAGGTTATTTCCGCGATTTCCCCTCATTTAATGAGGGACATGATGGTAAAAGTGAAAAGCTCTCGGAAAACCCTAATTTTGAGCAAACTTAAGGTATCCGGTATATCAGACCGGATAACAAAGGGCCTTAAGGTATCCGGGACATGGTACCGGATACGCTAAGGCTCACACGTATCCGGATACTCATACCGGATACGGGAAATGGTACTTGTATCCGGATACTCAATCCGGATACAGGTAAAAGTGTATTTTCTTCAAATTCTGTGCTGGCTTTCCAGGAGATAATGATTTTTGATGACTGTTTGTGCAATTTGGGGTGTCTACAGTTACAGGAGGTTACAGCAGTTATTAAGGAGTTAATAACTCTTATTTAAAGGTTCTTGAAAGCAGGAGAGAGTGATTTTTCGTCCAGGAGAGCTTGGTGAATAGTGGAGCTGGAGGAGATCAGAGAAGGAGGTTGCTGCAGACTTTTTGGAAGACTGAGAAAGCCTTCAAAGAAGGAACATTCCAGACCTATGAAAGACTGGAATGGGCAATCATGAGCTATCTCATGGTGATCGAGTGAAGCCTTGAGAATGCTGAAGAAATTGAAGATAAGTGTTTTGTTAACAAAGGTTGTGGAATCAACCTTGTAAGTGACTTTTTGTTTTAGTAAAAGTTTCTGTAAATCTGAGCAATAGTTGATTTGTCTTTTTCATTTTAATATACCTGTTTCAGACCTGAATTTCCTCAAAGAAACTTGAGGTTTCATTTTGACAAATTGTATAGGTTGTTCTTGATTAATAGTGTGATATCTTTTCACTGTTTCATTATCTGTTATTGTAATTCTTTCTTGGTGTTTAGAATCCTAGAGAACAGTGACCTGAGATTAGAAATCTCATGTTTTACAAGACTTGAGTTATATTTTGATGAAATGGTTTGGATGACTTTAATCCACGCTTATTATTATTGATTTTTATTAATGATAAGACTTCTGCACTCTAATATTAATTGTTGATCGAATTGAATTTAACTGTTTGGTATTTAGAAGCTTTGGGCCTGTAGAACTTCGGATTCGGGTTGAGTGCCAGTTTTGCATTGACCTGGGTTTGGGGGGTTATTATGTAGAAGTTAAAAGAGGCATCTCTTTGCACTTTCTTTCCAAAGTTCAGTACATGTGTGCCAAATATTTTTGCCAATATACTCATTCCTAGCATCATATTAGATAATAAGTTATGATCCGAATCATATCAGTACCAATCCATCACCTCCAATTCTTAGTTGGATTGTGTGTGCATATATACTCATAGATTTTGTTGTAGGAAATGCTGCATTCTGAAGATAATTTGAACCCAAACCTAACTTCAATCAAAATATTTTGAATTTGATAAGGATCTTAATCTTAATCTCTGCATTAAGTATAATAATCCTCCATGCATGCATGCTTATTTTGATGCTTTCCCTGTCAACCTTAGCCCTTGGTTTTGAGCTAATTGTTCCACCCTCTCCCTTTTTCCTCATGAGTTTGAATAGGCTTAATTCTGCGCCAAATAATTTGATCAGGATAGATTCTAAACTATAAACACATAGCAACAACAAAAGTTGCAAAAAAGACGGCAGCAATACTACTGCAGAGGACAGTTTCAATATTCCCCACAAATAATCCTTTGTATAAATGCTGTGGCGGGCGGACGCTAAGAGGATAACAGATTCATCCAAAACTGCAGACCAATAACATAGAGATCTACTCCAAATGTTTTGCCCTAAAGAAACAGCCAATGTTTGGTTGCTTTCCTACTCATTCTTCCATATATTGAAAGGTACAGGCCGGACTTAAGCCGCAGACAAGAAGACATGGCATCAAGAAGCTACAGGCCGGCTAAGCTAAAGATATCTCATGAAAAACAAATGGGGTTAACACAAGATTAATAAAGAAAGAATTTTTCTTAAGATGTAAGCATATTCAGATTACAAACCTTGTTTGGTGTCTTCATAAAGCATGGCAATCTTTGAGCACAGAAGCCCTGTCATTGACCCGGTGATTTCTCTGGTGACCTTCGAGAACTAACATTAATCTCAATCAACAAACCTTTTGACATATAATATGATCAACCAACAGGATTGCCAGCCAACTGGTCCTGCCCAGCCATCACAAAACCAGGCAGAACACCTGCATAACAATGCATCAAACCAAACTCATCAGCCAACTTACACTGATCCACAAATGTTGCAATTTCAGACAACAACAATGCCGCCGGTTTACATCCCACCACCTCCTCAGCCTACTCAATATGTGCATTATCCAACACCTGGTGCACACGCATATCCACCCCCACCATCATTTCGACAAAATAATGCTTTCAAAGAGTTCAAGTTTATGATTCAAGATATGGTTAATAAACAACTACACCCTTTTTTCCTTTGCATCTCTGGATTGCTGCAGCTCTCATCACACTTTTCTGCCCTTGTGTGACATTTGGCGAGGTCGTGGAAATTGTTGATCAGGGCAGTACATGTAAGTGCTTCTTTTCCACTAGCCTAATCCTGCAAGGAAAACATCTGCAAATCAATAACAAAATATAACAGTTCAGCATGAAGAGCTACTGATGAAGTGATTTCTACTAAAGGAGAATCTAATTCTGTTCTTACATGACAATTTTCCATCACATTCTGCAGTTTATCCATCCAACCGTAAACACAGAATTTGTGTTTCAAGATTCTTTGCTAACAATTTTGAAATGTAACCTAAACTCTCTCTGGTTAGCCTTATAACTTCTTCTGGATTGACAAATCATTTCTGTATTGCAGCTTGTATACTGGGTTCACTTTATTACATCATGGCCTTGCTAGTCATCAGCTGGACATGCCCACTTACATGTTACTATAGAAGAAGATTGAGGAGAAGCTACAACCTTGGGGAGTATCCTTTACCAGATTGGCTCATTCACTTGCTTTGCGAGTCATGTGCTCTCTGTCAAGAATACAGGGAACTGAGGAACAGAGGATTTGATCCTTCACTGGGTAAGAGCAAAAACAAAGCAAAGAGTAGCTTTTAAGAATTCACATAAACGAGAGCTGAAACTATGCTCATTGGAGCAATTTGGATCTTTGGTAGACTTGATCTGGATGGTTTCAAACCTCAAGAGGGAACTTGGGTTGATTTAAATGAACTTTCTTATTCTGTTAGGGCCTTTTTTCATATGATCACAAGCAATCACAACTGATTGAGTTGAATTGATATATGGACACAGAACGGGCCTGAAAAGGCAGGTTGGGAGATCAAGCCTTCACCCTAGCCAGTTGCAAAGATTGCGCACAATGCCTTCACAGCATTGAGCATAGTCCCTTCACAAACTCATCACAAACTGATATGCAGAACAAAATCAAACAAATCTGAAACAGCTTATTTTTTAAGAAAACAGTAGTATTAGCACAAAATTTCATGTTAAATCATGACGAAGTATCCAGGACTCATCATAGTCAAGCATGTTATGGCTCTATTTGGGGTCTTGATCCAACCATCCAGACCTAGCTTTATACTCAAATGGCCCTTCAATGGATCCCATCTCTTATATAGAACATCGAAGTTCAAATTTTTATTGGTTTTTGCAGTCAACCTGGTGACCACCTGGTCTTATTCCCTTTTCTCCATGAACTACAAAAAGCCCTGGGTTAAAAATTTCCTCTCTTTGAACAGTGGTGCAGTTTTGTTCTTATAAAATGTATATGTTTCTTTTGGTTTGATGAATTTACTGACTCCTTAATTGCATTTGCTAGGATGGAATGGAAGTGTAATGAGGCATCAAGCCATGCAGAGGCCTCAAGTTGCCACGGCGCCTCCCATGAACCAAACAATGACAGCATGAAGAGAACATTGTATAAAAGAGATGTTTCTGGAAGAAAAGAAAAATGAAATCATAGAAGAATTACACAAAAGGAAAAAAGAGTACCCTCCATTTAGATTTTTTTTATTCTTGAAAGGCACAAAGAACTCTGAAACAGATTTTTCAGGTTACTTTAGTTGCATTGTTGGATACTGTAAACTTCATGGTAATTAATTACTTTCGAAATAACATATTCACATTTTGTTCTTAGGAATATTCACTCATGGTCGCTGGGAGTTTGGAAGGGATCAAAATAATTTTTGTTGCTGACCCCAACTGGTTACAGCACAATTGTTTTCTTAATTTTTTGAAGAAGTGCAAAACATAGAACAGGGTGAAGTTGAGAATTTGCTGCAAGTTTATGCTCTCATTTTGTTTTAGAATATGCCTCTAATGCTTGTAGAGATTTCGAGTTGCTTAAATATAAAGAAAGTTGAATTACAAAAGCTTCAAAGAATTACCTAGAACACATACAGAATACACAGGACACTGTGCATGACAGTAATATCTGGAAGAGAGAAATGACGAATTTATTTTATTTCTTTCCACACAATAAACTCGTGCAACAATTTTGCAACTACAGTATTCAATAAAGTGAAAATTCAGGGATTAAAGAAGGGTCACACACAGGCTGGAGCTTCAAATCTGGGGATCACAATGAAGGCAATTGACAAGGGAGCAATCAATATGGGGGTATTTACATCGACAAAAGTAGGATTGAGTGTTGGGATGTCCTTGTCTGGAGTAAGTTCTAATGGGGTTCCATTTAGAAGCATGGTTTGGCTTTGGAGGTAACTGTCCTTTGCGGTTAAATGATATTCCTCTCTTGACAATGTCATGTCTGATGCTTTCCTTCCAACCCAAGACACCATTTTCTTGAGACCATGTGTAACAGAATCTTCTTTTTGAATGATTTTGTATCCTAAATGCAGGTTGACGTTCTTTCTGTTTTGAACTATGATTCTAAACTCAGTCTGGTTGCTCAAATTGATAAATAGAAGGACAACACCTACCTGAAACAAGGAAAACAAAACAGTTATGTTTGGATCTATGCAAACCACAGATATGCCTTCACCACACCAAATACAGTCCTTTCTAAGTACCATCCATGAATCAATTCCATCAACTTAATCCATGGGGAACTTGTTGAATGTCTAAAAATTATGAAAACTATACCGAAGAGGTGATCTTAACTATCCAACTGATGATAATATACCACAAAAAATCAGGTAAAATCATTATCACTGTTATCATATAGGAAGTGATCATTCAATAGCCAAGATAAACCATAGTAGGGGAGCTGCCTAAATAAATATATGCCAAAAGTTTATCTGACTGGGACATGGCAACAATTATTTTGGACAGCCATTAGAAGTTTGAAAGAAGATCATACAAAAGACAGATTATGATCACCTGACAATTTTGACATCAGAAATATATCATGGTTATCTCAAATCTCAATAGGCCATCCCATCATTTCACAGCATTCAATCTATTATTAGGTAAGATAGAAATAATTGATAATATAAATGGATATTCCTTACTATTTCTTTTGAACAATGAGCATAAGCACGTAGAAATGGTGGTGCATCGCTATGAACAGAAAGAACACCTTTTCCCATAAGCCGATGCCATAGAAGTGCACTGATCAGAACCAAACCACCAAAAGGAGACAAGAATTTAAGACTTAGATGTGCCTTTCAAGCACAATAATTCTTGTCCATCATCAAGATGCAAAAACTGTTGAATAAAGAAAGTGAAAAATTTAATGTTCTTGCCTGTAATAATCAGGGTTAGGAACAAATGTGGTTGTGTTAAGGAGACCATAGTTCCCACCAATCAAAGTTTGTCTACAATATGCCTTGGTGTTGTACTTGGAAGTCATTCCAAGCTGATCTAAGTACCTAAGTTACAAAGTAGATATGTAAGAACTTAAAACAGACATCACATATGGAAAATTTATTAGTTAAAAGGAATTTTCATCAATTAGGATAAGAAAATGATTAGGAGTTGAAGGAGATGCGCAGCCAAGCTTACCAAAAACTGTTTACGAAGGTGTCTGAAACAAGAGGACCACCACTGTTATACGCTCCACCAGATTCTCCAACCCAAGCAGTAGCCCATGGACCATATTGTCGTATGATATCCTTAAGATCTCTGAATGTTCCAGATACCTGGCTCAAATAATTGGGATCCAATATCTTACTCACAAGATTGGGATCCTCACCTATAAAGGAAGCATTGTAGTTGGTATTTGTTTATAGTTCCTTAAGAATTCAAAAAATTGTATTCTTTTCAAGCAATCTTTCAATCAATGTTACGGTTTATAATTGTTTTGCCATTGCAGATATATTGCATTGACATGAAAAAATAATTTCCTGTTCAATATTATCAATCAAATATATAAAATCAGAAGACACACATATTACCTCACTCACCTGAACCCAAATTGTATATATGGTGTGTCAAAACATTGATCACACCAGAACCAGAAGCCTGAAGAAGCTTAGAAAACCAGTCCTCATCATAGAATCCTCCTGGTGCCAAAAGTAATGGTCTTGAGTAGGAGTTGCTATACAATTCTTTTATGATGGCTTGAAGGTTGATCAAGTCCTTTCCATACAAATCAGCATGAACACTTGCACCAATCCCCCTTCCACTCAACTCGTTTCCTGATAGAATCAAACAGGTCAATGGTTAAACAAAACATGATAAGCTAAATAATTTAAGGATCATAGTTCTAGAGTAGTACCGAATTCCCATGAATCGATATAGTATCCCTTAGAAACAGTATATTGTATGAAATCATAAGCATTGCTAGAGTTCCAAGCACCTCCCCAAACACCTTTGTCACCTTTTTGTCTCCCATAAAGTGCATTCAGGCCGAATGTCACAATTGCACTACAACCATAAGTTTCAGACAACAATCACACCATCAAATTAGGTCCCTATATTGCATTACATGAGGTGACTACTGCAATATTTCTCACGAAATCATTGTTAATTGCTATGTTCAAATTATATTGGTGTCAACCATGTGAATCCTTTTTCTCCCATTTCAAATTCTTGCAAGAATATCCAATGAGGAAAAGAAAAATAACTTAAAATTTTTTGCAAATTATTTTATATAAAAATGGGGAAATCAAAGAACTAATTTGAATTCAACTTAAATAATGGAAAATTTTCCATGGAAACTCTAGACATTTGTAAAAGGAAAGTGCTAGCATGTCAGAAACATCTCAATCAATCTCAGTCCCTTCACAAGCGAACAGAGGAATGAAAAATCTTGCTACACTACATGATTAAACTGCTCAATTGCTTGAAAAAAGTGTTAGTTTTGAGCATATTCTTATGTTTCAGATTTAATTTGAAAATATCAGATGGATGAGTGAATAGAAAGGAAATTGAAACATTGTTAACAACCTACCCTGTCTTATTGAAAAAGTGGTTGAGCTCATCCCACCTGTCCATTTGTAAGCATCCATGCGAAAATCCAAATAAGCCACCTTCCATTTTTTTAAATGGATGGCAGGGGAAATCCAAACTTGCAACACCATACAGAACTTGGTCTTGTAAGGAGCCTCCAATTCTTATTCTTAGGTTCTTGAAGGCTATTACACCATAGATATAGAAATGGAACATCAGAAAAAAGATGAATTGTATGTTGAGAAGTAGTAGAAAGATGTACGAGTATTTCAAACAGGTATTAGATCGACACAAATTTCAATAGAACTGTTGCTTATCTCTGAAAGAATGTACTGATAACCCAAACAATACAAACTCCATAATCAATCACACAAACCTTGGATTGCCTTGGCAAGGAAAGGATGAGACAAATCCTAGGAAGATCAAAATGGAAAGATCACTTTTTCCAGAAATGCAATGATGAAATGCACCAAGTTCTTATAAGGAAAACCCAATTTCAGAATAATAAAGGAAAACGAGCATTAAATCGTTACCAGATTTAAAACAGATGTGTTTCCCCATGGGCATTGATTGTAGTTACACTTATCATGGGGCCACCAGTCAATAGTAGCACATATAAAATTATCATCAGTTTCAGCAACCATTGAAGTCCCATTTACTGTGATAATTACATCTGTAACCTCTTGTGCAAGAATTCCTTGGAGAAACATGAGGACAAGAAACAAGGGTTTCCGTGTGTCCATTTCTGGATATAATTTCAAGTTTCAACACTCAATAAAACTCAATCAAATCATCAGCTGCAGCAAAAAGAAAGAGTTAAACTAAAATTGAATGAACACATACAAAGTATGTGATACACACTACCATCAGCAAACAAATAGTTTGAAATCAAAGACTTAAACACAGCAGAAGAGAAGACAAAGAATGTGAAATTTCTAATTTCATTTTCACAGATATGAATCAAAATTTTCTCTTTCTTTCTTTTTTTTTTTTTTTTTTTTTTTTACAAATAACTAAAAGTATTTCGGACATTTACTGACCAGGATAGGTGAACCCCATTAAAGAACAGTTCTTGATTACATGGGAATAAGAGAGAGAGAAAAAAAGAGGAGAACGAGGAGTTTGAAATTCTTGTTCAAACACTGCTTTTTCTCCAGAACAGCAAATATAGCTTTTAAATAAGAACTCAGGAAGAACAAATTGGAATCAAATCTAAAATTCATTACGTAACACAGAAAATAGAAATCTTTTCAGCCAAACTAGAGAAGGGTTTGGGTTTTCGAATCTTATGCTTCATAAACAATTCGAAAGTGTGTCATGGATGTGGAGATAGAGTGCAACTGTTAACATCCCCAATAAACTGAGTCTCTTTTAAATCAGAAAATGGGCTGGAGAAACCTCGGGTCTGAACAAAACCTCTGTTCGGAACCAACAACATGCAAGTTTTCTTAGCTTCTTTCACAGGGTCAGACCAACAAAAAAAAAAATGTTCAAAGCTAAACAAGAAAAATTCACAAGACACTTATGAAGAACCCCATTTTAGTACTAGCCTCAAATGACTGAAATTCGTCAGTTTTTAGAGCTGGCAATATCTGAAGCAACCTGTCTTTGAAGAAGCACGGCCGAAAATGCAATGTTCTTCTGCCTAAAGAGGAGCTTTCTCGTCATACATTTGCGTTTCTTCCATTCTTGTAATGATCAAAGACAAGGAGACCATATAAAGGGAAATGGGTCGTGTTCAGATTTGTTGGGTCTTGACTTCAAGTTCTGCTCTTTTGGCTCGCTAGACCAAGTAATTTCAATCTATAACAGAAACAAATGCCTATAGAGAGACATTGTTAAGGCAAATATAATTAAGAAGTAAAAGTTCCACGTCGTAGAGGAAAGAATCATGGTTGTGACGTTGCTCCAGACGGAAGTGATACCTTCCCTCTTATCTTCCTCCCTGGAAAATGGTTTTATAAAGAGAATGTTATTTGCCTTGTAAAGGAAGTGTTCTATGTTTTTTTGAAAGAGTTTTCTAGGAGAACAACACTTCGATTCAGTTGAAAATCCGTCTTTTGATATCAAGAAAACGCGGGAGACAAGTTGGAGAAGAGAAAAGAAAGAAGGGAAAATTATGGAAAAGGGTCATTTTTCAAGAATATTTATAAAAACATGCCAGTGAGATCCGAATTTGCAAAAACAGTCCACTTTTCAAGATTAATTGCTCTGCAAGATTAGTGGACTGTTGGCCTTTTGCAAATGATAAAATTGCCCCTGTTTAAAAGAGGGGGACGGAGAGGGAAACACGTGATTTCCCTTCTTCCCCAAAATCCCATCCCATTTTTCGCTCAACTCAACGAACATGGACACCATCAAACCAGCTCAACGGATGTCATTGTACTCGTTTGTTTCCATCTCTCTCTCCCTCTCTCATTATACCATCGGAACGAGAAGTAGGCTCCGTTAGAATAAAATAATCATAATCACATTCACTAGAATTATTTGGCATCTATGTATAAGAAAACATACATGCACACACGCCATGCATGTGTCCTGAATTTTTTTGTTCTTAGTTATTGTGCAAATACAATGTTTAACAACCAAGTAAAAAAGTAACATAAAGAAGGGAAAAAGCTACTTTAAGTGTACCTTTTCTTCCCTTTTTTCTTGCTATTTTGAGTACAGGATACTGAAATATTTGTTTAGGGTTCAGACATAAGGCATTGTCATAAAAAAATTGAATTCGTCACAAAATCAATTTGGTGAAAAAGCAAGTTGCATAAACCAAAAGTATAAAGAGATCGATGCATTCAGAAGGGCTTTTTATTTCTATAGTTATAGAAAAGTATTTTTAATCACTTCCCTAGGCATCTTAATCTATGGATAATAACATTTCGCTTTGTAAAACAATGTGTTTAAATTTAATATACTTGGTTTCGAACGTGCTTTATTTTAGCATGTTATATTATTTCAAATTAGATTTTCTTCATAATATTTTCATATGAAAAATTTAATTTAATGCGGTGGACAGAATTTCGTAAGTGCACAATGTCGACACCGGGTTTATTCTGTTTTTGTCATTTTGGAGGACAAGTAATTATCAAGGAAGCACTACAAGAAATGTACTTTTTAGCAACGTTTGTCAAACATCACTAATGCGTAAATAAATGTCACCAAAAGTTTAGTGATGTTTGTAAGAAACTTCGATGACAAGGCCTTCACGGATTGTTGTAGTGATGCTTATATAAAACGACATTAATTATATAAATTATTGGTGATATTTATTTGGGTATTTAGTGACGTTTTTAAGCATCACAAATTTATTTGAAATGATACTTCAATTATCTATAATGATGTTTGCATAATGCCACTAAATGTTCTTTCATGACGTTTATAAACTGCCACTAAAATATTTATTTGCGACATTTGTTTTGGTATTTAGTGATATTTCTAAGCATCAGGGATTTATTAAAAATGATACTTAAATTCTCTATAGTGACGTTTGCAAAATTCAATTAAATTTTCTTTTGTGATGTTTATAAACTACCACTAATATTCATTAGTGACATTTGTTTTGGTATTCAGTGATGTTTTTAAGCATCACTGATACATTAAAAATGATATTTAAATTCTTTATAGCGACGTTTGTAAGATGCCATAAAAGTTTCTCTAGTGATGCTCATGTGAAATGCCATTAATTATATTCGTTATTCGTGATATTTGTTTGAAAATTTAGTGACATTTCGAAGTATCATAAATTTATTAAAAATGATACTTAAATTTTATTTAGTGATGTTTACAAAATGTAACTAAATTAATTTATAGATGACGTTTATAATAAAGCGTCATTAATTTTATATTTTAATGATTTTTCATTTTTGTTTTCAGCGATGCTTTAGAAATGTCCCTAAAATTTTTTAATATTTAATGAATAAAATTAAAAAAATTTCCTTGCATGAACTCATTATATTTATTCACATCCATCCACACCCTTCACATAAAAGGACAAAGTTTCCATTACCAAATAAAAGTCATACATTTATTTTGTTCGAATCAATCAAATACATTTGAAGTTCAAATAAAGAAACTTTGAAAGAAAAATATGCACAAATAAAGATATAAAATGGTCTTCATGTGGATCAATGCAGTTTGTATCCTGTACACAATGAAGGAAAAAAAAACTTTAGTTATCAATGAAGAACTTTCAAGGATGAAAGAAAATTTAAGTATAAAGAATGATATTTTACTATTACCTAAATTCCAGTAAAATTGCTTGATGAAGCCAAACTTCTCACAATACTCTCAAGGGAAGAGAAGCGGCGTTGAAGATCACAATGCTCTTTAGCAAGACTAGAATGCTCTTTAGCAAGATTTTCATTAATAGTCTTTTGTTCTTGAAGAGCCTCTTCTAAACTTGCTATTTTCACATCATCAACAGAGTTATTTTTGTTAGAACTTGATTTTGTATATGAAGATGGTGTAGGGACCATTTCTACACCACAAATACGACCATGCCTCTCATGAGGGAACACTTCAGCATAAACTTTGTCTCGAGCTGTAATATCTTATGAATTCTCTTCTGATTCTTCCAAACGCTTTGTTATTTGTTCCTAAAAATACAAATTAAAATTAATTAAAACAAAACATATATATACATACTAAATTTATTAAAAATTACAAATATTTACAAAAAGTACCATAATAGATGTTGATGCCTCGTCAACGGGAGTGCCATCCTTTTTCTTGTGAGTGATGTAGAAGAGGTCAGTGCGACCAATCTCGTCAACACCACGTTTTTTTTTTTTCTGCGTACAGGTTAAATTACAAATAATTAGCACATATTTATGGGTTTTAAAAAATGAAAGAAAATACACTGAAGTATCAAAAGAATTTTAAATTTACCTCAATCTCCGTTACACGAGCATAGCTTCTACTTCCACAGGTATGACTCATCTTCAAATGGCTCCGACAGTTTGTATTCATTTTGCTCCTGGTCTATAAAAGTAAAATTCTATCAAAAGAAGGCTTGCATAAACTTAAGCCACTATTATAACATACTTCCGTATCACATCACATCACCCCAGTTGAATAGAGTCACTTTAGTTAGCATAATGCTGCTTAAAGATCAAGGTTTCAAGCTTAGTGAGTTTCTACTGGCACCACAAGTAAAATAAAGACATTGTAATCATTTAATGAACACTATTAGGTTAGGATGATCCACAGGTGTATTCAGGTCAGAAATTGAGTGTTCAATTTAAGGATGATCCACCAATGCCCCAAATCAGTTTACTGTCAAAACTTCAGTTTACTGTCAAATCAGTGTTGGAGTACTTGAGGGTTTTCATTGAGAGATTTATCAAAGAGGGTTGTTCTCAAGGTTAGTATTCAGTGGACAAGGTGGTTTAGGTTGCTGCTATTACTGCCGTGCATGTTCTACCCAAAGCACAATGCTCATTCAAGTGAAAACAGGTCCTGCAGATCAGAATTTTGCCCTCTAGAAATGGTGAAACCTGATTCAAACTGTGAGGAGTTGGAAGGCATGCCGCACACCGTTGGAAAGCCCTATCAGTCTAGTTTCCAACACATGAAACAGCGTGTCATTTAGAGTTTTTAGGAGGAACTTATGGCCATTTTACTAAAGGGGGTTATGAGCACCTGTTATGGTAAAAACAGCATTCTATATTTTGAACCTCCATTATAGAAAAATGTAAGGAAAAGTTTGTCAATGCAAATGGAGCACAAGTGAGTTATATGCTCTTCCTAGTGTTCCATTCAATCTTCGTTTTATAAAAGAGCCTATAAGTGAAGTACAACATCAAACAGAAATAAATTAAAATACTATTTCTGAGCATTATCTGAATCTACAGTACATTTACTCCTTGGTAACTAAGATAGAGTGCACATCACTATATTCACCTATATATCAGAATCTCCTTCTATGTTACTCCATATCCAAAAAAAAAAATTTAAAGAACTTGCAATGAGTCACATCTTTTCTTTTCCCTTCACACTATAGACATATTGCCAGAGAGCATCTCAAGTAAATCACTACTTTTTCATCACACTTTTTGATCAGATAGTTTTTCCACTCCCTAAAGTATTATAGCAACTTAGATCTTCTATTTTCTTTCTCTTCATTCCAGTATGCATTACACAATACAAGCATACAACACATATGCATCTAAATCTGAGATTTCCTGTGAGAAAGCAAATGCAACCTAAGCAAATTTAATAAGTAGAGATATTAACAGTATGAAGTCTTGGACCTTGACCTTTCACCCAAAAAAAGTATCACCCTCTAACCAAAGTAAATGGCCTAGTTTAGTGAAATCATGATAAAATAAATGAATCCCATATATAAGCTCTCTCTGAACTTGACACCAGACATATTTTAATAGAATCTAATAAAAAATTAGTACTTACAAACAATTGAATAATTCCACTTCCCAAATGAAAATTCCAACCAATCAAGCAAGTTGGCATGGACCATGCTTTGGTTCATGCATACAAGCTGTTTCCTGATTAAGTGCAGGTGGGATGTAAGCTTTTCAAGATCCTCAAAAGTCAATCCACTAAAAAACAAAAACAAAGAAAACAAAAAAAAAAAACAACCCACAAGATGGCTATTACTGGGTCCTCTACTTTCAATACATTTAAGTTTATAGTTAGCACTACAAATGTTAAAAACATAAGCTTCCTTCCTGTTCCTGATATTCCAATATCTCCCAAATGTTTCCATCCAGTCAAAACATCTTCAAGGCTAAAACCAGCTCAAATGGATGATCATTAGCATCCCCTGCGCATAGTTCTGTAGATTTCTTACTTCACACCTACTTCAAGAATTTTGAGAAGACCAATACCTTCTTCCAAATAGGCATTGTCACATGGTGATCCCATAAACCACATCTTCAGGTACACACACTTACACAAAAAAATTGACAAAGAAAGCAAGAACCTTGAACTGAGTGCTTGTTTTCAGTGCATACTCTTAATACATTGAAATACAGGTTCATTCTATTAATTAGCATACCATCTTATTGCAGTTGCAGATGTTGTAACATTCATCATGTGCTCACTATCTTTCTTTATATAAGGCTGTAAAATTTCAGAAACCTGTAATTGACAGGTATAAAAATTTAGCTGGCTTTCAAATTAGTGTTGGAGTACTTGAGGGTTTTCATTGAGAGATTTATCAAAGAGGGTTGTTCTCAAGGTTAGTATTCAGTGGACGAGGTGGTTTAGGTTGCTGCTATTACTGCCATGCATGGTCTACCCAAAGCACAATGCTCATTCAAGTGAAAATAGTCCCATGCAGATTAGAATTTTGCCCTCTAGAAATGGTCAAACCTGATTCAAACTGTGAGGAGTTGGAAAGCATGCCACACACCGTTGGAAAGCCCTATCAGTCTAGTCTCCAACACATCAAACGATGTGTCATTTAGAGTTCTTAGGAGGAACTTATGGCCATTTTACTAAAGGGGGTTCTGAGCACCTGTTATGGTAAAAACAGCCTTCTATATTTTGAAACTTGGGAAGCTCAACTTCGGATTGGTTCCAACAAAATCAAGGAAACAAGGAGTGCAATTCACGAAGTGTAAAGAATATAATACACGAAGTGTAATTCACTAATAAACAAGGAGTGCAAGGGTTCAAAGGGAAAATTTGGCAGATGTGAGACCAAAAGATTGTTTGATTGGGAGTAGGAGTATTTGAATATGTAAAACTACCCTCTTGATCTGTATGTTTGATTTCAATATGTACCATAGGTACATTGTTTGTGTACCTAAGAATCATGCTTCTATTTATCTATATATCTAAAATATCTTATTTACCAAAAATGGAAAAATTAGTATATCCACTTTGTGTCAAGATTCAAGAATGGTTACATTCTCTTGTTCTTTTTCTTCACCTCTATTACCTTGTCCAGAATATAGATTCTTTTGCGGCTAAAGTCCTCTCATGGCCTCATCTAGTTTCTTTTGAAATCTACAGTTACAAAAAGGAAGCTTGACCAACGAAGTTGGAGGAATTGGATTAACTTTTCCAAATTCTCAATAATGTATCTCTTGATTCTAACTACCAAGATATTAGGCTTTGGTCCCCTAACTAAGCTTTTTCTACTTTATCATTCATTCTATTCTTTCATCAGGGCAAAGAGGCTCCTCTAGCTTCTTTTTTGCCTCTCAGGCTTCAAAAATCTCATCTCTCCTAGAGTTAAGGTCTTTATTTAGACTTTGATCATGTGCAAAATTAACAATCATGATTTCTTACAGAAAGAAAGAAGAGTGAATTGTCCACATGTGTTTCATGTACCGGACATGACAATTTGATGGATCAAAGCAATTCAGTAGGTTGATGTGGATTGAGAGCTGCCACAGGGCTTTAGTTCGCAATTTAAGCAGTGGAGGTTTCCAAGGCTGGAGAAGCGGGAAAGGATGATGTGGCAGTCTTTCTTTCAGGCAATACCCGGGTCAATTTGGGTAGACAAACAGGGAGAGGAATCAGAGGACCAATGAAGACAAGATGGGAAGCACCCAGTAGAATATAATTGACTCTGCCCTAATTTTGGTTGCTTCTTGGATGCTGGTCTTGCCAGAATTTAGTGGTATCTCATTGCCTAATATCATAAGAGGTTGGAGCAAATTACACACCTTAACTATGGGCAGTGTTTGATGCCATGAACGAGATGGTTTCAAGCCCAAATTTGATGGATCATTTTTTTGAGTCTGGAAAAATTTGGGGTTGGGAACATCTTGAGATATCAGAGTCGTCACATACTCAATGGCTTTTTAGGTCTAATAGGATAGAGAGTAGATTCCACATGAGCAGAGTCATATACACTTTGACTGGGTTGAGAGAGGCAACAGCCCTGGCCCTGGGATTCCAAACAACAGAGGTATAGGATGACTCCTTGTCAGTGGTCACATGGATGGAATACTCAATGAAGTGTCATGAATATTCATTCATTTGATTCTGTTGCTTGTTCGTTAGGCAATGACTGAAGATCCCATTCATCTGAGTTCTTAGAGCTGCCAATGAGATGGCCAACAGATAGGCAAAAGGGGAGATTTTCCTGGCACATACAAGAATGTTATTCTCTATTTGACCTATCAAGAAGATACTAGCAACGGGTGGATGACTTCCTTTTACAGTCATGACGTGATCATAGGTGTTTTGGTGCCTTAGTTCTTTGTGTTAATTTTGCAGTTTGTTTCTTGTCTTTTGTATAGGGCATAAGAATTTTTGGCTGATTAGTTGACATTCTACATTGCTCCCATAAGATATTGGTTACCTATTCATAATCATAAGTATGAAAGAAACGAAGTACCACAGTATAAACAGACCATAAATATAACCATAGACATGGAATGAGACACAAGTAACTCAACAAAAATAAGGTTTACCGTGCATTAACATCATAAGGATGCACTACTTTGAAAATGATTCTAAAAGATATAAATCCCCAACTCTAAAATATTTTCACCAGGTTGTTAATATCACATTCCAAGAATGACAAATCTGTCCACAAGAATGGAGAAAGCACAATTGATACGATTTCTAAAATCTTTTCTACGAAAATCATTTTTCATGATCGAACTTCTAGTTGATATGACCAGAACAACCTTGAAGTTCTGTTATTAGATTCCAAATCAATTACATTGAACATCAATTTAGTTTTTCTGACTTGACCATTCCTCATACCAGTCTCAACAATTTGTGGGAGAAATTTATTTAAAGCTATACATACCTTGCCTTTTTCATCATTCCAAAAACATAGGAGGGTTCGAAATTGTCTAGGATCAACCCTTGGATCTCTATTCTTTACGCGATCCTCATCATTGTCATAGGGATCATAGCATCTCCTCTTTAAACTATGCTTCTAGTTCCTCCATAACATCCCTACTTTCCTAAGAACATGGGACTTTGAGACATCTTCAAGAATAAAATACTCCTACATACAAACAATTAAAATTAGTTAGTAAATATTACAAAACACGCATGTATACAATTCAACGTGGTATCAACCAAAAGTAATGAATGAAAAAATTCAACATGCCACCTGTATCATGGTCCATATATAGTCTTTCTTTCCATTAGGAACAGATCTCCAATCATCATATACAAGAGGGCATAATTGTCTGTCACAAGAAATGGTACCAATGACTGAAGAAAGTGTTTGTGCTCCATTGTTAGACGGCTGATCCAAGGAATTTGCTTTTACTACAATCTTTTCATTCGATTTGAAGACAGGCAAACACAGAGTTGGTCCCTGTCCTCTTCAAGGCCTTTTTGATGTCCTTGTAATATCATTTGATGAATCCATCTAAAATTAACACATCCAAACTTATAAAATAATCTAATTTACTACAGTATGATTCATTTATTATATTATGTTAAAATTAAACTATTTCATTCATAGAATAATACGTTAATGGTGCCAATTACCACTTGATTCTCTTTTCCATGATAATTGATAAACAAAAATCTCATAATACCATTATATGAACAAGCTTAGTAAAAGATGAATCTAATTATGATCTCAAAAACATAAATGATTAATATATGAAAAGTTCTCTAACCAACAAAAACACATAAAAAAAGACATAATTGTACTAGACCAAAGGAATCCAACAAAAAAATGTTGTAATAAAGTTTTAGTTATTGTCCCCATCAATATTTGTCTCTAGGTGTGATGCATTAATTATTGTACCAGGCACGTCAGTCCTAACCAAACTTAGACCATACTCACCCACTTCAACATTGTCTTCCAAGTTTTGATTACTGAATGGCTCATTGTCCCAGTAACTATCATTGGCCTCATCCATATGCTCACCCATATCAAACAAATCTCTTGGTTTTGTCTTCACCACAACATACCACTCGGGTTCAATGGGATCTTGAACATAAAAGACTTGTTGCACTTGACATGCCAACACATATGGTTCATCTGTTAGTTGATCACCAGAGTTGAACAACCGTGAGAGGTTTACAAGAGGAAACTTCAATTCATCCACCTTCTTCCATCTTCCCTCAGTCTAACATCAACCCAATCACACTTAAATAAAACAATCTTTTGTTGTTTAGGGTATTGCAACTCGATTATATCCTTCAAAACACCATAATAATCTACGTCACCATGAATGGGATTTTGATCCCTTGAACTTGCATAACTTGATGTCTTTGCTGTGAAAACAACTCCACTATTCTGGGTTTTTACTCCTTTCTCCCAATCTCTAATGTGAAACTTAAACCCATTAATGATATAACGCTTATAGCGTTTAGCTATTGATCGTGGGTCTTTAGACAAGAAGATAACTTCTTCTGATATGGCTCTTCCATCATTGATCATCTTTGGCACCTAGTGAACGTTTAAGGGAGAAATAAAATTAGTATAAAGATTTCTTTTGAACATTCCTTGTTAAGAAATACTATAGTATTTGATACTTACACTTTTCTCAAGCCAACTAGAGAATTGCTCATTATGGATTCGCTCTATTTGGCAACGGTTCATTCGACTAGGATGCAACATTCTAATTTCTTGTACATGCTCACTACAAGGAAATTGACAATTAGAAAATTGCTTATCAAGAGCTCATATTCCATATTTGATGAAAAGAACATAATAGATCAAACTTTGATTATTTGAAAGACTTACTCTAAAAATGAGGTGATGCCATTACTATTGAATAAGACATAACGATGTGCTTGTATTTTCTCTATTTCACTCAACCGAAATGCTTCTACTTTCCCCAAAGGATGCCCATTTCTTGAGAATATAGATTCTCCAATGTCATCGCTACTGTCATAATTTCTTTCAGGCTGATTGAATCTTGTTTCAACACCTTCTGCAAGGTATCTTGAACAAAAGTTAAGGCATTCATCTGCAAGGTATCCTTCTGCAATGGAACCCTCCGGTTGACTTCTGTTTCTCACATAAGATTTCAGTGTATACAAAAACCTAAATGAGAAAGTAAATGAAGAGTTGTTCAGGGTAATATCATTTAAAATAATACTAAATAGAGTGAAACCAACTTTGATCGATACTTACCTTTCAATAGGATACATCCATCGATATTGAACTGGTCCTCCTAACATACATTCACTAGCTAAATGGATGGGCAAATGCACCATGACATCGAAGAATGCTGGAGGAAATATTTGCTCTAAGTGACAGAAAGTTAGACCAATTCGATCTTGTAGGCGTCTCAAGTCTTGCTCTCAACAAACCTTCATGCACAGCTCCCTAAAAGACCCACATAACTCAATAATGATGGAGGATACAGTCTTTGGCAAGGCTTTTCTTATAGCCAATGGAAGAAGTTGTTGCATTAGTACATGACAGTCATGGCTCTTGAGTGCTAATATCTTGCACTCTTTTATTTTCACATGATGAGAAATGTTTGATGAATATCCATCAGGGACCTTAATATTGTGCAGTACTTTGCAAAACAAGTTCTTCTCATTTTTATCCATTGAAAAGCATGCCGCAGGTAGAATTATCTTATTAGATCCAGCCAAATGTTGTGGACGGAGCTCTGGTATCAAACCCATCATTTTTAGGTCTTCACGAGCACTTGGATTGTCCTTTGACTTGTGTTCAATGATCAATAAAGTTCCAAGGATATTGTCACATATGTTCTTCTCAATGTGCATTACGTCTAAATTATGACATAACAAATTGTGTTTCCAATATGGCAAGTCAAAAAATATGCTCTTCTTCCTCCAGTTGTATGGTGGATGAATCCTGTCCTCTTTCCGTTTTCTTTTTCTACCATTTGTGAGTGAATCATTTTTCCCAAATGTAAAGGTAAAGTCTTCCAACTGATTTAACACATCAATTCCGGTTGGTGGATTGGGAGCTAATCTATGTTCTTCACTCCCATCAAAAGAACTTTTATTGAACCGAAATTTATGACCAGCTGGTAGCCATCGACGATGTCCCATATATCCCCAGTGGGTGTATGGTGGGGGATCTAGTAAGGGTATAATTCTAAATAATAACATGCATTATACTAAGTTCATTGAAGCTATTTGGGTTATTCAATATATCCCCAGTGGGTGTAAGTTTGAAGTACTCAGTCAAGTTTGACAAGAGCATTCTACTCACACTCACTAATTAAGATGCGTTATCCTACCTACTAAACTCCAATGAGGGTGCCGCCAATGTTTATGTTTATGAAGGTGAAGGATCATCACATCAGCGAGAATCTTGTAGGAGGTAATTTAAATTAACTATACACTGATTACATTTACTCTATATTGCAATTAGTGATACTCATATTTTTTGTAATTTCATGATGATTGTACCTTTAAGTGGATGTTCTATTCTTTCGTGCGATGATAATGAAGTAGAGGATCGAGAGACACCACTTCTTGAAAGTTGCACTGAATTTAGTAGAGGTCTGCTTGTATCTAGCCTATGGCAGGTTGCAGTTACTGGGGAGGGCCAGATACTTAAGACACCTGACGAGTTTAGAGAAGCAGTGTACAAGCATACTATGGCTAATAGGTTTCAATATGTGATGAAGAAAAATAGTCCATCATACATTAGTGGCCGTTGTATAGGTGAAGATTGTCCTTGGAAGGTTACTGCAAGGCATGTGAAGGATACGAGTTTCATGAGGGTGATGAAGTTTGAGAAGGCGCATAGACACTCAGCCCATGACCAATTGTCTATGAAACCGGTTGTGAGAACGAAGTGGCTTACGAGCGTGATTGAGAAGACAGTTAGGGACAATCCAAGTTACTTGCCACAACAAATTTGCAAGGACTTTCATCATGATCATGCAATGCCATTGACATATCATCAATCTTGGAGGAGCAAGGAAAATGTGAAATATAGGACAGATGATAATGTGGAGGATTCTTATAAGTTCATCCCATGGATGTGTGAACGGCTGCAAGAGACGAATCTTGGCATAGTGGCAAGTTGGACAGCAACTGAAGATGGAAAATTTAAGCAATTGTTTATTACTTACTCTTGTTCCTTGATGGGACTTGCGGTTAGTTGTAGACCACCCTTGTTCTATAAAACCTCAAAATTTTGGATCATAATAAAGACATAAATAAATAAAAGAAATTAAGGGTTTGATTATTGTGGAAATAAAAGAATGAAAATTTAGAAGATTGATAATTCAAATAAATAATAATTCGTAAATAAAAGAGAATTTTCAAAGGAAATCAATCTAGGAGAAGAAAAGTGTATTTTAGTAAATTCCAAATGGGCAATTGATGAACTAAATTATGAAATAAGTAAAAGAATTGGAAAATAGAAGTTTAAAATTTACTGGGATAAGTTTGAAGTTAAACAGTAATAATTATAGCATAAAAGAAGGGAAAAAGGGCAATTGGGTAATTACACTTAATTAGTGGCCTTAATTTGGAGAAAAAGTGAGTAAATAGGGTGTTTAGGTAATAGTTAGAAATATGTATAAAATATGGACGAAAATTTATTAAAATAAGGAGTTTAGTTAGTAAGGGGCTTAATAAGAAAAGTGCTAAAAGAGAATTAGGAGGAGAGAAAGTACGAATTTATTTAGAAAGTTTCCAAATTATAATTGAACTCCTCTAAGGTTGGTTTATTTAAGCAAGTCATTAAAGCAAGTTTAGGGTTTCTTCTATTCAAGTTATATAGAGGAAAAAGAGGAGAAAAAGGTAGCTCCTACATTTGGAAAAGATAGAGAGAGAGAAGGAAGAAAATAGAAAGAACATAAGAGAAAGGAACTGTTGCTGAAAATCTAGAAATTCTGCTTGAAATTGCATGGGCACTCAACAAATCGCCTAAGCGACCGTGCCAAGCGACCTAAAAGTTTAAAATTTATACGGGCGCTCAATAGATCGCCTAGGCGACCATGCTGAGTGACCTAATACAGATTGTAGAATTTGGGGATTTTAGGTATAATTTGATGGTTAATAATTTTTCCTAGTAATTTAATCATTGTAACACCTATATAGGAGTTAAATTGAGACGTAGGAATAGATGGAATTAAATTTGAAATTAAGACTAATAAATTAGAATAATGAATGCAAAGGGGTGTCTTAAAGGACCAGGTTTTGGAAATAGGGTTTAGATTTAGTTAAACAAATATTTAGAGATTTGTACCAACTTTTAAGCTTAAATATGGGTTTGTGTGATCTGCTGAAAGTGAAGAATAAAATTAATTACAAAATGTAATACCTTAGGTGTTAAATACAGAAGTTGGGCATTAATGGGTAATTTAATTAAGGAAGTTATAATCAAGTCATAGGAATCTTATTTTTGCTCATGAATGTGAACTATAACTTGTCTAAACTCTTATTAATTATGTTTTGGGTGCGTCAATATTTATGAAATTTGGTTTGGATATTTATTTGTTGTTTTGACTGTGTTTTTCTCAAAAGGGTTTAATTTTGGGTTAATGAGATTGAGACATGTATCTCACTTAAAATTGAGTTATGATAATTGCTTTTTGAATTACTATAACTGAGATCATGGCTTACAGATATTGCATATGTATTGGTAATCAGTTGTCAACAGAATAAATTGAAATTGTGTGATTGGTGCTTAGCGGGCATAGCTGTATATGGATCCATAGGCTAAGCTAGATAGTGGAGGGGTATTTATTTTGGGTTGATCACTCCCATTTGAGCTCGTGCTTCCTTTGCAAGTTAGTTTGCATTGGGGGGTCTTCATGTTTGTAGGGTCTCATTTTGAACCTTGCTGGTGAGTACTTTGTATGTACGGATAAGCGGCCATCTCCATGTATTGATTCAGGTGCTGCATGCTAGTGGTACGTGTCGAACTTTGTAAGTTTCACGCGCAATAAGTCGATGACTACGCCTCTTGTCTTAGTTGATATACGGGTTTGAGGGTCTTAGTAGTTTTGCTCATAAGACGCATGGTGGCATAGCAATGAAAAGTATCTATTCAAAGACTTATCTTGCTTCATGAGTCCTGTAATGTCACATGTAATTTTTGTGTATATTTTATCATTTATATTGAAATTGTATACTTGGTGTAAGCACCTCATTTTTTCACCCTTCTAAAAAGCCAGAAAGCAGAACCCTAAAGACAGGTCAAAACCCTAAGGAGCAGAAGGTGACTTTCTGCCTGAGCCCAAATTGGTTGTCATACCCTATCCCAATGGGTAGAGAATCCCGGCACGGTTCCAACGCAATTAAGTTTGCATGAATCGGAGCCCGGATGGAGAAGATATGAACAAAACAATCCCAAAGGCAAATCAATCAAAACTTAAAATGTCTTAATTAAATTAATTAAGATAAATGTGACAAGATAAAAACACAGAGTTTTGATTCGTCTTGAGTGGGTGGTTGAGTCACCTCAGCTGTAAACTCAAGCCTAGAGGGGAGAGAAGACCGCATATAGTGTGCGGTCGATTTTTGCAGCGCACCGCTCGCGCAGTCAATCGTTACGCGCGGTCGTCAGACTGCGCCTGTGCGGTTTTGTTCCCTAGTTAATGTTGAAATGACATTGCGTGTCCACATAGGATGTGCAGACACGTTAAAACTACACATACTATGCGGTTTCGACCAAACCGCATATTATGTGTGGATTTCTACTTGTGCTCTATAAATAGAAAACTCGAACATAGGGCGGGGGTTGGTGATTTTTAGCTCATTTCTCTCCTCCCCCTCATCGACCAGAACCTCCGAAAATCCCTTTCCTTCACTTCTAAACCCAAGAACACCTCCTATCTTCCTGGATTCTTCTCTAACCCTCATCCATGGCCAGAGGTGTAACGCCCCGGATCCGTGTTGTTCATTAAAGATATAACACGTCTCACGGAGGTTAGGCAAGGATCGTTAATCAATTTATGATCGTTGGATAATCATACATCTATAACCTGACAGAGTGCACATTTCCATTTATGCAAAATTGTAACATTTAAACTGAATTGGAATCATATGGTTCATCCCCAATTAACTTTAATACATCTCAATTAATTCAAGTTCTCAAATTCAGAACAGATAACCTACAAGTCTAAGGAAGGTAATAGTAGTCTTCCTCCCTATATGCCTCAGCAGGATCTACCCCAGTAATCGTCTCACCACGAGTATCTGAAAAACAGAACAACAACAGAGTGAGATACGAATATCTCAGCGAGTAGCACATGCATGCAGAAATAGTTGATCACATTTTAAAACTATGCATCGACAACACTACAATACGTTTAAACAATCAACATCAATTTCCCAAGTTCAAATCAAACAAATCACATCTCAGTTAAGTACAATAACACATCGATTGGTCAATGTCATGACTATCGTTTAGTTGATAAATTAAGCATGCCAAGTAGACACTCCACACCTCTATGTACACAGTTCCGGCCTACTCAGGGTTTCGTCATCCAATGCAGGCCTACTCCCCGGGTTTCTGCATTGACCACCAGGCCTACTCAGGGTTTCTGGCTGCTCTACACTGGTCGTGGCAACACACAAGGCCATGCAATTCTAACAACCAACAATAACATCACATTACTAAGCTTAAACATCTGGATCCAGGACAAGCTAGACCAAAACAGTAAACATCGTATAATCTCAATTTCAATATCAAAATAAAACCCATTCATTCCACATCATGTAAAACTCATCACAATTCATCACCTGTCCCTCTGGACCAAGCAGTACTTCAAGTACTTCAGTATTTTTCTCATTTCCGTAACACATGCCATTTGGAAATAAAACTCAAGTATTCATACCAAAGAATTCCTTTCAATACATTTAAAGTTTCCAACAAGTGAAACCAGAAATACCATAACTTCTCAATCAAAACAGTGTATAGAACAAGGAAAAATAACTGGTAACTCTTACTAGTTTGGTGTCCGGCACAATACTCATAAGTAACCTAAACTCAACTTAAAAACTCCTACGAGGTTCACTAATTTTTCCTCTAATAATTTCATAGGCAAAATGGTTTCCCAGGTTCCTAACCAAGTGAATAGTGAAGTGGTTTAACCCCTAAGTAATGCAAATACTCTTGGTCAAATCAGAAATTCCATTT
Organism: Buxus sempervirens; assembly: GCA_947561395.2. NCBI lineage: Eukaryota > Viridiplantae > Streptophyta > Magnoliopsida > Buxales > Buxaceae > Buxus > Buxus sempervirens. Next base: position 20,992,137 of record OX387188.1, on the reverse strand, counting down.
CAGTAAGCAAAATAGGGTGTGCGCTCACTTCCTGAGGTGGGCGCGAGGTGAGCGCCGGTCGGCGGTGAAGAAACAGTCAAAAATGGACCTACCGCTCACTTGACGCTAGGTGACCGTGAGGTGAGCGCGAGACGAGCGTGAGGTGAGCGCGAGATGGGCGCAAGGTTTTCTACTTCGCGCGAGATGAGCGTCAGCCGGCGTGAGCTCGGCGGTAGGTAGTGTTTAACAGGGCGCCTACCTCTGAGGTGAGCGCCGGTGAGCGCGAGGTGAGCGGATACCCCCTGTGATTTTCATTTCTCTGTTATTTCGAGATCTACATGACTGGCCGGTTTGTGTACCTCTGTAATTGTTCTACTACCCTCCAAATACTCCCAGAAGACTTCCCAACCATATTTGGAATTAATCTAAACACTTTCATTTTTAAATATAAAACTCAATCCGGAGACTCTGTTCAAGTAATTTCTCGAAACCCAGAAAAACCAGCAAACTCATACCATCACTTAATATATAAACCCTGCATCAGAATAAGCTCGAGAGAAACATAAAACACAAAACCCAGTTGTAAAACCGTGCTACTCACTTGAAATCGCTTATTCCGGAATACCCAGAACCTCGGCCGATCACCACTTCGGCCACGCACGCGAAGGAAAATCTCTCCAAACCAAACTTCTCAAGCAGTGAGAGTTAACCCACTGAACTTCAACTCCGAACTCCTTCTTTTAGCCCTTGCGATTTCTGGTCCTTCACGAACAGAAACCCTAGTCGCCACTCCAGCCGAAATCGCTAGCTCTCTTGATATCCAGACTAACGAAAATGTTTCCGAAATTATGATAAGCGTATTCTCTTAACCCCAAACCCTACTTTCCATTTTTAGTACACTTACTTGATACATACGCCGCTCGAATACTCTCCCATTTCCTTGATCCTATGCATGCTCGCCCACCGGAGATACTACATGTTCCGCATCCATTTACATTAATAATCACTTAACTATACTTTAATAGTAACAATGATAATACTACGATTTTTCGGAAAAATGGCTATATAACGCCTGTACATACGAGTATGGGCTAAGCCCTCAAACCACAAAATAACCTGATAAACACAGTTTATACATCAGAATAAATAACTAAATAAATAAATAAATAACTCACAAAAATCAGGGTCTTACAAGAGGAACTTGACAAAAGAGGGAAGGGAGTTGTTCTATCTACTGTGAAGTCCTCTCAAAGAGCTTTAAGCACCTTCAAAGCCTTGTTCTCCTTTAAGGTATACATTTTTCTCTTGTTTGGATACAATATAAATGATTCCTGGTGAATAAGAAGCATGTTTTGCTCATCCTGTTAATGTTTCCATTCCCCTCATCTCTTCTGCTTTCAAGGATACTTCGCTTTGCAAATGAGGTGGTCCTCGTGTGGTAAGCACAAATGAAAGTGATTGTGCATGGGAGTGGGTGAGGTGGTTAGGATGTTTTAAGGCCATTCCATCGTCAAGTAGTTTTGAATGCATTCCTTCCTCACTCTAGAATCGAATGTACCCCTTAATTCCTGATATCCCTTCCTTAGCGTTTATTTTCTGCATTGATTCTGCTTGCATAGGTTGTTTTCGAATGATCAAGCATGTGCACACCTTGCTCACACACACTGTTTCACTGAAAGAATGATCAAGCATGTGCACACATTGCTCACACACACTGTTTCACTAAAAGTGTGATCCTAACAGTCTTGTCTAGTGCATGAGCACATCCCATGCATGCACACACACTATTCACATCATAGTTTTTTTTAAGCTTGATTTATCATATTTTGATATTTGGTTGAACCATGTGAGGCTTGGCTGTGGATTTGAGCATGCGGCCTTCCGGGCCATACAACCTGTCTCCTTATCAAAGGGGATGAGTGTGGATGCTACAGCAACGGTGGGGGACATCACCCCCACGACATCATCCCCACCTTGAAAATCCTAAGCTTACAAGCTTAGGTGAAGGGAGACAAGCCCTAAGCCTCAGCCCCCATCTTCCTTGGTTTAGGGTAGGATTAATTGCGTGTAAGCGTTTAGAATTAGATTTGGAAGTCTTTGTGGGTTGGTCGAATGACCCCCACCTTACACCAGACTCAAGAAGGATGAGGGGGCCCTTGCTCCCCCTCGGAAAAGCTATTTCTTGAGTTTCTCAGTGTGCTGCCTGTATACACAGGGCGGATTGGCCCTGTCCGCATATGACATGTGGGCAAGGCCAATCCGCACATAGTGTGCGGGCAAGTCACAGAAACTCAGAAATCTGATTTTTGGGAATAACAAGATTAAAATCAATCTAAACCAGCTCAATTAGAGGCAACTGGGCCTCTTATTAGTCCAGAACCCTTCCTTGGGAATTGGGCCCATCCAAGGCCCGATAATCCTTCTGTGTGGACCTTCCAACGGGACCCACACTTGTCTTGCCTAACACAAGCCCATCTAAACGGTGGACTTTAAGGCAACTTGACCAGTCTATTGGGCTTCCTTCAAGCCCAGTAAGCTCACTTTAAAAGTCTAAACTAACTTAATAATTTTGCATATTTAAATCACATCCCAAATCAAATAAGCCAAATCCAAAAGAGGGTTATTCAATGTAACCCAAATTGGGACTTTGGGCATACTCTAAGCCCAACTTGGCATTAATCCATAGGCCTTCCAACGGGGCCCACCATTCAGACTCAGATTACATGGTATAATAAGATAAAAATGAAAGTCAAGATGGGACCTATACCATGCATATGGTCCCCACCAAAGACCAAACTGAATGTGCATGCTTGCTTAGGACGGGTAAGATAAATGAGTTCACTCGCTAACCAGGATGACCCGTGGGACCCGTCTTTTGATAGGGTGGACCAGGGTGTCTACAGACTTCCCCGAACTGTAACCGGCCCCTTTCCTAGAATCTCCATGCGTAGACCACCAAATAAACATCATTTAGGCATCTAGGTGTCTGTTTGCATCCCATCAGGTAGTAGCGACTCCTAATTCCCCTTCTTCCCCTCTCAATCACGTACGCCCTCGCGGGTACGACATGCGCACAGCTTGGTGACTCCGCTGGGGACCCATCCTAACCCAGTTAGACCCTGGTTAGAAAAAGAGTCAACAAAAGAGGGATATAGATTGGTTTAGGGAATATTCCTATCTCGCCTTAGTAAGGTGTAAAATACACGTGAATACGTATTCTGGGGAGTTCTGTCATAAAAGACAAGATAATTGCCTAAGGAAATTGGATTTTAAGCGGGACCACTGTGACTCCTCCAATTGCCTGGGAACTCTCCCAGAATATTGTACTGCGTGCCAATTCTGCACTTTACTATAAAAAGACACTAAGAAACCCTTTATCAATCAAGTATCCAGATCAAAATCACTTGATTAGACATAGCACTGGGCCCAACTGCACATATGGGCACCCACCACACCGTGGATGGTGTTAGCACCTGATTTTCGCACCCACAAAAGTGCAGAAAATAAGAACTTTAATTGAAATGTCAAAACCTAGGGGTAAAAAAAGTTGACTTTTTGATCCAATAAAAATTAACCACCAAACTTCTTCCCATTGAAGAGAGAATTCCGACACGACTCCAACGCAACTGAGTTTGCTCGAATTTGAGTCCGGATGAAGAAGTTATGAGCTGGCCAAACTTAATGGGAGCAGAAATCACCTTTTTGCTCAAGCCCAATTCAGCTTCCTGGCTTGCTCCCAGCAGATAGAGAATCCCGACATGATACCGACGCAACTGAATTTGTAGGAATCGGAGTTCCGGATAAGAAGGTATAAGCAAAACTGTCTTCCGGGGAGCAGTTTCAGCTTTCTACTAAAAATTAGAATTTGCTACCAAACTTGAGCTTAGTGGATAGGGAATTCTGAGCTGATTCCAACGCCATTAAGTTTGCTAAAATCGGACATCAGATGAAAAAGTTATGGCAATTCGAAGTTTCAGAAAAACTGCCCATGTGGCAAAAGAGCAGAAAAAGTCAAAACAAATAAATATCGGGAATAAAATAATCACTTTATATAAAATATCCTATTTTTAGAATTAAAATAATCAAAAAATCTAATAAAATCGGATAGAATCTGATTTTTAAACCAAAATGAGTAAAGGGTTGAAATCCAAACATTTAAAATGTTGTTATCTTCAACAACAGCTGGTAGATTCGCGCAGATTCGCACGTTTTAAATGCCATCCGCACTTCAAGTGTGGATCAAGAGGAACTACACTTGAAGTGCGGTTTAGACCAAATTGCACTTCAAGTGCAGTTTCGGAAATTTTGGCTATAAATAGGGGTCCCAGCCCCCTTTGTTAGCAAGTCTTCCATTCTCCCTTCCAGCCCTCTTCTCCCCTGTCGTCCCCATAATTCTTTGGAATCCTACCACTCTCTGAATCTATCCCCACACACCAAAGCCTTCCTAAAAACTTGAAATACCCTCCTGCCTTCTCCTTACCATCATCCCTTCCCCTTTTTACTTACAAAAGAAGGAAGAAAAAGGTGATTTTTGGAGGTAAAGAGGGACTACAAGCTGCTGTCCACGTTTTTTGAGGGATTCTCATACATCCAAATAGAAAGGAAATGCTAAGGTGAGAATATTGGTTGTATTTATTTTGACATGTCTTGAAATGAAATCTTTTTGAACATGCTCTTCCTATAATGCCCCTGTTCCGGGTCCATTCCCAAACCCGAGGTGTTATGGTAAATAGACAAAGCAACTAAAGAAACTGGGAAATTTGAAACTTTTTCTAACTTTATAATCAGAATAAATGCGGAAACTTGTATTCAAATTCTCTTTATTATTCAACAATTATGATTTACAAGGATTTCATTTCCATGAGCAACCTACAGCGGTATAGACTACCCATCTACAATTAGCCAAAAATTTGACGTCCTCGCCAAGAGTACCTAAAAAATGGGAGAAATCAGAGTGAGAATAAATCTCAATAAGTAGCAATGTGCATGATGTAAAATAGTCCATAATTTTAAAATAATAGTCATGAGGTAGCGATAAAACCAAAACCATGATAATATGATGATATAACAATAACAAATACCAATCCACAACAAACATGTGTGACATAATAGGACTCATGAACTGAAAGCACTTAATAAGATATTCCTGCCCCCATAGTTCACCACATCACGACTTACATGATAGATGAAGCCTACACCTGCAGTCACTACCATCTCCTCCATCAACCATCACCCACGAATGGGTTGGCGAGTACAATCCTTAGTCCAAAATAAAATCCCATCAAGGGTACCACTTCCACAGAGGCCATACCAATCCAATCAAAGATTAATGGACCCATGACAACACGTCTAATACCAGTGCATGTGAAAGTCGCAAGTGATCCTTAAGCACGGCCAAATCATAGCTCCAACGTGCAAGTCACAAGTAACCTACCAACATGACCAATATAAAGCTCGTGAAAGTCGATGTCTCATTGAAGCATGCGGATGGTAACCTGAATAACAAAATAAAAACCGTTTACCGATAATAACCTCCGCTAAGACTAGGCCGCACCTGCAACGGTCAAGGATTGCTGCCTACGTCGCCCGCACCTGCAAGTACGACGAACCTCATACTGGGGAGTTCTAAACAAGAATAACTTACCAGCCAATTCCCTCTCACTTCCTAGCTAAGCTATGGATCCATACTAAGCATTGCCCACTAGACACAACTCACAATCAAAACCTTGAATAACTCAAAGATACGATATTCAGTGATAAAACTCATACCAATAATCACAACCATGTCCCAAGTGCTGTGTCCAGCAATAATTTCCAAAACCACGGTGTCCAACTAAAAGATGTTCAAAATAACCATTAAACAGTTCTTAAACAGAGCTCCAGATCATTTAATACGAAAAGTACGAGAGGATACACAAATTCTAAATAAAAGGTTCAGATTTGAGTCGTGTTAGTGTGGGCATACTTAGTTTATCTTTCTAATTCAGTATTTAGGTTATTCTTTATTTCTTATAAAGTTTACTCTAAATCTTACACTATGGTTCATCCTAAAATCCTTACTTTTAAATCCTTATTTACCAACTAATACCCTAAATCTCTAAAACCTTTGGGTTATGTTATTGATTCTTTCTAGAAGTTAATTTAGGTCCATTATAACTTGTGAGGCTAGGTTTCATACCTAGAATCCCAATAAAAATGGTCTGAGTGCATAGGTTTACTTTAACTAGTCTCCTTTGATTCTTATTACATTCATTGTCCCAAATAATTACCCTTTTATCCAAATTTAATTCCGTCACTTCCTACATCTCAAATTACCCTATTTACAAGTGTCACAACATTAAAATTCCAAGAAAAATCATTAGAAATTGAATATGAGCACAAATCCCAAGTTTTGAAATTTCTGACAGTTGGTCGCTCGAAGAGTTGCTTAGGAAACTGCTCTAGCGGTTAAGTTTTCAAGTTCTGTTATTTTTCCAAGGCCTATCGCCTAAAGTAACGCTCAAGCGGTGTATCGAGCGTTCTGGCTATAACACTGTTTTTCTTCCCTTTACGGAAAATTTTGAATTTTCTATACATACTATTAACTTGATTTGATTCTAAACATCTGATTTTCATCCTAAACTAGTTCTGAGACAACCCTAAACTAATCCCATCATCTTTCTACTTATCTTGAGTTTCTTTTTAAGTTTAAACTCACCATGATCAACCTTTTCTTGATTTCCAAAAGAAAGTTAAATCACCAAACAATTCTTTATAAACAAATAAGCTTTTTCCCATGAAATCCAACTTCAAAAACAATATGATCAATCATCAAAAACACAAGAAAACATGCAGTTCCTCCAGTTTCAAGGGTTTGCTATTTACTTTTTGATGAACCCAGATTTTTTTTTAGAAACTTCGTCTGTGCCTGTTTTTGGAGCTCGACCGCACCCCTCTAGACTTCTCCAATTTAGATCTCCATAGTTTCGTTTGAAGTCTTCCATGAATAGAACAAAACCCTAAAATTTCAGCCCATTCCAACGGTTGGATATTCCTAGCTTGCCATTCGAAGTTGGCTGGTCGGCCATCTCTACAACTCTTCTTCTTTCTAATTTCCTCCTTTCTTTTCTCTCTTTTTTCTTTCTATTTTGGCTCCTATCACTTATGCACGAATTTCCCTCTCATTCTAACTTATTTTCAAAACCTAAAAAACTATTTAAACCTTTCTTTTATAGCCTCTCTAATAGACCAATTCTAATTAGGTTTAGCTTACTCTAATATACTAAGTGTATTCCCTCTTCTACCCTTCTCCTTAATTTAATTCCTTTAACTCTCTTTTAAGGAATCTCCTAATTAATTTTCGTGCTTAATCTTATTCCTAATTTTAAATTGAAATTAGATTTTTATTATTCACTCAAATTACCTATATTTTGGACCCTAAATAGTGTAATTACCATTAGGCCCTTTCCCCCCCCCCCCCCCCCTTTAAGCCTTAATTTCATTATTTTACATCCAACTAAGCTAAGATTTTGTCTAGTTGAATTTGTTGACTTAATAACTAATTATCTTATTTTCTTTCATGAATTTAACAAATTGAAATGACCAAATTACCCTTCCTCTTTAAATTCCTATTTTAACCTTTATATCTCTCTTTAATTTTCCTACCATTATCTTTCTTAGTATTTCCTCCATAATTTATTCCTTAATTATTTATTTTATTTTTAGGAAAATCCAGGGTTTTACACTGCCCTTGGCTGTTTTGAACTTGTTTATTATTCTGCTCCACTCACAATCTCTCCTACTTTTGCATGCCGTGGGAGTTTCACCATGGTAAGGAGGAGACTCCATACGAAAAGGTGAGAAGGTGGGTTTCTTTAAAAAAAATCAAGAAAGGACATTTGAGCAAATTGTTTCCCTTTTACTGATCTTATTTTGAAGAGGGTTTGTCCTCTGGTTGTATCCGTTGAATCGATGCGTGATGAATGATCTAATGGATTTGTGATCAAAGGCCACCCGGGCCATTTTTTAAGATTGGCAATCACTATTGGTGTGCACGAAGACTCAAAGGAGTTTGCACAAATCCCTAGAAGAAGGACGAATGCAGGCCCCCTACAAAAATTGGCTTTTGAGTTTTCTAGGCCGAAACAGCATACACAGAGCGGTTCGGCCCTTACTGCACTGTATGTGCGGTTAGGGCCAATCCGCACAGTGTCTGTGGTTAGCCTTCGACCGCATGATATATGCGGTTAGACCCAATCAACCCCCAAAACCCATTTTCAAGGGCCTAGACCCACCCGACCCGACTCGACCCAACCAAATTAATTTAAACTCACTGGATCCATGGGTAAACCCATACCCTAATTTTTAGACTTGGGCCTATTTCGGCCCAACCAGGCTTCGTGGGCCTTCCAACAGGGCCCACACCCCGACTTGCCCAACCAAGGTCCGTTTCAATAAATGGGCTCCACATGGCAACATGGATAATGCCCTCGGCCAAATCCAAGTTCAGTGGGCCTCAAAAATATGAACCCACTAAATCTTGTATATTTATTTAAACTTTTAAACTAAATAACCAAATCCAAAAAGGGTTATCCAACGTAACCTTAAATGGGAATTGGGTTTGACTTAAGCCTAAATTGGCATCTAATGGGCCTTCCAACGGGACCCACTTCACATGTAAATAAAAAGATAGAATCAACAAAAACAGAAGGGGACCCATACCACTCAGGTGGTCCCTCCAGACCTAATAAGTGTACATGCTGGCATAGGAAAATAGTGAGACTGAGTTGACTTGAACCAGGGAGACCCGAGGGACCCATCAAGTTGACGGGGCGGGCCGGGGTGTCTTCGGACTTCCCCGGACGTAATCGAGAACTTATCTTGAATCTATAAAAAGCCGCAGACCAGCCAAAATCGACTTGTATAGGCACCCTGGTATCTGCCTGCACCTCTCAGGCAGTGGCGACTCCTAACCCCCAAAATCGGCACTTGTCGAAGTATGCCCCGCCTGAAAGCACGTGGGCATAGATGGTTTTACTGCTTTTGATATGAATTGCATGGGGTGACACGCGCGAGGGAGCCCGCATGGGTGATCCGATTTGAATGATACAAGATGCATCTTCTTAATCAAAGCCCTAGATCTCTCTAGCAGCCACCCTTCTTATAAACAAAATTTGGAATGATATTAGCCTCACGCGCCTCTGGCTTGCCGGGGAAAAGCGAAGGTAAAACATCCCCCGCAAGTTGCTGGATCCCTATAGCGCCACTGGTTTCTTGCCGTGGTACGTGAGTGATCTTGGACCTGACAAAGACCCTTGTAGGCATTTGTCTCGGGCTGTGTATTCTTTTTCCCACCCAACATTCTGATACACCTTTGTGATGAATGTGATTGTGAATGATTATACAAGAGGAGTAAAATCAATCTAAAATCCAATAGTCCATCAGAGGCAGCAATCCCCTACCCTCTTTGCATCAAATTGAGTAGACCCCAGACTCTGGGCTGTCTCAGCCCTAAATCAGGAAGCCAACCTAACTTTGATCAGGGGAACTACCGTAGATCCATGCATTGAGTCCTGTGAGCCATGGGCCTTGACCCATTCCGGTCCGCTAGAAGTACTTTGAGTTCGAGCCAGTCTTTGAGTAGAAGAAAGCCGACCAGATCAGACAGATAAACAGATGAAAGCATGACTGGGATAGCAAACCCTAGGGATATGTATTTTAACCTACCCTGCCATTTGAAGCAAAGTTGTATCCTTCTTTAGGGTTCCCAACAACCCTAGAGATGATTTATTTTCTAGCTCTTCTAACATCATGTGGTTTTCACCTTCGATGGCAAGTTGTAAACTTTTCTGTTTGGTCAGACACCAGAAATCAGAGCAGATGAAAGGACAGATGAAGAAAAGATTGATTTGGACTTGGATGTGCTTCCTTACACAAGTACGTCTAGGAGTCGTGCCTTTGCTGGCACCAACCCTTTTAGAACTACACACACATTGCAATTTCATTGGTGTGTTTTGCCCGATACAATGTTTAAGGATGGTAAGCCACGCAACACTTGCTCTTAACTTTCTGCTCATGCATAAACCATTTTCACATCCAGATGCACTCACTTCAAGATCAAACACCACCCACCAACACTTTTGGTTAAAATTGTTTTGAAAAAATGCACAAAAAGAATTTTCAAAATCAAATCGCCTCCGGGCATACATCAAAGCTGCCTTAGGGCATACATTAAAATCACCTTCAGGCATATATCAAGCCGCCTTCTAAGGTGCACATAATTGCTTCTCAAAAGCACACATCAAAGTGGCCTTTGAGTTCAAATTGAATTGCCATCTAGCGTAAATCAAATACCTTTGGGCCTACATTGAATCATCTTTCATGACATGCACTTAAATCGTCTCTCATGACATTCAATGAACCTTCTTTCATGGTTATATGGAGTTGTCATCCAAGACGAACATCAAATCGCCCGGTGTGGCACACATCCTCTTTGGTGACAAAAGCGATTACAGTCATGACATCATTTTAAAACTTCTATCACCCACAGACTAATTTTCAAACAGCAGCCATTCGTGGCATGGCACAAAAAGTAATTATTTGTCTGGAAGAAGCTTTCCAAGAGTTCCACTCTCCAAGACACATCACATGATTTTTAACATTTCCAAGCATGGCAGGGTCTTCAGAGTTCAAGTCCCCTGAAAGATCAAATCACAAGATTTGAAAACTTCACAATGTCCAAAGAGAACATTTGTCAATCATCGAGAGTCTTTTCCTTTGTTGTCTTTAGGCAACTAAACAAGATTCAGAACATTACTCTTCTCTTGTTGGACAATCAATCACATGGTTTCAATTAAGCCAAGTTTTTGCAAACAGAAATGGTTTTGCTATCCATAGCTTAACCAGCTTCAGCCTACTCAAGGAAAGACTACAGTTTCAACTTAATCAAAGCAAATGGTTCTAATCCAACCGAAATAAGAGAATTGGAAAATTAAGAAGTGTTTGTACCATGATGATGGCTATGGCCTAAATCAGACAAAGCCAAACAAAGTTTTCAAAAAAAAAAAAAATGAAATGACTCCAATCAAAAGAAAGGTCAGATTGACCAAATAACTCCAAAAAAAAAAAAAAAAAAAACAAATTGCTGCAGCCTAACCTTCAAAAATCAATTCTTTCCATTTCAAATCAGTAAAGCAAATTGGTCTCAACCTAGTTCAGGTAGCAACCCTATCTTGGTCTCAACCCAATCTTTGATCTTAAAACCAATCCAGGGACTCTCTCTTTGTCTCCAAATGGCGACTAAACCGAGATCAGTAATCCATGGACTCTCCCCTTGTCTCCGAACGGCAAGTAAATCGAGATCAGTAATCTAGGGACTCTCCCCTTGTCTCCGAAGGGCGACTAAATCAAGATCAGTAATCTAGGGACGCTTCCCTTGTCTCCGAATGGTGACTAAATTGAGATCAGTAATCCAGGGACTCTCCCTAGTCTTCGAATGGCAACTAAATCGAGATCAGTAATCTAGGGACTCTCCCCTTGTCTCCGAATGGCGACTAAATCGAGATCAGTAAATTATGATAATTGACATGCACCATGCCTCGATACAGTATGAATTCTTTGCACTAACTTGTCCCCTTTTTCATCCATTAAGGTTTGAAGATTACGCCTCACAGCCCGTACCTTTTGCGTTCTAGAAGAAGACTACAAATGGATCCTACTGAAGGACGAGCATCACCTCTACTTCCACCCCAGGAGCCAGAGAAACTGGATGACCATCTAGTGATCCCTGGTCTTAACCAGCAAATGGCCAACTTGTGGCCATGATGGTAGCAGTGATGCAACAAATGGAGAGACTCTAAGCATCGCAACAACAGCTGCCAGTACCACCGCCACAGCGGCCAGTACCTCTGCTGCAACCATTGGCACCATAACCATAGCAATTGGCTCCTCAACCACTGCCAATTCCTCTAGAAGAGCTACCACCAGCTCCTCTACAGCAAAACCTACCTTTGCCCGAGCAACTGATCCCATAACCTCTACCATCTCAGTCGGTACAACAACTGCAGATTCCAATGCCTCTTGCCATCTTATAGCAACAAATAGTGCCAATAGGAATGGGGCATGAAGAGGAAGAATGGTATCGGGCACAAGAAGCGACAGGTATTATAGCACAAATGCAAGCTGAGATATAGACACTGAAGGAACAAATAAATAGCATGAACCAAGGCTCTGTGCCGAGAGAAGCCTCTTTGGATAGGCTAGGATTCTTCCCAAACCTCAACTCCCACCAAAGTTCAAGTGCCCAAATTTCGTGAAGTTTGATGGAAGTGGATGTCCATTGTCACACCTTAGAGCATACCACAGGGATATGTGTCAGTATACATATGATGAGAGGATTATGGTCCAATTTTTCCAACGTTCGTTGATAGGATCAGCATAGAAATGGTTTGCTAGTCTGGACAGGAACCAAATCAGAACCTGGGATGACCTTGCAAGCACATTCCTCGAGCAATTCAAATTCAATAGTGAGGTCTTGCCTACTCGGATGGAACTTCAGAAAATGCCCAAGATGAATACCAAGTCCATTCGTGAGTATGCGAAGAGATGGTGGGAAGTAGCAGCTGTCAGCACCCCATTTTTGCACCATAAAATTATCCAAGAAGCATATCTTAAACCGGCATATATGTCGGCACATTAATCGAGGTTTTTATAATGGACCCGTCTTTTTGAAATAACAAGCCCATAATAAAGAGAATTCTTAGCCGATTCCAATGCACCAAACCATGCTCAAATTGGATCTCAAACGGCTAAGTTATGAATAAAAGAAATAAAGGGTAGTTTGGGGATTTTTACAAAACTGAAAATGGATGCCACATGGCAGCCACGTGTACGCCATGGTGGCTGCCATGTAACCAATGATAAATTAAAATTTTGTGGGGTTGTTTTAGTAAATAAGTAAGTTTCCTAATGGGGTTTCTTATGCAAATAAATAACAAAGTTAATAAAAGTTTAAGATTAAAAAAATAATAATAATAAAAATAAACAAAGAGAAATGAGTTGGACGAATTGGTCCAACTCATATTCTCTTGAGATATTGAGACAAAGCTTAAAAAAATATATATAAGCCTAATAAAAATGTGGGACAAAATAGACTTTGACTAAACCTAATTGAATGAGGGTGTTTAAGAGAGGAAAAGGAAGAGTTAAGGGTTTAAAGAGAGGAAGATGAAGGGTTAGTTGTTTAAGAGAGGAGGAGAAGAAGTTAAGGAAATGAGCGGTTTAGGAGGGGAAGAGGAAAGGTTAGGGGTTAAGAAGTTGAAGGGGTGGGAACTCTCTATAAAAGGGCTTGAAGTTGGGAGCAAAAGGAGAGGAGAAAAAGTAAGAGAGTTCTTTGAAAAAAAAGGAGAAAAAGTAAGAGAGTTCTTTGAAAGAAAAAGTAGCAATTAGGAAGAAGTGGAGAAAAGAAGATGGACGTCTACTAGCAAGGAGGGAGAAAGGAAAACTGCTGTTCACGACACACCAAGGTTCCAAGACCTGATTTGAAGTGTCAATCCATAACAGGTGAGTCATTTGTTTAATACATTGTATGAGACCTCTCTTTCATTACAATTTTTGAGATAAGATTACATGATTGGTGAGAGACATGTATATATGTTTGATGGCTTTGGGTAATTTTATCATGTAAAAAAAAAGACAAAGATGTAAAGTTCTGAATTTTGTTTTCCTGCATTAGGTTTGCACCTGTTTTCCAGATAAACCAATTTTTTTCACCTAGTTCTAGTTTGATTCAAGTCTGGAGTCCTGCATGAGATTTGTGGTATTTTTATTTAGTTTAATCTAAAAATATGCTCGAGACCCTACACTATGAGTAGGTATTTTATTTTTAATTTTCTTTGGTTCAGATTTTCAATTGGAAATGTCTAACAGTAAATTTTGGAGCTTCATATCTCTTAAATGAAAACGAATTTTTGAAAACTGCTATAGGTTATTTTAGTGTTTAAAGTCATGATTCTAAGGAATCAAATTTCGCACAATTTGGTTAAGAATTGAGGGAGATATAAATATTTGAATGTGAATAGCACAGTAATTCAGGTTGTTTCAGTTTTTTTTGTTTTCTTTGTAAATTAGTAATTAGGCCATGGTTAAAAGTAGTTCAGGTGGTCTCATTTTCTTGCCTTGTAAATTAGTAATTAGTTAATCTTGCATGATAAAAACAATAGAAAACAAAACAAAACAAAAATAATAAATAATAAGAAAGGGAAAAAACAAATGAAACAAGCGTTAAAGCGATGATTCTTTCTTGTGGTTGAAAATGTTTCTTCTTTTGCCTCTTGTGATTTTTTTTTGTTCTTATTTTGTTTTCTTATTACATAAGATGTACATAGTGGCCCTCCATTCTCCCAATGTAGATATGTTATTATGAGAGGCTAAAGCATTTTATTTGAAGTGGCTGAATTGTACATGTGTAGTTTTGTTAGTTTTATTTAGTTTACTAGCTCATTTTAGTTTGGTTTCATCATTGATGTTAGAATTTGTTTTTAGAATGTCATTATTAGTTTTATTTGTTTAATCTTATATCTCCCAATGTAGATATGTTATTATTAGAATTTGTTAAAAATAAAAATAATAAATAAGAGAACCCATTAAATATCCAACTAATTTAAGGGAACCCATTCCGATGGGGCAACCCAGGGTGTTCAAGGACTTCCCTGGGTTGTAATCAGGTTACTTATCCGGAATCACTGGTGCAGACCAAAAAATCAAACAAGGTGTCTACTTGCACCATTTCAGGTAGTGGTGACTCCATAACAAATTGTAACACACTTTTACCGCGCGCCCGAGATGCGCACAACAGCAATGGTCCAACCTCCCATGCTGGAAAAAGAGATGGTGAGACTGTTCATCTCTACCCTAGGGCAGCCCTACTACACACCTCTACTGGGGAAATGTGTTGCAAGCTTCGCAGACCTTGTTATGGTGGCAGACAGGATAGAGGATGGAGTTAAGTCCGGTAGAGTGGCAAGTTTTTCAAAGCCAGCAATGCAAAGAAGGAACCCTATTGGTGGAAGAGGCATGGACAGAAAAAAAGAAGATGAGACTGTTAATTATGTCCAGCCAAAAACATCCTTTCCACTTCTTAGCACCAGACAGAAGGGAAAACCAGAATGTTGGCCCGGGAGTACAGTTTGCAGGACAGCCGAGGCGGTCACGAGAGGAGATACAGGCAAGACTGAACAGGGTGTTTACACCTCTCCTGTACTCTCCGGGTGAACTACTCCCAACTCTGCTGAAGGGAGGATATTTACAGAAGAAGTAGCCAACCCACCAGCCAACCAACAGTCGCATTTACAATGCTAACGAACACTGCGAGTACCACATGGGAGCTCCAGGGCATAGCACCAACCGATGTTGGGATCTGCGCCATTACATCCAGGACCTAATCGATCAGAAACAATTGACCGTAGATCCCTCGGCTCTGCAGGTAGAAGTGCGTACAGGAATAACCACCAATCCACTCCCTAACCACAATCAGGCATCTTCAAGTGGCACCAGCTAAACAAGTTGGTAAACTTGCAAGGCAGAGAGCAATCCTGAATCTAAAAAGTTTTCCCAGACACGGTTCTACTACGTGTCTCACACTTCAGGCTACATGGCTTTCACCTTTTACACTGACTATCCCGAGCAGAATGGGTCATTTTGGAAGTTTGTACATCATCTTACTTTTATTGCAGTTTTTTGTGTAAGGCTCTTTTGAAAAACAACAAAAACAAAGAAAAATGCAAGTGCTTGGTTGATGATGACACCACTTTGAGACCACACCTTTTTTGGCACGACCACGATCATGGAAAGATGCCTAGTTGCTCAAAGGTGTCTTCAACTGGGTGCAGTACACTGTCTCATGTGAACCTTGACTGAGCCAAAGGCAACCCTTTCCTGATTCATGCCTTGATTCTTCTCCCAAACCTATCTTTACATTGGGGCAGAGCGACCCCCGAGAGAAGAGAAAGGAAAGGAAAGAAAAGAGAAAGTGCCCAAACCAGCTAAGGGCAAAGGCCGGCATAGCATCATGTTTTTAAGAAGGGATGAGAAGCCATCCTTCATGCATCCTAAGTTCAAAAGAACCACTAGTCAAACACTTTGGGTTCGATCGTATTATTCAAATACCCATTTTGTGTCTAGCCACCCCACATTAGGGCAAATATGAGAAAGAAGATAAAAAGGATGAATAGATTCCTGAACAAATTTGCACAGAACAACTCAACCAAGTTGTCACAATTGTAAAAGGATGAAAGGCCATCTTTGCTTTATTCGCCCAATCTTGAAAGTCGTATCTCTAGTCAAACCAGTTGAGCTTAATTTTCTTCCTTCTAACCCATTGAGTCGCATGCCCTAAATACGATGCTTGTCGTAGAAGAAAAAGAGAAGAAAAGACATAAATGTGCAAAAAATGAAAGCAAAGAAAAGAAATAAGAAAGCACACCAGGGCATGCCAATCAAAGCAAAAATCAAAGGTAAATCCCAAAAAAAAGGCCCAAAGAGGAAGCAAAGGTTGCATAAGGTCTCAAAAAAAAAATGGAAAAGGTATTGTCAAAACCCAAGCAATCAAGAAAAGGGTGGAACATGCTCAACCTGTTTTCATAAAGACTTTGAGCCGTATTCCCTTTCTTTCATAAACCAGAAACCTCGGCTGTGCGCACCTCGGGCGTGCGGAAAAAGCGTGTTACAATCTGTTATAGAGTCGCCATTACCTGAAATGGTGCAGGTAGACACCTTGTTGATTTTTGGTCTGCACCAGTGATTCCGGTTAAGTGACCCGATTACAACCTAGGGAAGTCCTTGAACACCCTGGGTTGTCCCATCGAAATGGATTCCCTTAAATTAGTTGGATATTTAATGAGCTCTCTTATTTATTATTTTTATTTTTTTCTTTTCTAATTTTTTTTATTTTTAGCGTACAACAAATATTAATCTATATGTACATGGCCTCCACAAAATTACATTGAAAGTAAAACCATATGAACAAAACAAAACCATGCTAAAACAATTTTCAACCACAAGAAAGAATCATCGCTTCAATGCTTGTTTCATTTGCTTTTTCCCTTTCTTATTATTTATTATTTATTGTTTTATTTTGTTTTCTATTGTTTTTATCATGCAAGATTAACTAATTACTAATTTACAAAGTAAGAAAATGAGACCACCTGAACTACTTTTAACCATGGCCTGATTACTAATTTACAAAGGAAACAAACAAAATGAAACAACCTGAATTACTGCGCTATCCACATTCAAAGATTCATATGTCCCTCAATTCTTAACCAAATTGTGCAAAATTTGATTCCTTAGAATCATGACTTTAAACACTAAAATAACCTATAGCAGTTTTCAAAAATTCATTTTCATTTAAGAGATATGAAACTCCAAAATTTACTGTTATACATTTCCAATTGAAAATCTGAACCAAAGAAAATTAAAAATAAAATACCTACTCATAGTGTAAGGTCTTGAACATATTTTTAGATTAAACTAAAATAAAAATACCACAAATCTCATGAAGGACTCCAGAATTGAATCAAACTAGAACTAGGTGAAAAAAATTAGTTTATCTGGAAAACAGGTGCAAACCTAATGCAGGAAAAAAAATTCAGAACTTTACATCTTTGTATT
Source organism: Buxus sempervirens (assembly GCA_947561395.2). Classification (NCBI taxonomy): domain Eukaryota; kingdom Viridiplantae; phylum Streptophyta; class Magnoliopsida; order Buxales; family Buxaceae; genus Buxus; species Buxus sempervirens. Next base: position 20,974,512 of record OX387188.1, on the reverse strand, counting down.
TTTTTTTTTTACATGATAAAATTACCCAAAGCCATCAAACATATATACATGTCTCTCATCAATCATGTAATCTTATCTCAAAAATTGTAATGAAAGAGAGGTCTCATACAATGTATTAAACAAATGACTCACCTGTTATGGATTGACACTTCAAATCAAGTCTTAGAGCCTTGGTGTGTCATGAACAGCAGTTTTCCTTTCTCCCTCCTTGCTAGTAGACGTCCCTCTTCTTTTCTCCACTTCTTCCTACTTCCCCCTTTGCTCTCAACTTCAAGCCCTTTTATAGAGGATTCTCACCCATTCAACTTCTTAACTTCTCCTCTTAAACACCTAAGCTCCTAACTCCTTTCTTAAACACCTAAACTCCTAACTCCTCTCTTAAACACCTAAACTCCTAACTCCTCCTCTTCCTCTCTTAAACCTCTCATTTTCTTAGCTTCTCCTCTTAAACACTTAAACTCCTAACTCCTATTCCTCTCTTAAACCCTTCATTCATTTAGGTTTGGTCAAAGTCTATAGTGTCCCCCATTTTTATTAGGCTTATATTTTTTAGGTTTAGTTTCAATATCTCAAGAGAATATGAGTTGGACCAATTCGTCCAACTCATTTCTCTTTGTTTATTTTTATTATTATTATTTTTTTAATCTTAATCTTTTATTAACTTTGTTATTTATTTGCATAAGAAACCCCATTAGGAAACTTAATTATTTACTAAAACAACCCCACAAAATTTTAATTTGTCATTGGTTACATGGCAGCCACCATGGTGTACACGTGGCCGCCATGTGGCATCCAATTTCGGTTTTGTAAAAATCCCCAAACTACCCTTTATTTATTTTATTCATAACTTAGCCGTTTGACATCCGATTTGAGCACGGTTCAGTGCATCGGAATCGGTTAAGAATTCTCTTTGTTATGGGCTTGTTATTTCAAAAAGATGGGTCCACTATAAAAACCTCGATTTAAGTGCCTACATATATGCCAGTTTAAGATATGCTTCTTGGGCAATTTTATAGTGCAAAAATGGGGTGCTGACAGCTGCCCCTCTTTTCAGAGTCACCAAGGTGATGAATGACAAAGAATAAAAAGAACCCTATTTTTGCATTTTGCATTTCTGTCGACATAACCGACGAGTCAAGTCCTTTAATGTTTTCAAAGATGTGGAAGCGCCGGTGCAAGCTCTGCGTTGCTTTAGCTCACTTCCAAGTTCTGGGGAATTTCCTTGCCATTGGGCGTTTGGAATTGTTCCCCTTTTTTAGTTTAAGTTGAAAATGATGGATTGGACTTAGACTCACCGACTTGTTTCGGCGTTGATGCAAAAGTGCTTCAACAATGCTCTTTTCTTCTTGTTTATTCCATTGACTTTTGACTTCTTCTTTTATCTTTTCAGATTTATTCACTTTTTTTTATTATTATTTTTATTTTTTTATTTTGTTTTATTATTATTATTACTTTTTTTTTTTTTTTAAAGTTTGAAATTCTTTATCCCCCATGTAGGTGCACTACCCCTAACTCTATTTGGCTAAGAGTCACTGCTGCCCAGCACACCGAGGAAAATGAAAATTACATGAGGGCCTTCTCTGCCCTTTAAATCTTCAAAACATGTCTTCTCCTCTTGGTCTTGAGCTTGCCTGAGCTTTATTGTTCTTGATGATTCTCCACTGGGATTTGTAAGACTCCATTTTAAAGGAAAATTCTTCTGGGAATTTTATGAGAGCCTTCTCATTTGTCATTCTGTTTCATCCAGTGTGTCTCTATGTAGAATGGCGCTGCTATTTCGCCTATCTGAGGTTCTCATGTTCTGACAATGTCTCTCCCTTCAATTGGTACTCTTCTTCTGTTGGGTAATCACTTCTTCTTGACGAGAAAACTCCACTGGGCATTTGTAGAGGAAGGTGTCACCTCTTTTGCTTTCTTTTCGGCATTCTCTGGTGGGGTCTTGGATGAGAAGCTTGTGTGTCCTTTAAGTGTACTCATCTTCTTTGTGGCGGATTCCCCTTGTTTGCTTCTCTTTCCCTTTGCCTATTTGCTCCTGAGAAAAAGAAGATCAATTAGTCATTGTTTATTAGGAAGTAAAAAAATATATTTTTATTATTTTATTTTTTTATTATTATTATTTTTTTAATTTTTTCTTTTTTTTTTGTTTAAGCATGGTCCACTGCAGAAGTGGGCGGCCTTCATTGGGGTTATGAACCCGTCAACTGAGGCTAATAGCACAATAAGTTCAAAAAAGTAGAAGCTGAAGTAAACAAAGCATTGCAAACGTGTCTGTGTGTGCACGTGCTTTCAGTCTTAAAAGATCAGTCCCAAGGGTCAAACGGGACTTGGTATACTTGGCATTTTCAGTATCATTGTCATCACGGGCCAGTGAAGCTTTGACTCAGACACATTCCGCTAGTCCGAACCCTTCAGCTTCTATTCAATCCACTTTGGCTTTGTCAAACTCATTTACTGCTCTGCTTTGTTCTCATTGTGCTGTTATTTCAGTAGAATTCTATTCCTTTTTGCTCTTTTCGACCTTTTTTTTTTCTTGCCATGCCTAGTTTCTTTGAGTGCCATGGGTTCCGTCATCACCAAAAAGTGTAGACCCGAAGTTTGCTGAGATCATTCTTTTTGGGATCTGAGAGGTCTTGAGAATAGGACGAAACATAGGCAGGGTTTCAGGTTATGAAAAGAAAGTAGATGGCTCAAAAGGCTTGATTAATTGGGTTCTCAACAGTAATCTACCCTTTTATTACTTTTGGGGGCTTACATCCTTGTTTTTTTTTCTTTTTTTTATTATTATTGGGCAATGTTTGCCCTAGTTTTGCTTTTGCTAGGCAAACTTTGCCTCGGTCTAACTTTTTTTTTTTTTTTGAAATGCCCCAGTTTACTGAGTAGATCACATGTGCAGGGTTGAAAGAAACTTTATTTAAGGCTCAAAAGGGGTTCACTAGGGTGAAAGAATTTTAGGGTTTTATTGGAGGGATTTACTATTTAAAGGAAAGGTCAAAGATGGCCTCTCTTCATTTCTCAATTAGAATGATCTCAAGCATAGTACAACTTGACTGCATCTGCATTTATTGGCTCAGGAAAAATGGCTTCGTCCATCTCTTGTAAGATCAATGCTCCGCTGGACAAAACCTTATGAACTACGAATGGTCCTTCGTAATTTGGCTTGAATTTTCCTCTATTGTCCTCTTGGTGGGGAAAGATCCTTTTGAGTACTAGATCTCCCACCTTGAAATGACATGGCTTGACTTTCTTATTATAGGCTCGTGCCACTCTCTACTGATAGAGTTGGCTATGACATAATGCCTTTATCCTTTTCTCATCCAACAGCTGAAGTTGGTCAAATCTGGATTGTTCCCATTCAATATCGTTTATCTTGGCTTCCTTCAGAATTCTTAGTGAAGGAATCTGTACTTCAATAGGGAGAACAGCTTCCATTCCATACACAAGGGAGAAGGGAGTTGCCCCAGTTGAAGTCCTGATTGATGTTCGATACGCGTACAGTGCATAAGGCAACTTCTCATGCTAATCTCTGTAGGTAACCGCCATTTTCTCCAGTATCTTCTTCAGATTCTTGTTAGCGGCCTCTACTGCTCCATTCATCTTAGGCCGGTAAGCTGTAGAATTCAAATGTCTGATCCTTAGATCTTCACACATCTTGTCCATGTCTTTATTATTCAAATTCTTTGCATTATCAGTGATGATAGCCTCTGGCACGCCATAACGGCAAACGATGTTGTTTCTGATGAACTTCAACACATGAGACTTCTTCACATCCACAAAAGACATGGCTTCTACCCACTTCGTAAAATAATCAATGGCAACCAAGATGAATCTGTGTCCATTAGAAGCTTTCGGATGAATCTGTCCTATCATATCAATTCCCCATATTGCAAATGGCCAAGGTGACGCCATGGAGTACAGTGTGTTTGGCGGTGCATAGATGTTGTCTGCATAAATCTGGCACAAGTGGCATCTCCTGACATGGGTGTAGCAATCTGTTTCCATCGTCATCCAATAGTAACCCATCCTTAGGATCTTTCTTGCAAGCATGTGGCCATTCATGTGTGCACCGCACAAACCTCCGTGCACTTCATTGATCAAGTTTCGTGCTTCTTCTTCTTTCACACACAGTAGCAGTGAGTCATTAAATGACTTCTTATATACTCTGCCTCCGCTGAGAAAATACTGTCCTGCGAGCCTCTGTATTGTTCGCTTCTCTGCAGCCGTGGCACTTTCTGGCAAAGTTCTGTCCTTTAGATACCTCTCAATGTCTGCATACCACGGCTCATCCTCTGGTTTAATCCTCTCGATGCTAAAACAGTAAACTGGTAGATGGCGAACTTCAATCTCTAGAGGTTGCACAAATGCATTGTCTGTGATAGTTACCATGGAGGCGAGAGTTGCCAAGGCATCAGCGAACTGATTATTGTCTCGTGGCATATAATTGAATGTCACTTTATTAATCTGCTCCTCTAATTCTTTGATCAATTCTTGGTACGGCACTAGTTTTACATCCCTGGTCCTCCAATCTCCCATTACTTGATAAATGATAAGACTTGAGTTTCCGAATACCTCCAACTTTTGTATGTGCATTTCGATTGTTGCTCCCAAACCCAACGCACACGCTTCGTATTCCGCCATATTGTTGGTGCAGTCAAATAGAAGTTTTGCTGCTATTGGGTGATGAACACCATCTGGGGAGACTAACACTGCCCCAATTCCCTTTCCATTAACATTTACTGCTCCATCAAAAAACATTCTCCACTTAGTTTCATCCATTTCTTCCGTCGACTCCGTACACATCACATCTTCATCTGGGAAGTGAGTCAGAAGTGGCTGGTAATCTGGGAGAGGATGTGCTGCCAAATGATCTGCTACTGCTTGTCCTTTTATCGCTTTCCTTGTCGTATAGACAATATCATACTTAGATAAAAGGACTTGCCTCCTTGCTACCCTTCCAGTTGAGATTGGCTTCTCAAAAATATATCTCAACGGATCCAAATTTGATATTAGCAGAACTGTATGACTGAGCAAATAATGCCGAAGCTTTTGAGCTGCCCAGACTAAGGCACAACACGTTTTTTCAAGCACTGAGTATTTCGACTCATAATTAGTGAATTTCTTACTCGAGTAGTAGATTGCTTGTTCTTTTCTTCTTGTTTCATCGTGTTGTCCTAGCACACATCCTATAGCTGTTTCTGAGACTGTCAAGTACATGATCAAAGGTCGCCCAGGCACCGGTGGTATCAGTGTCGGCGGATTCATGAGATACATCTTGATTTTGTCAAAAGCTTCTTGGCAATCTTCATTCCAGACCACTGGGTTATCTTTTCTTAGCAATTTAAATATTGGCTCACATATGGGAGTCATCTGTGCAATGAACCGACTGATGTATTGCAACCTGCCAAGAAACCCTCTTACTTCCTTCTCTGTTGATGGTGGAGGAATTTCTAGAATTGCCTTTGCTTTGATAGGGTCAACTTCAATTCCCCGCTTTCCAACAATAAAACCGAGTAGTTTTCCAGATGTAACTCCGAACACACATTTGCTTGGATTGATTCTGAGCTTGAACTTTCTGAGCCTATCAAAGACTTTTCCAAGGTTTATTAGATGATTTTCTGATTCTTTTGACTTTGCTATCATGTCATCCACATACACCTCCATTTCTTTGTGTATCATGTCATGAAATAACAGAGTCATTGCCCTTTGATAGGTTGCACCTGCATTCTTCAGTCCGAATGGCATCACTTGGTAGCAGTACGTGCCCCAGTGTGTGATAAAGGATGTATTTTCCATATCTTCTGATGCCATCCTTATCTGGTTGTAACCAGAAAATCCATCCATAAATGAAAACATTGAATGCGTTGCAGTGTTATCCACTAGAACATCAATATGGGGTAATGGGAAGTCATCCTTTGGGCTTGCCTTGTTCAAATCTCTATAGTCAATACACATTCTGACCTTTCCATCCTTCTTTGGTACTGGCACAATGTTAGCTAACCATTCAGGATATTCCGTTACTTGCAAGAACCCTGCATTCAACTGTTTGGTAACCTCTTCTTTGATCTTCAGAGCCCATTCTGGCTTCATGCGTCTGAGTTTTTGTTTGACTGGAGTGGCCTTAGACTTTGTGGGTAACCGATGTACAACAAAGTCCGTATCTAACCCGGGCATATCCTCGTACGACCAAGCAAACACGTCAGAATATGATTTTAAAAATTCAGTTATTTGCAACTTCAATGTTTGAGACAGCTTTTTACCAATTTGAACTATCTTGGGTTGTGTTGGTTCACCTATATCAATGGGTTCAGTTTCCTCAATGTTGGCCTGGAGTCCCCTTTCATGTCTTTCCAAAGCAGATTGGATTTCAGGTGGGGTCTCCAATGGTTCATAGTCGTCCTCATATTCTAAAGACCTATCTTGGTCTATATCAGAGATGACGTCTAAATCATTATTCTGCAATGAGCTTATGCTCCAATCTGACCTATTAAGATCTTTTTCATGCTCGACATCTAATATTTGATCATGTTTTTTTGTTATTAAGTTTGCCTGCTCAGTTGGTTTTTCAAAGCCAAGGCTTGTTATTTCTTCTTTTTTTTGTTCAATTACTTTTGTCTCATTATCTATCTCGAGTTCCGGCTTATCCGGGTGTGCGCACCTAAAAAATCCTGGATCCTAGATTGCACACCGGGCGCACCTTCAGTGCGTGCCTCGGGACATTCGGAGTCGCCACTGCCTGAGAGGTGCAGGCAAACACGGTTTTGCCCTAACCGGGTCTAAGTCTGGTCTGCGGCTTTTCAGAGTTCTAGCTAAGTCCTCGGTTACGTCCGGGGAAGCCCTAAGGCACCCCGGCCTGCCCCGTCGGTTTGACGGGTCCCTCGGGTCTCCCTGGTTTTCGAGTCAATTTCACCCTTTTCATAGACCAGCATGCTGTCTTGTTAGGTCTGGCGGGGCCCGCTGGAGGTGTGGGTCCCTTTTTATTTGATTTTATCTTTTTATTTATTTAAGTGAAGTGGGTCGGACCCGGGTCCCGTTGGAAGACCCGTGGGTTGCCATGGTTGGGCCTAGGGCCCAGTAGGGTTATTGGGTAATCCATTTGGTTATTTATTTAAACTATTTTACACATGCCATGGGCTTGGATTTGGCCCATTAGCCAAGGGTCAAAGGGCCTGGGCCTGCTTATTGAAAACAGGCTGGGTTTGGGCCGGTCAAAGTGGACCACTCATGTGGGCCCAAGGGGGTCTTGGTGGGCCCATTTGGGCCCATGGTCCAAAAATGGGCTAAAGATAGCCCAAACTGCTTAAGGGACTAGTTCAGACCGGTTCAGGTCGAATCAAGTTCAACCGGACCGAAAAATTATGTTTTTTAATTATATTTACATATGCCCGTATTTGTTATACGGTCCACCCTTGCCCGTGAATACAGTCCGGTTTGTCTTGCTCGTGAAGCAATTACGGTCCCGCTCGGACTGCTCTGAGTTTACGGACACGATCAGTTTTACATTTTTTGCAGCCGATTCCGATTGGGAGCAGTTCCGTGGCCTCCTTGAGGTCTTCAACAACTTCAGTAGTAGTTCTGATGCCTTCTAACATGGCACACTTGCCTTCTTTACCATCTTCAAGTCCTCTTTTGCTGATGCTTGAGAATGGGATTAAGCCCCATTTTTTAGATCATGCCATCTTCCAATAGTGTAGCCAAAAGAAAAGGAAATGGTAGTGGGGAGGGGGTTACATAGGAGGGTTTAAAGAGGCATTCATGAATTCAACCCATTAGCTAAGACATGTCATATCTCTTTTTTTTTATGTTAATTTTATGGTTCCATCCTCTTCTTATCCCATAAGAAGATGCTCATTTGCATGGGAATTCTCCAACAAACAATGAAGCCAGTGGGTTAGTAGCATAGTAATAACACAAAAGAGAACTTAAATGAAATGATTCATATATACTAAAAAGAAGTTGATATAAAAGTTACCACACTAGTACTCCTTTGATTTGGTGATGTAATGACTCTCTAATGATTTCGGCAGCGCTTCAGCGTCCTCTGGGATTTTCTAGATTGAATTTAAAAGAGCCTTGATGGGAGGTTGGGTTTAAGAAGAGGCTTTTGGAGGTTTAGGCATGGTTTTGGGGTGACAAGGGTATTTTGGGCATTAAATGGGCTTGGGTAGGGTGGTGGCAATTGGGCAGCATTTGGTTGTGGTAATCAGCAAGGAAGAGAGGAGGGTCGGCCAGGTAGAATGGCTTGTTCAAATGAGGGGGGTGGCCTCTCTATTTATAGGCAAAATTTTCGTGCCCGTATTTGAAGTACGGGCATGCCTTGCCCGTACTTCAAGTACGGGCGTGCCTTGCCCGTAATTCAAATACGGGCGAAAAACGCACATTTGCAAATCTCGCGAATCGGCTGTACGGGACGCGTGTCCCGCCGTACGGTGACGCGTGTCTTCTTCCAGAAGCTTGCCCGTATTTGAAATACGGGCATGCCCTGCCCGTAATGCAAATACGGTCCAGCACGTTTTTTAATGTTTGGATTTCAAATCTTTATTCAATTTGGTTTATTGCAAGATTTCGTTCGATTTCTTTGATTATTTTATTGAAAAGCTAGATTCCTCTTATTAAAATATTATTAAACACATTTATCTTATTTATTTTATTGGTTTATTCCATTTTTGCTGCCTTTTTTGCCACATGGGCAGTTTTTCTGAAACTTCAACTGCTCATAACTTCTTCGTCTGGTGTCCGATTTCAGCAAACTTAGTGTCGTTGGAACTGGCTCGGAACCACCTATCTACTGGGATCAAGTTTGGTAGTTGAATTGGGGTCGAGCAAAAAGTCAACTTTTCGCTCCCCAAAAGTTTGACCAACTCCTATCCTTCTCATCTGGACTCCGATTCCAGCAAATTCAGTTGCGTTGGAATCATGTCGAAATGCCCTTTTCAATGAGATGAAGTTTGGTGGCCAAATTTACTTGAATCAAAAAGTCAATTTTTGACCCCCTCAGGGTTTGATTTTTCATTTTTCTTTATTTTGGGGGTGCAAAAATCAGGTGCTAACACCGGGTTTGCATCGAGATTGATACTAAGATTACTGGATTCAGATTTATTATTACTATCAGACACATGCAAGTAGTAGAACTCAGTCAGGTACTCATTGAATAATTTAGAATCAGTTACAACAGAAATGTCAGAAGAAGTAGCAAAAACTCCCTTAAAAAGGTCAGCCCGGCTGACTGCAAAAGGCATGGAGCTCCAATTCTTGATTGGTGCTGAAGCTTCTTCCTCAACTGTTGCATCATTCTTTTTCTCTTGATTCTTCTCAACCATGAAAATGTGCATTTCAGGATCCCTCTCATTAGTGAACAGAGTGTCCAGACCTATGGTAGGAAAAGTGAGTGGTTCTTCAGCTTCAAATGGCATAGCAAGCGGTTGAAAAGCATCAGCAGATGTTTCTTCTGGGCCTAGCTCTGGCAGCTTGATCAAGTCTGAAGAGGACCAGTCAACAAATGGGTCCTGCAAGTTCACGGTGGGGGATTCAGCAATTGGCTTATTCATGATAGGTGATTCATTCCAAAACATCTGTGCTATTCCTTCCAGATTATCTTCATCTTTCTTTGGGGAAGGTGGAAAGTCATCACCCCATCCTTGGGCAACTACATTCTCAAGGGACCAGAGTGCCTTCAAATGGTCATTAGTAAATGTTCTGTACAACTCTTCATAGAAGTAAATAGGCCATTCTGGTTCTCTGCCTTCTGCCTTTACCCTCCTCAACTCTGACTGACGCCTAAAAGGTTTTGCACAGTCATGTGGTCCTGGGGTGTAACCAACTCCAAATCCAGTGATGTTTTCTGCCACTTCAATGGCCTTCTTCATTCCTTGCTTGTAACGGCCCAGACCTTCTCCTGCACGAAGTCCCCAGTCGGCACATTCAACAGTTCCAAACATGCATTCTCTCTTCCTTCTCTTGAATTTTCTTCCCCTTTCATATGCTGGGATATTAATCACATTAACTAGTTCTGTAGCATGGAATGCCAAGGATATTGGCAACTCATAATCAACATAGGGAACACCTAGTCTTTCAAATTACCTGTGGTCCTCAGCATGTACCGTGATTAACTCATTGCCAGAAATGAATCGGATCATTCTATGAAGAGTGGAGGGTACTGCCCCAGCATGATGAAGCCAAGGTCGGCCAATCAACAAGTTGAAAGAGGAATTCAGATCCATCAGTTCAAAGGCTAGGGTAAACGGCTTCTCTGCTATGATGATCGTCATAACAATCTCTCCAACAGAATCTCTTTTGGCATTATCAAAACCTCTGACATTATGTGTACTAGGCTTGATCAAGGAAGAGTCAAGCTGCAATCCATAAAAAGTCCTCATTGGGCAGATGTTCAAAGCAGAGCCATTGTCAATCATTGCCCTTTTTACTACCTTGTCATTGCATTTGACCATGATGTAAAGAGGTTCGATGTGATCAGGGCCATCAGGAGGTAAATCATCATCTGAGAAGGAGATAGCCTTTGGTGCCATTATCTGAGAGACTATAGCTTCCAACTGTTCAGGTGCAGTTGTTTCCGGCACATGGGCATCAGATAAAACTTTCATTAAAACATCCTTGTGCTTTGGGGAGTCCATGAGTAGTCGCATGATAGAGATCTGTGCAGGGACCTTGTTCAACTGTTGAACAATGTCATAGTCAGGCACGTGTATGCTGTTATACAATTCCGTGATCTCATCATCAGATGCTCGTCCCTTTCTCTTTTGGGTAAACGACTACTCGACTGCCACTTCCTTCCCTTTCTCCTTCTTTCTTTTATCTTCTTCTGTCTCTTCCTTGGGTGCAGGTGTAGGGTCTGTGTTCACATATCGACCCGATCGGGTGATCCGGTTGACTTCAGTTTCAGTAAAAAGGCGGGGAAGTTCATAAAAAGCGGGATCAATGGTATAGGCAAGTGGAGTGGTGTGGTATGATGGGGGATCTAAGGTGAGTTGGGAAAGATTCAGGCTTTCTGGCTCAACTGGGATGATGGTAGGGTTAGGTATTACTGGGTTCCTGAGAGAGAAGAGGTTGATCAGTGGTGCTCTGGTAGGGATATAAGCTGGTGGAGTGATATAGCTAGATGGTGTGAGACCATCAATGGGTGATGGGAGAAGATACTCAGATTCTAAATTGGGGTGTAGATGCACTCGAGGGAATTGTGGAGGGAATTCTGTTCTATCTTCTCCTCCGATGACATTTACTTCTTGCCATTCAATTTCTGCTTGGAGGTGAACCCTCACTGTTTGTCCGGGATGTCCAATCAAAATTGATGGATCAAATTGCATTGTGTTGCAACTGGTGCTTATATGATTGACGGTCTTACTAGTAGATGCTTGAGAATGACTAGGCAAAGGGTTGGTTGCAACACCAGTGGCTGGAGTTACTGGAGGCGGTGCCGAAGGATCGACTGTAAGGCGTTTCTGATCAATCAAGTCTTGGATATCATGCCTCAGATCCCAACATCGGTTGGTGTCATGTCCTGGTGCCCCTGAGTGGTACTCACATCTCTCATTAGGATTGTAATTCTTGCCAATGAATGTTCTAGGATTTGGTGACTTGATTCGCAAATACCCTCCTTTCAGTAGTGTGGGTAGTAACTCAGCTGGTGTGTAGGGAAGTGGAGTGAATACTCTTTTAAACCTTGCCTCCATTTCTTCTCTTGTCCGTCTCGGTGGACCCTGATATGGTACGGCCACTTGCCCTTGATTCTGTGGAGCTGTTCGCGAAATGTGATAAGGTTGAGTAGGCTGTACATAATTCACTGCTTGCCCCTTAGTTCTCCTTGGTTGCTCTTGTCCCTGGCTTCTATTACCCTGATTTGCCATTGGTCTCCTCTGAGTAGCATTCTGTCCACTGCTATCTATCTTCCCTGACCTTATTGCATCTTCAATTCTGTCAGCTGTTAGAATCAAGTCATTAAAACTTGTAGAACTCTGCCCCAGTAACAGAGTGAAGAAAGGTTGACCAAGTGATGCTATAAACAAAGATGTCATCTCTTGCTCTAACAGTGGTGGCTGGACTAGTGTTGCCAACTCTTTCCATCTTTTAGCATAGTCCCGAACTGACTCATGACTCTTCTTTGCTAGCCTTTGCAGCTTTGCCCTTGTTTGAACCATCTGGCTGTTCAAACGATATTGCTGAATGAACACCGCAGCGAGGTCATTCCAAGTCTTTATCTTGGCTTTGTCTAAGCTCAAAAACCAAGAATAATCAGCCCCAGTTAAAGACCGCTGAAAGAACTGTACCATGATTTTCTCATTTTTTGCGTATTGGCACATGTCACTTGAATACGACCTTAAGTGGTTTAGCAGACAACCAGTTCCATTAAACTGGTGCAACTCAGGACATTTGAACTTGGTAGGGAGTTGTATATCTGAGAAAAAACAAAGGTTTTCCAGAGTAGCCTCACTCTGAACAGTGTTTGGCTGTAGCTGCTTTGAAAGATCTTCCTTCATGGCCGCCAAACGGGTCTTGAATTGAGCTTCTTGCGTTCTATACCAGGCTTCTTCATCCTGCCCCAGTTGGACAGGCGCGAATTGTTCTTACTGCTGTATCGGGTGGAAAAGATCTACCACAGGAGGTGGGAATGGAACAGCTTGCGGTGGCGGATGTGGCGGTGCCATAGGTAGAGGTTGTGCTGGTTGTGGTGGAAGTGGTACTGTTGGCACTTCTGCCCGTGGTGGGAGTGGTGGTTGGTGCTGTTGAGTGATCGGAACAGTTGATTGAACTTGTTTCAGATCCCTGATCTCTGCCATGAGGGACTGAATAACCATAGCCATGTTTTCGACTTTTTGGGTTAGGTCATTAACCACTTGTGTTTCACTAGATTCCATTTGGTACTGAGCTGGCGGAGTCTGATTTCCTTGTGCATCCATATCCAGTCTTTTGCGAGATCAAAGATTGTATGGGCTTCTTGGAGCAATTTTGGATACCTGTTGATCATTTTGCAGAAGTTAGTGCATTTCTTTGGCAATTAATCATATATACATATTTTTATGTTTTTTTTGCCATGGTCAATCAAGATCAAAATTTGTGATTTGATTTAGCTGTGTGGAAGCAACTTAGGGGGAATCTATAAAAATGTATCATTTTTAGTTGCACAAAGGCAATTGGGAGAGAAAACCTAAAGAAATGATCTATTTTAGCTGCGCAAAGACAACTGGGAGAGAAAACCCTATGTCTACTGGTCTGTCTTAGTCGTTTATGGACAACTGGGAAAGAGAACCCAAGGTAGTGATCTATTTTAGTTGCACAAAGGCAATTGGGAGAGAGAACCCAATGTCTAGTGCTCTGTTTTAGTCGTCTGGTGGACGACTAGGAAAGAGAACCTAAGGGATTGATCTGTTTTAGCTGCGTCAAGTCAGCAAGGAAAGAGAACCTAAAGAATTTGATCTATTTTAGTCGCTTACGACAAGGAAAGAGAACCTCTTGGCTCATGCCCTAATGAACCGGAGCTTGCTTATAATGAATTGAACTCAATATCACGGGATTGGACTTATGTCTCCGCAGGGGGTGAGCTAAAAACAACACCCGGGCTCACCCAGCTGGTCTCCGATTTAAGAATCGGTCGCCAAGTGCCACAATTTTTGGACTCAAGTCGAGTCTCCGTAGGGGAAGGGCTAAAAATAGCCGCCTCCGGGTTCACCCAGTTGGTCTCTGATTTAAGAATCGGTCACAAGGCACCACAATCTTTGGACTTATGTCTCCACAGGGGGTAAGCTAGAAAGCAAATACCTGGGTTCACCCAGTTGGTCTCTGATTTAAGAATCGGTCACTAGGCACCACCATTTTTGGACTTATGTGTCCACAGGGGGTAAGCTAGAAAGCAAATACCCGGGTTCACCCAGTTGGTCTCCGATTTAAGAATCGGTCACCAGGCACCACCATTTTTGGACTTATGTCTCCATAGGGGAAGGGCTAAAAAATAGCCGCCTCCGGGCTCATCTGAAGGGTTGGTCTTGACGGGGCCATCTTCAAACGCCACCACTTTGGATCGTTGGATCCAGGGCAAAAACCGAGTGATCTTGTAAATAAGATGCATTCGGGTGTGATCTGAGTTCAATCCATGAGCGCTTTAAGAAATGCCTATAAGTATTAATATTAGGATAATTAAGGAGTAGGATTTGAAGGAAGGGATCTAATATGACCAGAAATCATGATTTTGTATAACTGGAAAGAGAGAGAGTCACTTAGGACCAAAAGGCAATATTAACTTTACAACAAGCATCTGCAAACTAATTTCTGTTTCTTCATTTCCATTCAAAATTAAAATTAAAGCATTAAACTGAAATAAAAACATATACATAAATTATATCACAAAAAAAAAAACAAACATGGCTCAAAATACATCAAAGTTAGGTCCAAAAACGAAAGCATCCTAGCCAATGTCTAACTAGGTGGGTCATCATAAGAGGAGGACACATCCTGCCTCCTAAGGGCGCACAGAAGTTTATTCCGCAATTGCTGCTGGAGGGCCTCATTGGCCTGCCTACTCTCCCGCTCCGATTCAATGTAGGTTAAATGGATACGGGAGTGTGCCTCCTGCAGTTCGGCCACCCTATCTCTATAGATATCAGGGGGCGGAACCGGAATGTCCTTGGGTATGCCAGTCTGGAGAGGTGGGACGCCGTCATGGCCAAAATCCCTAGCCATTTTTTGCTTATATTCTCGAATATTATGTTTCGAGAATATATCATGCTCGTGCTTGCGCACAGTCTTCCACTCTATCAGTAACTGTTTCCTCAACTCCTTCGAAAGCGGGCCTGTCAGATTAGTCGCATCATCCTCAAGGGGGATTCCCTGCGGTTTCCCAAACTGTCTCAAAACTCTTATTGGATAGTACGGTATAGCATGTGTGAGGCCAATTAAGGCCAGGCATCTCCTATCTCTGAAGGCTAAAATGGGGGTATAAGTGAAATGGAAGGTTCCCCACCACCTGATATCAACATCCTCATCTAGGTGTAGAAAGTAGTTTAGCCACTCCTCTCTAGTAGGTAAGTCTGGATGTATTTCTCTTCGGGCCATGTATGTGACGTTGTCACGGACTAGCCCATATCTGTCACTAATGGGTTCTGCCACCATCAGATGGTCTTGCAGCCATATATGAAGAAGGGGAGTGCACCCTTGAAACCTTCTGGTTCCATTCTTGGACAAGGTTAAGGCATGATAGAGTTGAGCAAGTATCAGTGGCATGATCCGGTATCCAACCGAGAGTTGATCCACAATTTCCATGAGGGCCAAATTAATGGTGTCTCCCCCAGTTGGAAAAAAAATTTGTAACAGAACCACAAGGGTGAAGGTGTCCAACCAAACATGGGGTCTTTCCTGCTTTTTGTTCCTTATCTTTTCTGCGAGGAATTTCTTGGAGACCCTCGTGAATGATTTGTCACCTCCTAAAGTCTGGAATTCTTCCCTCGAGAGGCCAAAGAAAGTACAAGCTTCATTCTTGTAACTGTCTTTGAGGTTTGGCCTGGCGGGTTCTCCACGATCACGAAACCTGAGGAGTAATTCTAACTCCTCAATTGTGGGTGTCAACTCTATAGTCCCAAATCGGAAAACTGAAAATTGAGGATCCCAGAATAACAAGGATGACTGAATCATGTGCCAATTGATTGGCACATTCAATAGGGATAAGGTTTGCCTCATGTGGTATTGTGCCTCCCACTTAATTTGCTCATCCCCCTGGAGCTGCCGTGTCCAAGATCGGATCCAAGGAGTATCCCAGGCACACTTCTCTATCCTAGGGAACTTGGTTTTCTCAGAAGACGAAGACGATGCCATGTACTGTACTATCCAATTAGTGTTCCAAGTCATTTTGGATTTCAACATGAAAGCTCTCTATTAGTGTAATGAACAGTAAAATCAAAGCAAGCAAAAAAAAAAAAAGAATGGGACATCACCATATTTCATGTCTCTAAACAAGAAAAGAAACCATGCACACAAAGTGTGTGATCCTAAGGGTTGGTGCCTGTCAAGGCATGATTCCTAGACATACTTGTGTAAGGAAGCACACCTAAGTCCTGACCAGCCTTATCCTTTCATCTGCTCTTTCATCCGCTAATGTTAAACTTACAACTTTCCAGCTAGGGCGAAAATTACATGATGTTTAAGAAGCTAAAAAAATAATGCAATCTTAGGGTTGTTGAGAACTCTAAGAAAGGATACATTTGATTCAAAAAGGGTAGGTTAAAAAAAAAAAAAGCCTAAATCTAGGGTTCAAATTCTTTGTTCTGATCTGGCCTGCTTTCATCTGCTTAAAGACTGATCCGAACTCAAGATACTTCCCACGGACTCAATGGGTCGAGGCCCACGGCTCTCCGGACTCAATGCATGGATCTGGGGTGGTTCCCCTGATCAAAGTTTAGGTAAGCTCCCTAATTTAGGGCTGAGGTAGCCCAGAATCTAGGGTCTACTCAATTTGATACAAAAGAAGGCAAGGGTTGTTGCCCCTGATGGACTCATGGGTTTTAGACTTCATTCATCATTCACATTCACATAGTAGGGTGTATCAGAGCATTAGGTGGGAAAAGGGTACCCAGCCCGAGACAAATGCCTACAAGGGTCTGAGCCAAGTATTAGACCCTCGCATACCACGGCAAGAAACCAGTGGCGCTATAGGAATCCAGATACCTGGGGGGATGTTTTACCTCGCTTTCCCTGGCAAGCCAAGGGCGCGTGAGGCTAATACCATCCCAAAATTTGTTCATACGATAAAGAAGGGTGGCTGCTAGAGAGATCTAGGTTTAGGTAATCATTCAATCGGATCACCCACACGGGATCCCTCGCGCGTGTCACCCCACACAATTTATATCAAAGCATGTAAAGAAACCACAGTGTGCGTGAGTGCACATGTGTGCATGGGAAGGAATTTTCACTGTCTCATATAGTAAAGTGATGAATTGGTACACAAAACAATGTTCCGGGAGAGTTCCCAAGTAATTGGAGGGGTCACAGTGGTCCCACTTAAAAACCAATTTCCTTAGGCAATTATCTCGTCCTTTATGACAGAACTCCCCAGAATATGTTATCGTGTATATTCAACACTTACTAAATAAGGAGGCAAATCTTCCTTGACCCATTTGTACAAGTGTGTGCAAATGTACAAAAAGAGTGTGCGTGCATGTGCAAGTGTGTGCACATGTGCAAAGAATAAACCCATTATAATCCAACTAATCAAACCGGGTTAGGTCGGTCCCCAGCAGAGTCACCAAGCTGTGCGCACCTCGGGCGCGCGGAAAAAGGGTGTTACAATCTGTTATAGAGTCGCCATTACCTGAAATGGTGCAGGTAGACACCTTGTTGATTTTTGGTCTGCACCAGTGATTCCGGTTAAGTGACCCGATTACAACCTAGGGAAGTCCTTGAACACCCTGGGTTGTCCCATCGAAATGGATTCCCTTAAATTAGTTGGATATTTAATGAGCTCTCTTATTTATTATTTTTATTTTTTTCTTTTCTAATTTTTTTTATTTTAAGCGTACAACAAATATTAATCTATATGTACATGGCCTCCACAAAATTACATTGAAAGTAAAACCATATGAACAAAACAAAACCATTCTAAAACAATTTTCAACCACAAGAAAGAATCATCGCTTCAATGCTTGTTTCATTTGCTTATTCCCTTTCTTATTATTTATTATTTTTTGTTTTGTTTTGTTTTCTATTGTTTTTATTATGCAAGATTAACTAATTACTAATTTACAAAGTAAGAAAATGAAACCACCTGAACTACTTTTAACCATGGCCTGATTACTAATTTACAAAGGAAACAAACAAAATGAAACAACCTGAATTACTGTGCTATCCACATTCAAAGATTCATATCTCCCTCAATTCTTAACCAAATTGTGCAAAATTTGATTCTTTAGAATCATGACTTTAAACACTAAAATAACCTATAGCAGTTTTCAAAAATTCATTTTCATTTAAGAGATATGAAACTCCAAAATTTACTGTTATACATTTCCAATTGAAAATCTGAACCAAAGAAAATTAAAAATAAAATACCTATTCATAGTGTAAGGTCTCGAACATATTTTTAGATTAAACTAAAATAAAAATACCACAAATCTCATGAAGGACTCCAGAATTGACTCAAACTAGAACTAGGTGAAAAACATTAGTTTATCTGGAAAACAGGTGCAAACCTAATGCAGGAAAAAAAATTTCAGAACTTTACATCTTTGTCTTTTTTTTTTTACATGATAAAATTACCCAAAGCCATCAAACATATATACATGTCTCTCATCAATCATGTAATCTTATCTCAAAAATTGTAATGAAAGAGAGGTCTCATACAATGTATTAAACAAATGACTCACCTGTTATGGATTGACACTTCAAATCAAGTCTTGGAGCCTTGGTGTGTCGTGAACAGCAGTTTTCCTTTCTCCCTCCTTGCTAGTAGACGTCCCTCTTCTTTTCTCCACTTCTTCCTACTTCCCCCTTTGCTCTCAACTTCAAGCCCTTTTATAGAGGATTCTCACCCATTCAACTTCTTAACATCTCCTCTTAAACACCTAAGCTCCTAACTCCTTTCTTAAACACCTAAACTCCTAACTCCTCTCTTAAACACCTAAACTCCTAACTTCTCCTCTTAAACACTTAAACTCCTAACTCCTATTCCTCTCTTAAACCCTTCATTCATTTAGGTTTGGTCAAAGTCTATAGTGTCCCCCATTTTTATTAGGCTTATATTTTTTAGGTTTAGTTTCAATATCTCAAGAGAATATGAGTTGGACCAATTCGTCCAACTCATTTCTCTTTGTTTATTTTTATTATTATTATTTTTTTTAATCTTAATCTTTTATTAACTTTGTTATTTATTTGCATAAGAAACCCCATTAGGAAACTTAATTATTTACTAAAACAACCCCACAAATTTTAATTTGTCATTGGTTACATGGCAGCCACCATGGTGTACACGTGGCTGCCATGTGGCATCCAATTTCGGTTTTGTAAAAATCCCCAAACTACCCTTTATTTATTTTATTCATAACTTAGCCGTTTGACATCCGATTTGAGCACGGTTTGGTGCATCGGAATCGGTTAAGAATTCTCTTTGTTATGGGCTTGTTATTTCAAAAGGATGGGTCCACTATAAAAACCTCGATTTACGTGCCCACATATATGCCAGTTTAAGATATGCTTCTTGGGCAATTTTATAGTGCAAAAATGGGGTGCTGACATCGGCCTTCGTTTCGTCCCATCAGAAAGTCCTTTCTGATTGCAGAGAATGTGACACTTGGATTCATGCAAATCAATGATGAAGGAATCTAAAAATATGAATGAGCTTCAGCAAAACACAAACTATAAACCTGAGAAACATAAGAACTTGATCCTTATATCCCATCATTTCTTAAACTTAAAACTTAGCCGACGTTTCGTCCTAATTTCAAGTCCTCTTTGATCAAAGGGACATGATACATAAAAGTCGGCCAAGAACCCCCAAATGGGACAGGCACTAACCCAATGGAAAAGAAAACAGATAATTTCCAATCACAAAAACACCCTAAGTTTGTGTTGGGAAGAGAAAATTAAAACTGGTGCAGGGAAAACAATCCTTGAGATGTCCTTTTAAGCCTTTTTAGACCCTTTGAGAGCCAATGAAGGCACAAGTCAAGAATTTCTTGGGAATACGTGTGAAGCACTCTATCCCACAACACCTCATGCTAACAAGGTGGTTCACCATGATCGTTGGTCCTACCTTCCATTTTAAGCTCTTGCACAAAACTTTTTGAAAAAAAAAATATTTCATTTCTCTGTCATGTGCACTCGCACACATAATAAAAATCAAAGTAGGCCACAAGTGCTTACATTTTGAATTTTAGGTACTTCTGTGATAATTTTGCAGGCCCATGCGAGGCAAAAAATCAAATGACTTTGATGCTGGAGTAGAAAACAGAGGAAATCAAGTAGCACCTTGAAACCAAAAGAAAAGAAAAGCGAGATGCCACGCAGTATCTCAAACAAAAAAGAGAAAGGAAAAGGGAAGAAAGCCACATGGCAATCCAAAGCACAAGAAGGAGAGTTGTAAAATCCATCTTATCCCAACAGACTCTTCCCTAAGTAAGGTTCTCCAGTGGAGAGCAATCAAGCAGCAGTTCGAAGCAAGAAAGATGAATCGGGAACCAGCAGTCTCCCAAGGTCATAAAAAGAGAAGGATCCGAGCAGGTCCTGTGGGTTCAAACACAACCCACAATCAAAAGCTCAAACAAAATCGAGAGCAAAAGAAGGCGTATTTTGAAGACATCAAAGGGCAAAGAAGGCCCTCATGTAATTTTGTTTTACCACTTTTGTAAATAGAGTAGGTTAGGTGTGCGAGCTCCTTTGAAGTGCCGGACAGTAGTAAGAGCGCCTCCTTCCTTCCTCCAAAGATCCAAAAGCCTCCCAAAAATCCAAAGAGGATAAGTTCGAAAGGGTAAAGGAAATCAAAGGTCAAAAAACACTCAAAGAGAGCTTTAATGGAACAAACAAGAGGAAAAGAACACTATTGAGCACCTTTACATCAAAGCCGAAACAGGTTGGCGAGTCTAAGCTCGACCCATCTTCTAAACTTAAACTAAAGGACAAGGAGTTGCTCCAGAAAATCTGAGAAACTAAGGGTAGGCAAGCTCTGAAGCAAGGAAGTGAAAACCATGTCATTTGGCGCTTCCCTTTCATTGAAAACACGAAAAAGGACTTAGCTCGTCAATCATGTCGGCAGAAATGCATGGCGCAAAAACGAGGTTCTTTTATTCTTTGCCGTTCATCCGCAAGGAGACTCCGGCAAAGAGGGAATTGTGCGCACCTTGGGCGTGCTGAAAAAGCTCATTACTTGTTTAATGGAGTCACCACTACCTGTTTCTCTAAGCTGGAACAAGCGATCAAAATCCTTGGTGTTGCTGGAAAGCAGTCTCCTTCTTCTAAGGTGCTCAATATTTGCTAATGGACGTCCTTCTTCTTTTCTGCACTTCTTCCTACTTGTTGCCCTTATTTGCTCTCTCTCTCTCTCTCTCTCTCTCTCTCTCTCTCTCTCTCTCTCTCTCGCTCTCTCGCTCTCTCTCAGAGAATTCTCTTACTTGCTCTCTCCCCTTTTTACTCCCAACTTCTATCCTTTTTATAGAGAATTCCCACCCCTTCAACTTCTTAACCTCTAACATTTCCTCTTCCTCTCCCTAACTTCTCCTCTTCCTCTCTTAAACACTTAAACCCCTAACTCCTCCTCTTCCTCTCTTAAGCACCATCATTTATTTAGGTTTGGTCAAAGTCTATTTTGTCCCATATTTTTTAGGCTTATAATTTTTTTAAGCTTAGCCTTAGTATCTCAAGAGAACATGAGTCAGACCAATTCGTCCAAGTTATTTCTCTTTGTTTATATATATATATTTTATTTTCTTTTAATCTCAAAGCTTTTATTAACTTTGTTATTAATTTTTTATTTATTTGCATAACAAACCCCATTAGGAAACTTATCTTATTTACTAAAAGAACCCCAAAATTTTTAATTTATCATTTGTTACATGGCAGCCACCATGGCGTACACGTGGCTGCCATGTGGCATCCAATTTTGGTTTCATAAAAATCCCCAAACTACCCTTTACTTCATTTATCCATAACTTAGTCGTTTGAGATCCGATTTGAGCACGGTTTGGTGCATCGGAATCGTCTCAAAATTCTCTTTATTATGAACTTGTTATTTCAAAAAGATGGATCCACTATAAAAACCTCAATTTATGTGCTCACATATATGCCGGTTTAAGATATGCTTCTTGGGCAATTCTATGGTGCAAAAATGGGGTGTTGACAGCTGCCCCTCTTTGTCAAAGTCACCTTGGTGATGAATGACAAAGAATAAAAACAACCATATTTTTGCACTTTGCATTTCTATCGACATAACTGATGAGTCAGGTCCTTTAATGTTTTCAAAGATGCGGAAGTGTCGGTGCAAGCTCTGTGTTGCTTTGGCTCTCTTCCAAGTTCTAAGGAGTTTCCTTGCCATTGGGCATTTGGAATTGTTCCCTTTTTTAGTTTAAGTTGAAAATGATGGGTTGGACTTAGACTCATCGACTTGTTTTGACGTTGATGCAAAAGTGCTTCAATAGTGTTCTTTTCCTCTTGTTTTTTCCATTGACTTTTGACTTCTTCTTTTATCTTTTCACTTTTTCTTTTTCTTTTTTTAAGTTTTTTTTTGTTTTTTTTTAAAGTTTTTTTTAAAGTTTGAAGTTCTTTATAGGTACACTACCCCTTAACTCTATTTGGCTTCTAAAGGGTATAAGAGTCATTGCTGTCCAACACACTGAAGAGCTCCAAATCCTAGTTCAAATCCTATGATACAAAAGTGGGAAAATGAAAATTACATGAGGGCCTTCTCTGCCCTTTTTGTCTTCAAAACACGTCTTCTCCTCTTGTTCTTGAGCTTGCCTGAGCTTTATTGTCCTTGATGATTCTCCACTAGGGATTTATAGGACTCCCGTTTAAAAGAAAACTCTTCTAGGAATTTTATGAGAGCCTCCTCATCTATCATTTTGTTTCACCCATTGTGTCTCTATGTAGAATGGCGCCATTCTTTCGCCTTTCTGAGGTTCTCATGTTCTGAAAATGTCTCTCCCTTCAATTGGTACTCTTCTTTTGTTGGGTAACACTTCCTCTCAATGAGAAAACTCCACCGGGGATTTGTAGAGGAAGGTGTCAACTCTTTTGCTTTCTTTTCGGCATTCTCTGGTGAGGTCTTGGATGAAAAGCTTGTGTGTCCTTTGACTGTACTCATCTTCTTTGTAGTGGATTCCCCTTGTTTGCTTCTCTTTCCCATTGCCCATTTGCTCCTTTTTGTTTTTAGCTCTAGTATTAGAACCATTTGATTTCCCGCCTCGCATGGACTTGCACATTTCTCAAGATAGTAGTGAGGTATCTAAAATTCAAAATGTAAGCACTTGTGCTTACTTTGTTTTTATTTTTGTGTGCGAGTGCACAGGAATGAAATGAAACATTTTTTTCTTTTTCTTTTTAAACTTTTTTTTAGAAACTTTGTGCAAGTACTTCAAAGGGAAAGGCAAGACGAATGACCATGGTAAATTGCCTTATTAGCTTGAGGTGTTTCGGGACAGTGTACCTAACACGCTTTCTCATGAATTTCTTGACTTGTGCCGTCATTGGCTCTCAGAGGTTCTATAAGGGCTTAAAATAAGGGATGCCTCAAGGAATGCTTCCCCAGCCCCAGTTTTGATTTTTCTCAATTTGACCCAGTCTTAGGGTGGTTTCAAGATTTTGCAATTGAAGGCTTTCCCTTTTCTTTTTCTCCCCGGGGTTAGTGCCTACCCCAATTTGGGGGGTTTATACTGACTTTCATGCATCATGACCCTTAGATCCGAAAGGTCTTTAAAAATAGGACGAAACATTGGCTGAGTTTTAAGTCTTCTTATGTTTCTTAGGTTAACGGTTTGTGTCTTGCGGAAGCTGATTCTTCTTTTGAATTCCTTCATCACTAATCTACATAGATCCAAATGTCACATTTTCTGCAATCAAAAAGGACTTTCTCATAGGACGAAACGAAGTCGATCTGAGGTCTTGGTTTTTGAAAGAAAGGGAAGATGGCTTAAAGTTTTACAAATGGGTTGAGTCATGCTTTGCCCTTTTTCTTGACCACTTGGGTCTTGTCAATGCCTTTTCATTTTCTTTTTGGGTCTTTTGTGACCTTCGCCTTTTCCTTGGATTTTCTCTCCTTTGGTTTGGGTGTCCGCCTTGATTGATATGCCCTATTGTGCTTTCTATTTTCTTTTCTTTTTGCTTCATTTTTTCACATCCATGTCCTTTATTCTTTTCTTCTTTCACACCAAGCACTGTATTTAGGGCTCATGACTCAATGGGTTAGAAGAAAGAAATTAGGCTCACCTGATTTGACTAGGGATTTTGTTTTGAAGACTTAATAGATTAAAGCAAGGATGGCCTTTCATCATTTTGCAGAAGTTGTGACAACTCGGTTTAGATATTTGATGCAAATTTAATTCAAGAATTGTTTTCTTCCTTCTATCCTTATTCTATTTGGCTTTGCCCTAGTGTGGGGTGGTTAAACACAACATGGGTATTTGAATAACACGAACAAGCCCAAAGTGTTTGACTAGCGATTCTTGATTCAGGAAGCATGAAGGATGGCCTCTCATCCTTTCTTCTAGGCATGATGCTAAAGCCAGCCTTGACCCTTATTTGGTTTAGGCACTTTTCCTTTCTTTTTCTTTTCCTCTCTTTGCTCTCAAGGATCGCTCTGCTCTAGTGTAAAGATAAGTGTAGAAAGGAAATCAGGGTCTGGATCAGGAAAGGATTGCCACTAGCTCAATCAAGGTTCTCATGGGAGCAGTATCTTGCACCTAGCTGAAGACACCTTTGAGAAGCTTGGCATCTTTCCATGATCATGGTTGTGCCAAAAGGATGGTGGTCTCAGAGTGATGTCATCATCGACCAAGCACTTGCCAATTTTTTTCTTTTATTATTTTTTTCAAAAGGTTTTTTTTTTTAAAATTTGCATGAAAGTAAAAGTATTAAAAAACACTTACAAAATGATCGATCCCATCCGGGATGGTCAGTGCAAAAAAAGGTAAAATTTAACTTAGCCTGGAAATGGTAGACTCGAAGAAGAACCACATCCGGGAGTTGGTTGCGCCTTGCAACCTTGCTTGATTTCTACAACTTGTCTCATTTGAAGATGCCCCTTGTGATCTGGAAGAGGGTTTTGAGTCACAGTAGTGGCTGGTGTGTTGGTTGGAGCAGGAGGGTCCACGGTGAGGCATTTCTGATCAATCAAGTCTTGGATATCATGCCTCAGATCCGAACATCTGTTGGTGTCATGTCCTGGTGCCCCTGAGTGGCACTCACATCTCTCATTAGGATTGTAATTCTTGCCAATGAATGTTCTAGGATTTGGTGGCTTGATTTGCAGATACCTTCCTTTTAGTAATGTGGGTAGTAGCTCGGCTAGTGTGTAGGGAAGTGGAGTGAATACTCTTCTAAACCTTGCCTTCATTTTTTCTCTTGTCTGTCTTGGTGGACCCTGATATGGTACGGCCATTTGTCCTTGATTTTGTGGAGCTGTTGTCAAGGGCCTCTAGGAGATGTGATAAGGTTGAGTAGGCTGTACATAATTCACGGCCTGCCCCTCAGTTCTCCATGGTTGCTCTTGCCCCTGGCTTCTATTGCCATGATTCGCCATTGGCCTCCTTTGAGTGGCATTCTGCCCACTGCTATCTATTTTTCCTAACCTTACTGCATCTTCAATTTTGTCAGTTGTTAGAATCAAGTGATTGAACTTGCAGAACTCTGCCCCAGTAACAGAGTGAAGAAAGGTTGACCAAGTGATGCTATAAACAAAGATGTCATCTCTTGTTCTAGTAGTGGTGGCTGGACCAGTGTTGCCAGCTCTTTCCATCTCTTAGCATAGTTTCGAACCAACTCATGACTTTTATTTGCCAACCTTTGCAGCTTTGCCCTTGTTTGAACCATTTGGTTGTTCAGACGATATTGCTGAATGAATACCACAGCGAGGTCGTTCCAAGTCTTTATCTTGGTTTTGTTTAAGCTCAAAAATCAAGAATAAGCATCCCCGGTTAAAGACCTCTGAAAGAACTGTACCATGATTTTCTCTTTTTTTGCGTATTGGCACATGTTGCCAGAATACGACCTTAAGTGGTTTAGTGGACAACTAGTGCCATTAAACTGGTGCAACTCAGGACATTTGAACTTGGTAGGGAGTTGTATGTCTGAGAAAAAACAAAGGTTTTCCAGAGTAGCCTCGCTCTGAGCCGTGTTTGGCTGTAGCTGCTTTAGAAGATCTTCCTTCGTGGTTGCCATACAAGCCTCAAATTGGGCTTCTTGTGTTCTATACCAGTCTTCTTCATCCTGCCCCAATTGAACAGGTGCAAACTGCTCTTGCTGCTAGATCAGGTGTGTGCGCGCGTGGGAAACGTGGCACGGGGGAATTCGGAGTCGCCACCGCCTGATGGGGTGCAGGCGGACACCTGGGTGCCTAATCTTGTCTATTTAGGGCTTTTGGTCTGCGGCTTGAGATTCTAAGTTGGGTCTCGGTTGTAGTCTGGGGAAGTCCGTAGACACCCCAGTCCACCCCTCGGATGACGGGTCCCGTGGGTTCCCTGGTTTGAGTCAGCTTTCGAGTTGGTTTTCACCCGATTCCTAATCCAGCAGGTATTTAAGTTGGGTCTTGGCGGGACCACCTGAGTGGTGTGGGTCCCTTTAGTTGATTTTATCTTTGCTTAACTTAAGTTATTTGAGTCTGATTGGGTGGGCCCCGTTGGAAGGCCCATGGTGTCCTTGGCGGGCTTAGGTGAGCCCATGTGCCCCTGGTGGGCCTCTTTCTAACCTAGGAGGCCCTTTGGGCTTAGGTTAGTGAACTGGTTTTATATTAAGGTTCAGGTCAGGAGTTTTAAGTGGTTTTCATGCAACTGTGGGCCGGATTGATTTGTGGGCCCCTTAGGTGGGCCCACATGGTGGCCAAGTAATTTTATATGATCTCATTTAAGTTTATCTAGTTGGGTTGGACATCGGGCTTGGGGCCCGTAGCCCAGTTCTTAGGCTCGAAAGCCCAGTTCTTTGAAGCTTAGGGCTTGCACCCTAACTTGGTTCGGTTAGCGGGCTTTGGCGGGCCCGGCAGGCCCTAGCCCTTGGTCTCGGCCAAACCATGCAGTTCATATGCTCATTACACATAACCAGGCTCAGGTGGGCCGCATTGGGTTTGGCCGCCCGATTTGATTTGTTCATTTTTACTTAGCTCGTTCAATTGCATGCTTTAGGGTTCATTGGGCTTGGTGGGCCCCGTTGGAAGGCCCACGGGTGTTCCGAGTTGGACCGACGGTCCATGTCCCAAGTTGGGTTCCCGGGTGACCCGGAAACCCTATCGGTTCAATTGGTTTGGTTCAAAACATCATGAAATTCGGCTAAGGATCAAAAATTCACAAAAATTACTCTTCTGGGTGTATCCGGCAACTCAGGTCGGACACGAACAGGTCTCAGGTTATCCGGCCATCATGTCCGGACATGCACAAACCCCAGGTTATTCGGCCTAAGTTGCCGGATACGCCTGGGTCAGAGGTGATTCGGCCTGAGTTGCCGGATCACACCAAAATGGCTATTTTTCGGATTTTGGCAGTTGGGGTGACTTCCAGAGGTTCCTAGGAAGCTTTCTAAGGTTTAGTGGGCCCCTGAGTGGGCCCACGTTGGTTCAGGTTTGGGAGAAGCCACACTTGGCTTCCCTTTTGGATCTTTTCAGCAAAGCAATGGAGGAGGGAAAGGCATCCTGGTGCCTCTCCCATTTGGGATCATGTATGTCACTATGGCAGGGACCAAGGTGTCCCTGCTTTGGCTTCTGAAGCTCCACCACAGCACACAACAAAGGGTCCATGGCTTGAGGCATGCTCCCATGATTGACCAAGACATGTATACATACAAGAAGATGACTTACCATGCATAAACACACAGGTATAACTAAAGGAGTCTAGCATTCATTATCAATTAACAGAGAAGAAAAAAAACACACAGCATGCAAGAGGTAAGGAAATCAGCAAGAGAAAAAACTAAGGTAAGCGAGGAAACCAATGGAATGAACCATGATCTAACATGCATCTTGTCCACCTCCTAGCGACATCTAAACCCAAGACTTCACACTTTAACCCACGAAAATATACAGAAGGGTGAGGGAAGGGGGCTTATATAGGGATACATTAGACATGCCTTGCATGAGGGAACATACTCCCTTCTCTGAGTAACCGAAGTCCCCAAAAAAGCGCACTTGGTGGCTTAGAGTGGGACAACCAAACCTCTTACTCTATCCGAAAATCACACCTGGGGGCTCACTTGCCCTTGGAGACCACTATATTACCCAACCATGAAAGAAAATGCATGCAAAGGAACAATAACGCAGCCATACAGCAGTGGGAGATCAAACTCTTTGAACTCTTTAGAAAAAAATCCATTTTAATATATGTGTAACATGAAGTGATGAGGAACCTTACCTGCTATGCACAACTGATTTCTGAGGTATGCTTCAACCTCCTTTAGGCGTGGATGGAGCTGGAGCACTCCCTTGCAACCCCCAACAGCAGCTATCCTCCTTGGACTTTGGTGAGGAGGTGGAGAGGAAGCGGAAATAGGAGGTTGGATGGTCTTGCAAAGGTATGGGGGGTGTTAGGGAAGGCAAAGGAGGTGGGGAGAGACAAAGTTCAGGTGGGGATGAGTGCTGGAAGGGAGCTGAGAAGCCACAAAGAAAAGCCAACCTCGGATATGAGCTGCTGTTGGCTATTTATAACCAAACTTAATGTATCCGGCAACTCAGGCCGGATACACTAAGGTCTCCTCTTATCCGGCCTTCATGACCGGATACACTAAGGTTCCTTTGTATCCGGTCTTCAATGCCGGATACAAAACATAATCATTTGAAAATTAAATGCCGCCGCGAATTTGTCGGGCAATCGGCGCGAATCTCGCGCGAAAATCTTCTTGTATCCGGCCTTCAAGTCCGGATATACACAAGGGTATGTGTATCCGGTATATTTGACCGGATACAAATCAAAAAATTACGGATTTGCGCTTCGACTTGATCGATTCAACTTATTTGACCGATTTGACACTTTTGGATATCTACGGATTGCCCCGTACGAATTTTGGATATTAAGATTTAGTCCTTGAGATATTTTGCTGCGTTGGCTGCCACGTGTGCAGTTCCTGCGCCACGTGTGCAGTTTCCGGCTTTTCTGCGCGGAAACTTCGACATATCATATGTCCTTCATCCGAACTCCAATTTGAGCAAACTCAATTGCATTAGACTCGTATCGGAGCCCTCTATTTAATGACATAGGGCTTTACACTAGGCACGGGGTTCGAGGAAAGGTCAACTTTCGGCTCTCCTTTAAGTTTGACCGCCCGCAGAACCCTCATCCGGACTCCGATTCCTGCAAACCCAGTTGCGTTGGATTCATGTCGGGATTCTCTATCCATTGAGATAAAGCAAGGTGGCCAAATTTTATCTGATTAAAAGGTCAACTTTTCACCCCTCAGGTTTTGACTTTTTAGCTGGGTTTTGCATATTTGGCTTTTCTGAAGCGCAAAAATGAGGTGCTTACAAGGTGGACAAAATCTACCACAGGAGGTGGGAATGGAACGGCTTGTGGTTGTGGATTTGGCAGTGGATGTGGTGGTGCCATCAGTGGAGGTTGGGTTGGATGTGGCAGCAACGGTACTGCTGGCACTTCTGCCCATGGTGGGAGTAGTGGTTAATGCTGTTGAGTGACCGGAACTGTTGGTTGAACTTGTTTCAGATCCCTGATCTCTGCCATGAGGGACTGAATAACCATAGTCATGTTTTCGACCTTTTGGGTTAGGTCGTTAATGACTTGGGTTTGACTAGATTCCACTTGGTACTGCGCTGGCTGTGAGACATGGGAAAAATCAATTTAATGACTTTCTAATCATCACGCAGGATTCATTAAAGCAAAGAGTCGCCACCATTCTTTTTAGGTGTGAATGGACACCAAAAATCTCAAATAAACACAAAAAGGCAAATTTAGGGTAAAAATAACCCTATTAAAAAAACAACCAGAGATGGGTAAGGGGATTAGGTTATGAACAGGGGAAGGTGTTAGGCACCCCTATTCATCCACACAAGGTGGTTGCCAGGTATTGTTCATGTTAAAATAAAGGAAAAAAGGCTTGCTATAAAAATCATGAAAAATCATAAAAAAGACAAAAATGTATGGTTTTTTCATAAGAACAGCCTGATTGATCCAGAACTTTCACATATGATCATACCATTCCTAGGATTTCATGATTAAAATAAAATTGAGATGAAACCAAAATAATGTGAAAACTTCAAAAATCTGGCTTCAAGTTAAATTCTAGAAATCTAGAAAAATATGATTTTTATGAAATATTGCAGAATTGAACCTGAATAGTCCAGAACATAGATGTAGCCCAAATTTCACATTAAATCAAAAAATCAAAACAAAAAATACCCACGTTGATGAAGAACATCAAAAGGGGAGAACTTAGATCGTAGAGTCTTCTCTCAAAAGTGAAAAACGATTCAAAAACCACATCGTGAAACCCTAGAAGTTACTTTTGGGCTTATGGATCCAGATCTACCATATTGATCATGATAAATCCAGTATCTTAGCCTAATATCACAAAAATCACGAAAACAGTACTGTATGTGCAAAAGTGGTGAAAATCCAAATTTTAGGAGAAAAATAGGATTTCATGCTATAATCACCATGAACTCATAAGATTAATCCAGATTCAAAATAAAATCATTAAAACCTGATCAGAATATCAAAAACAGCCATATCTCACAGATTAGAGCATATAGGGGCCTATCCTATGGATCCACCTGTTCTCTTTTCCCCTAGCTCTCTCTTCACGTTTTACGACTAGAGAGACTCTTGAGGTACTTGGAGATAGGTTTGGGTACACAAACACAATCAAAGGCCTTATTCTAAAAATAAAAGAGAAAAACAGAATATGGGGTTCTATTCTAGGGATCCACCTGTTCCCCTTTCCCCTAGCTCTCTCTTCACGTTTTACGGCTAGAGAGACTCTTGAGGTACTTAGAGACATGTTTAGGAATACAGAATAAAAGAAGGCCTTATTCTACAGCAATGGAGAAGAATAGATTAATTCTAGAATTGAAGACAGAAAATAAAAGTAAATAAAAAGGAAAAGGGACTTACTTGGATTGAGCAAGCAGAGCAGCAAGGATTCCTTTCTTCTCTTAGAGCTCTTGAGTCTTCAAATTTTCGTGGTCCTTTGCTTAAGGATCTGCCCTCTATTTATAGGCAAGCCCAGGGGCAAGGCTGGTCCAGAAAGATATACCATGATCCTCAAGATAGAGTTAAAAATAAGGATAATGCCCATCCATGGCCAACAAGGATAAATGAGATAATTCGAACAGATAAATAAGAGAATTCGCTTATCCAAGAGAGATATTTGGGTGCAGATAAGGCTAAAAAATCAAAAAGGTAAAATTCGCACAAAGACCCCCGTGCCTGTATATATATATTACGGTCGCGCCCTGCTCGTATATCAACTGCGGGCATGACCACACCGTAAATAAAATACGGGCATGACCAGTTTGACCAAATTTTACACTTTATTAGCCTATTTCAAATCGCAATTAATATTTTCAATTATTTTCTCATTTTGGTGCAATTTGGGGTGTCTACACTGGCGGAGTCTGATTTCCTTGTGCATCCATATCCAGTCTTTTGCGAAATCGAAGATTGTACAGGCTTCTGGGAGCAATTTTGGATACCTGTTGATCATTTTGCAGAAGTTAGTGCATTTCTTTAGCAATTAATCATATATATTTTTTTTTATGCTTTTTGCTTTTTAGAACCTATTTACATATTCTTATGAATTTTTTTTTTTTTTGCTATGGTCAATCGAGATCAAATTTGTGATCTGATTAAATGTGTGGAAGCAACTTAGGGAGAATCTCTGTGAATGTATCATTGATTTGTTTTTAGTTACACAAAGGCAACTGGAAGAGAAAATTCAAAGGAATGATCTGTTTTAGCTGCACAAAGACAAGTGGGAGAGAGAACCCTATGTATACTGGTCTGTTTTAGTCATTTGTGGACGATTGGGAGAGAGAACCCAAAGTAGTAATCTATTTTAGTTGCACAAAGGCAACTGGGAGAGAGAATCCAATGTCTAGTGGTCTATTTTAGTTGTTTGTGGATGACTGGGAGAGAGAACCTAAGGTAGCGATCTATTTTAGTTGCACAAAGGCAACTGGGTGAGAGAACCCAATGTCTAGTGTTCTATTTTAGTCGTTTTGTGGACGATTGGGAAAGAGAACCCAAGGGATTGATCTGTTTTACCTACGTCAAGTTAGCAAGGAAAGAAAACCTAAAGAATTTGACCTATTT
Source organism: Buxus sempervirens (assembly GCA_947561395.2). Taxonomy (NCBI): domain Eukaryota; kingdom Viridiplantae; phylum Streptophyta; class Magnoliopsida; order Buxales; family Buxaceae; genus Buxus; species Buxus sempervirens. The sequence goes on along the minus strand of OX387188.1, from coordinate 20,942,578 downwards.
TAGTTGCTTGCGACAAGGAAAGAGAACCTCTTGGTTCATGCCCTAATGAACCGGAGCTAGTTTATAATGAATTGAACTCAGTATCACGGGGTTGGACTTATGTCTTCGCAGGGGTGAGCTAAAAAACAACACCCGAGCTCATGCAGTTGGTCTCCGATTTAAGAATCGGTCGGCAGGCGCCACAATTTTTGGACTCAAGTCAAGTCTACGTAGGGGAAGTGCTAAAAATAGCCAACTCCGGGTTCACCCAGTTGGTCTTCGATTTAAGAATCGATCACCAGGCACTACAATTTTTGGACTTATGCCTCCACAGGGGGTAAGCTAAAAAGCAAATACCCGGGTTCACCCATTTGGTCTCCGATTTAAGAATTAGTCACTAGGCACCACAATTTTTGGACTTATGTCTCCGCAGGGGAAGAGCTAAAAATAGCCGCCTCCGAGCTCATCTGAAGGGTTGGTCTTGACGAGGCCATCTTCAAACGCCACCAATTTGGATCATTGGATCCATGGCAAAAACTGAGTGATCTTGTGAATAAGATGCATTTGGGTGTGATCCGAGTTCAATCCATGAGAGTTTTAAGAAACGCTAATAGGTATTAATATTAGAATAATTAAAGAGTAGGATTTGAAGGAAGGGGTCTAATGTGACAAGAGATCGTGGTTTTGTATAACCGGAAATGGGGTTTTTCCAACAAGCATCTGCAAATTGATTTACTAGTTTTTTTCATGTTTTTGTTATGTCCATTAAATTAGAATTAAAGCATTAAACTGAAGTAAAAAGTGTGTGATCCTAAGGGTTAGTGTCTGTCAAGGCACGACTCCTAGACATACTTGTGTAAGGAAGTACACCCAAGTCCTGACCAACCTTATCCTTTCATCTGCTGATGTAAAACTTATAACTTGCCGGCTAGGGCGAAAATTACATGATGTTTTTCCAAACCAATCTTACGTAATGGGGTTTCTTAATGGACTCCACTTCCCTATTTAGGGGGACTTGTAGCCACATAAGATTCAATTCTACCGCCGGGCTACGACGGTTGTAAACATTGCCCTCTCCCCCCCCCCCCCCCCCCCCCCCAACTTTCTCATTATGTTACTGCAGTAAGACGTGATGAGGAAGGGTATACTTGTCATGGGACAAGCCCTATGATGGGTGTCAATTGACCCATAGGTGGTAGGACAAAAATCGGCCAAAAGATATATTTGACCTTAAAACAATTGTGGCCGTGTGAATCGGCCAAAAGTTTAAGCTATGACCACTTTTTCCCATTTAAAAATTGGTCATTCTTATGACCAAACTTAAATTATCGGCCGTTTGTTTATGACCGCTTTTTCCCATTTAAAAATTCGTCATGCTTATGACCAAACTTTAAATTAATTGGCCATTTGTTTATGATTGCTTTTTCCCATTTAAAAATTGGTCATGCTTATGACCAAACTTTAAATTAATTAGCCGTTTGTTTATGACCACTTTTTCCCATTTAAAAATTGGTCATGCTTATGACCAAACTTTAAATTAATTAGTCGGTCATGTTTATGACCACTTTTTCCAATTTAAAAATTGTTCATGTTGATCGTAATCATGACTGTTCATTAAAGAATCCTTAAATAGATTATTCTATAGTCGTCGTCATGAACAAGCCATATTGTAAAATATTACAACATAAAAAATGATGACAAGATCACGGCTTCAACTTTTGATGCACATCCGGTAATTTTGATCCCTTTCAAAGACGTTTAGGCTATAACCCAACATTTAGGACCTCACATCCGGATGTTACATGAATTGCAAATTGGCCGAATGGCCATAGTTTGCCTTGTCTTGCCCCCTGAGTGTTATTGCAACCAAGATAATATAAAATATTTTGCCAACATAGGGTCCTACTGTAAAACCCCGACCCGGATTATATCTTAATTATTAAGATTAATTATCTAAAGTGTGATTATTAGACTAATTAAGTAGTTGTACTATGAAGATGAGGTAAATGTGGATTATACTTGAGGTTTTAGGGAAATCAAATTGAACCTTATGAATGTTATTAAGGTAAGCTTAGTTACTGTTATTTCTCAATTCCAATTGTCTAAGATACTCTCCAATTAGCTTTAGTGAATTGGACATCAAATTCTGAAAAATTAGAGTTAAGTGTACCTAAAGTACCTTCAAAGTGTACCCAAGGTACCACCAAAGTATACCTAAAGCACACCCATGTATTACCTGAGGTACCACTAAAGTATACCTAAAGTACCACCAAAGTATACCCAAGTATTACCCAAGATACCACCAAAGTATACCTAAAGTACACCCATGTATTACCCAAGGTACCACCCAAGTGTTACTTAAAGTACCCCCCAATTATACCTAAGGTACCCCACTTGTATACTTAAGGTACCCTACATGTATACCTAAGTACCCCCTAATTATACTTAAGGTACCCCCTTATATTGCCTAAAGTACCTCACTTATATTGCCTAAGGCACCCTACTTGAATACCTAAAGTACCCCCTTGCATTGTCTAAGGTACCCTACATGTATACCTGAAGTACCCCCTAATTATACCTAAGGTACCCCTTGTGTTTGCCTAAGGTACCCCTCTGATTTACCTAAGGTACCCCCTGTTTTACCTAAGGTACCCCACTGTTTTAGCTAAGGTACACCATTCCATAACTAAGTACCCCATCATATAACTAAGGTACCCCTTGTGTTAACTAAGGTACACCTCCCAAGCATCCCTAACACGTACCTCTTGAAGTGGTTAAGGCAAACCCCCTTGAAACACCAAGGTACCCCCACTTAACACTAGGTACCCCCCACTTAATACCAAGGCACCCCTTCAAATAACACTAAGGTACCCCCTGGTATGCCATAAGTACACCCTAGGGTTTTAGTTGAATAAAAGCTTTGTTTAGAGGCAGATTTGAAAGACCAAAAGTTGGGTATATAAAAGGATGCCATAACTAAAATATCTAGTTTTTGAAACCCTCATTCTCTTGTCTTAGACGTATAGAACAAGAGAGGAAGTTGTGCAAGCTTGCTGCAAAGCTTCAAGAGGAAGGAGAAGAAGGAGAAGGAGAGGAGAGTTTGAAGAGGGATTGTGCATCTCCATTAATAGGTAAGTAGCAAACCCTTCAAAACAAAATGTATTACAAAATTCGTATTCTCTTTAGGGTTTGATTTATTTGAAGAAATGATCTTGCATGCTGGTTTTTGCTTCTAAAATTCGTAGGGTTTTGGTTGTAAAACAATCTTGTTTAGTTTTTTATTGATTTGCCATGGATTTGCAACATCTATTGATTATATTTCATATTAGGGCTTGAGTTTGGTATTTTGAATTATGTTTCATGAGTTGGAGTTGTGTTCATGTGGATTTGAGATGATTATCTATCTTGGAAAGTGTTTCTAAGTAAGTTAGGATGTTTTATGATCATTCCATTTAATGTTGGAGAGGTTGGAGATGATTTATATGAGTTTTGTGTTGAAAACAACCAAAATATTTCAAAAACCCAACCTGACAATTAATCCTGAAAATTGGCGATTAATCCTGAGCCAAAACCCCTAAAAAGCAGTCTCTGTTATTCAAATCGTGAATCAGGATTAGTATGGGCAATTAATCATGAGGATGGATGCGCGAACGTACAAGAGGATGCGCGCACGTCGGCCCTGTTTTAAACCTGGGACGTGCGAACGTCAATCCTTAGCGCGCGCACATTGGCTTTGTTTTGGCCTGGATGCACAAACGTCCATCCTCAACATGCAGGCATCAAGACTAATCGCCCTTGGGCGATTAATCGAAGACCTAATCGTGGACCCTGTTTTTGATAGTCTTCATCCTTTTCTTTTCCAACCCTTTCCCAAACAACCTAAGCTTCCTACATAGCGCCCTTATTACATGAAAGACATTTTAAGTAAATAAGATTTTAACCCTTATTTGAAACCAATAAAAATACTCCCAAGGCCCAATTCCCAACCAATAAAAAGTCAACTTTCTAGTTCATGCCTAAATTTCTAGTTTTCCCGATTTTCATCAAATACCACTTTTTGAGTTTGATACCCAAATGAGTGATTCAAAAGCCCATAAAATTCTAGAAGATTTGTTTACCCTCCATTAGACTATAACCAGAATTTGAGCCCGAAACTCCTTGTGGATTTGTTTAGAAAAATTATACACCGAAAAGTCAATGTTTGTAACCAGACTTGGAATATTTTTTAGGTCAAAAATGTTTCGTCTTGCAATCCATTGATTTTTGGTAGGGTGACCTTATTAGGAATCCTAAACTATCCCACTCATCCAAAATGTATTTTAAGGATTTTATGGTATTCATTTTGATTAATTTTGGATTTCATGAACCGGACAGTGTAGAAGTACTCCGCTTGGCCTTGATTCGTTGGGTAGTGTAAAAGTACTCCACTTAGCCTTGAGTCATCGAGTGGTGTAGAAGTACTCCGCTTGGCCTTGATTTGTCAGGTAGTGTAGAAGTACTCCACTTGGCCTTGGTTTGAACACTGGTCTTACTCGCTGATTTGAATGGTTTGGTGTGAGTTATGAGTCTAGTCCGGGTGTTGGTGTTGGCTTGTTAGCCTTAATGTTCCTATCCATCTGTGGTGATTCACCGGGCAATGTAGAAGTACTCCGCTTAGCCTTGATTTGTCGGGCAGTGTAGAAGTACTCTGCTTGGCCTTAATCTTGGACAGTGGTCATTAATCTAATTGAGAGACACGCTAACCCACGAGTCTTACCATGACATGCTTGCAGTATTTGATTGTATTTTTTGATTTGATTTCATGTGTTACCCGATTGAGATGTTTTGGTTTACGTTTGGTACTTTATATTGTGAATATTATCATGATGTTATAAAACTGCATAAATTGTTTCTATCCATGCATGTTGCTATTTACTGGGACTTTAAGTCTCACGCGTGTTTTGTTTTACCGGATTTGTTTTTAAATCAATTTGGTGAACCACGTAGCGGGGTAGATATTGTGGGTGAGCTTGAGTGCAGGCCAGAGGATTACTACTACCCATAGTAGGGTTCTTCTTGTGTTTTTGTATTTAGTTTTTGGGAATTCTGAATGGGATGTAGATAATATTTTTGGACTTATACTTGGGAGATATCTTTTGTATATGTCTGTATATTTGAGAAAGAGTTTGTGAGCATTTAGTTGCCTTAGTTGTATTTTGTATACACAGATATCATGTTTTGGAGATTATAATACGGGTGATATTTTCGTTGGATGGAAAATTTTTATGCCATGCTTCTTTAGCTTATGCACTATGATGATTACTTTGTAATTGCCGAGGATTGATTGTGTTAATCAGGTTCTATTGGGCCCATAAGTAGGTTTCGGGGACGGGTTGGTGCCCTGATAGGACAGACCTGGATCTGGGGCGCTCCACCCACTGGGCATGCTAAAAAGATGTTCCCATCATTTTCGGCTCGGCTCCGGGACGTGTGAGTGTGCGAGCGTGCCAGCATCTGTGCCAATGCAAGGAGTCGAAAACTTTTGACCCCGGCGCCGTTCGTACGCAAAACCAGATGGGTTGCGGTTCAGATACGACCCGGCCGCCTATGGATTTGGAGACTTCTAATCTGGCGATTGCTAAGAGGATTGGAGTTTGTCCTTCAAGGTTCTTCCCTCAATTTTATGGCAATATTGAAGACGGCCATGTTGGTGGTGGCCGTTTGATGTAGAATCTGCAGAAATTGAGGGCCGTGTGGGATGATGGCTGTTTCAAGGATGGATAGACCATGTGGGGTGACGGCTGTTTCAAACGTAAAAAGAAAACCAACAAAATCTCGGTACCTGCCGCTTGTTTCCCTATAGCCGTGATCGGAATATAGAAAGAAGGGATCGGGGGCTGCCTTGAAGATTACTAGTTCCTGAGTGCACATAGTGACTGCCCTTAGTCTTGCTTAAAGGAGTAAGCAAGATCATACCTAGCCGTGATCGGAGAAGGGCGTATCTTCTTAGCCTCATCTAGGAGTAAGGAGGATCTCCATGTGTTGTTGCGACAGGAAGCAACAGGAGAATAGACTATTTCATACTATGAGGATAGCATGAGAGTAGGGTGGTCTGAGAAGACTGAATAAGGGGTTTGAGGAGATCGGAATAGCTAATGTAGTTGTGTTGTGTGTTGATTGAGGGATCTCTTTCCATTATCTGCAAATCCCTATTTATAAGCTGTTTGGCTTAATCACAAAGTCTCCCAACGACCCACTCTTAGGAAGTTAAACCCCAATTTATACAAACCTCCTGTGTTTCTAGGAAGTGAGGAACCCCACTTTCTATCTTTTTAGCTCTTGTAGACTTTTTCTAAACCAATCTTATGTAATGGGGTTTCTTAATGGACCTCATTTCCCTGTTTAAGGGGACTTGTAGCCATATAAGATTCAATTCTACCGCGGGGCTACGACGGTTGTAAACAACATGGCAGGTATTTTATAAGAAAAAAAGGAATGGATTCATCAAGGCATATCCGTTTCCTAGAGTGGGACAAAAAGCTGAATTCTATTTTCCACATAATGTACGAATAATTTTACATGTAAGCATACCATCTAGAAATATGGCACTAAGCTGCTGACATAGCGTTGTACTTACAGAATTATGAAACATGTGAGGCTCATGTGGCGCTGTGCTATTGACACAAAGACACATCAGAAAATGGCGTGGCATTGCACTGTTGACATGGTGCCATGTGGCATTTAGAAGGCCAGTGGCTATTTTGAGCATTTTTTTAGGCATGTCAAACTCCAAGTTTTGGAAATAATTGCTTTTGAAAAATAGCTATATTGCTTTCCGAGAATGGGATATAATTTTTGGTCAATTTAGATTTTTTTTTGGTATTTAATTTGTGTTTTTTTATTTTATTTTGGAGGGTAAAAAATAGCTCTTATTTCTTAAAATATTTTGGACTATAAGCCTATCCTAGGAATGTAAATTTTAGGAGCTTACAACCATCACCAACACATTCTTGAACGGGGTTAAGGAAGAGAAATAAAAAAGTTGTTTTAATACATGTTATTTCTAAGTTAAAAGAAACGAAAAAAAAAAATCTAAGAAATTTTCTATCTTAACCGAAATGGCCCAAAAAGAAACAAAGCACAAAGAAAATCTTTTATCACAAATTATTTGATATAAAAGAAATTTTCTATTGAAGAGTACTTTCTACTAGGATGCGTTCATGTCCCACGTTGGTTGCATTTGTATGATTGTATCTAACATACAATGCGCTTGTGTTACAAATAGATTGGGCTCATATTTCACATAGCAGCAGTGGAAGTGATTCATTCAATTTTGATTAAATTCTAAAAATAAGTTTTTTTTTATGATGAACTGTTATAATAAATACGGCCAGAGTAATTTTTTTTTATAAAACGAGATCTTTATGGATTATATATAATGTTAGTAAAGAGAAGATGGAAAAATATTCTTAGATTCTTCTTTGATTTTTCTTTTCCGGAAGAGGATCCTCTTCGTTTTCAAAGATTCTACTCAGTTAGCCGTACATGCGAACACGAAATTCGATAGTCCAAGTCCTCAGTTCGGGACAGCCATGATCTCATGAACGGGAATATCTGTCACTAAAGAAAGCAAAGAGACGGCCATGATCCCAAAATCACTGGGAAATTGGGAATCTTTGGGAGGATATCTGTCACTAAAGAAAGTTGGATGATGCATACAGAGCAGCGATTTTCTGATCTCTCGATAAATGGATCAAAGTGTATTTTGGAACCCGTGAAAAAATCTGATAATGCGACTACCACGAAGAACTCTTACAGGGCCACCTGTTTGTAACAAAACCCTGCGCTGCTCTATTTCTCAGAGCCTTAGACTGATCCAAAAAGTTGTAGCCTTATTATCTCATACGAATCTCTAGACCCAGTTTCGTCTTCATCCCGCAATACAAGACCGCGCGTGAATCATATTTCCCTCTCAATGGTACCTGAGACGGGCTCTAAAGTCTTTTATGGGACTGAAAAGTAATATTTAAAGGAACCAGGGAAGACAATCAATCATGGATTCTACCAACATATTATATAGCAATGAGCTTGTGTGGAGTTTGGAGCAGTTGAGTTGAGGAGCTCCATTCAGTCCAATATAGAGGGCCGAGGAACACTAAGAGCTGCCACTTCATGCATTGGGTTACCCTTTGTCTATCTTCCATGCAAGGATGCGATGCTAGCCAATAAATATTAAGTTTAGCCCGTTGCTTGAGGTGGGAGCAACTCCTTCCGTGCACTTCGCCCGCCGGTTGGACTGAAGGGAGCTCCCACACCGTGTATCCTCCCATCTTCTTCTCGGTCCTCCTCAAGCGCGTACGAGTGTGATGATCTTTTTAGTTCAAAGACTCGGAAGCTAATTCCACGCTTTGTTTGACGATGAATTGACAGGATTCATACGAAAGGGAGAGAGGGTACAAAAGTTGAAACTCACTATGGTGGTGGGTTTTCACTTGGCACATGCAATTGATGATCCTCCGGCTCAAAAGATTTCTCTATTGCATTTGCTCTATCAGGGCTGGCTGGATTAAACTCAAAATGCTTCCGGTGCCAAAAAAAATTCTTGTAACGAATCCATTTTTTTGTTTTTTTGTTTTTGTTTGTGATAACTAATGAATTTCCATTAATATCAAAAGGGTGAGAGCACACGCCCCCAAGATGTGGTTAAGCCTCCGATTATGCACAGAACTTTTGGGTAGCGCCAGTGTGAATTCAGTTGTGTAAAGATGTTTCTTGATGTAAAACAAATCTATGCAAGAGTTCACTTTAGTCATCTAGTTTTTGATTAGGACAAACCTGTACCAAAATTAAATAATGTTTCCTCTCAAAGATTGTGATAGACCCCCAATCAAGTTCACATATACTATGAGGAATAAGAAGAGGGATTGAGGGGCATAATGGGAATCTTGTAATAAGGAAGTATGAAATAAAACTAAGAGGGAAAAACGTGGGGACATTATTCATTGAGTTGGTCGGTGAAGAAATAGGAGAGACGAGAGGCTCTCGAATACCTCCAATCTTGTAATTGTTCTTCTTAATCAAATACAGTTTTACAGATCTGTTACCTTGACAGATCTCTTTTCTTCTTATTCTACTTCTTCTTCCTCTTGCTAAAATCTGGATCTGTTTTCGGAGTTCTATCAATTTGGTATCAGAGACGTGACGATCGCTAACCAACAGAGTTAGATCTCAGAAAAACCTGCTCGGTTAGGGATGGCGACGAGAATGGAGTCTAGGATAGAGCAATTGGAAAGTACTATGGCAGGGGTTTCATCAAAGCTATCGGCGATGGATTCGGCCATATCAGAATTGAAGATTCAGATGCATGATGTAATGGAGAAGATGGAAGAGAGTAATAGTGGAATAACATACCTGCAACAGAAGTTTGATGAAGTAATTAGGGCGATGATGCATAATCAAAGAGAACATCATTCTCCCCAGGGCGAGAGTAGTGAGAATCGGCCACAGGATACAAGAACAAGAAACTCACCTGCGTCTAATGCTGTTGGAGCTTTATCTCACGAGAGATCTGAAGCCGCTACAGTATATAATAATCACCGGAAGCTAGATCTACCTATTTTCAGTGGCGTGGAATAGATTCCTGGATTTTTCGAGTAGAGAGGTATTTTTCTATGTATCAACTAACGAAGCTGGAGCATGTGGTAGCGGCTAGTGTTTGTATGGAAGGAGTGGCGTTGTCGTGGTTCCAATGGGAAGATTACTGCAATCCGATTCGTAGTTGGGAGCGGTTGAAGGATTCTTTACGTCAACAATTTGGTGACTCACACCGTGGGTCGTTGCATAGTAGATTTTTGGCTATCAGACAGGATGGGACTGTCGCAGAATATAGAGAACAATTCGAAGTGTTGTCAGCTCCCTTGAAAAACTTGGGTGAGGAGACATTAGAAGGAGTATTCCTCAATGGACTTAATGAGGACATCCAAGCAGAGGTTCTTATGATAAATCCGAAGGGATTGATCGAAATCATGGAGACAGCACAACGAGTAGAAAACAGAAATTTGCTCTTGAAGAAGTGTGTAGATCGTGGCAAACAAAGACCTATGCGGTCTGTACCTTTCCAGCTTCCACGAACAGAACAGAAAACTATTGCTTGGTCTCCAAATCGACCTGTACCTGTGGTAGAAAAGGGTTCAGGACCTAGCTCTTTCAGGCGGCTGACAGAGGCAGAATTACAAGCTAAAAGAGCGAAGGGATTGTGTTTTCGTTGCGATGAAAAATATAGCATCGGACATAGATGCAAGAAGGAGTTGCAAGTTCTGGTGGTGCAAGAAGATGAGGAGGAAGAAAAAGAAATAAGGGAAGTAGAGGAAACAGAGAACACTAGTATGGAGGAACATCAAGTAGCGGGAGTGTAGCTGTCACTAAATTCGGTGGTGGGACTGACATCACCCAAAACCATGAAGGTGAAAGGAAGTATATTAGGGAATGAGGTGGTAGTTTTGATTGATTGTGGAGCAACTCATAACTTCATTTCTGTCGAATTGGTGGATCGATTGGGATTCACAATTACTGAGACAACAGGCTATGGTGTTCTTATGGGAACATGAATGGCAATTAAAGGAAGAATTTGTAAGGGGGTGGTGATGTTGTTGCAATCTCTTACTATTGTGGAGGACTATTTACCAATAGAATTGGGCAGTTCAGATGTGATATTGGGAATGCAGTGGCTGGCATCTTTAGGAACTATGCAGATTAATTGGAAGAACTTGACTATGAGGGTTCAGATGGGAGATCAGTAGGTTACAATACAAGGAGATCCAAGTCTTAACAAATCGTTAGTGTCTCTTAAGACAATGGTTAAGACTATTAATAGAGGAGGACAAGGAATTTTGGTCGAATTGAGTAGTTTAGAAGGAGAATGCTCGAAGCCTGTACAACACAAAGAAGATGACATTCAGACATTGTTGAATCAGTATGATTTAATATTTCAGACTCCAAAAGGATTACCTCCCTCACGAGAGAAGGATCATCCCATAGTTCTCAAGAGTGGTACTGAACCAATCAATGTGAAACCATACCGTTATCCACACAGCCTCAAGAATGAAATAGAAAGGTTGATTTCAGAGATGCTAGCAGCAGGTATTATTCAACCTAGCTCCAGTCCTTTTTCTAGTCCAGTACTTTTGGTCAAAAAGAAAGATGGAGGGTGGAGATTCTGTGTAGATTACAGAGCTCTTAATAAAGCAACTGTTCCGGATAGATTTTCGATTCCAACCATTGATGAGTTACTGGATGAACTCGATGGAGCAACTATCTTTTCCAAATTGGACTTGAAATCTGGTTATCACCAAATACACATGGAAGCAGAGGATGTGCCAAAAACTGCATTTAGAACTCATGAAGGCCATTATGAGTTCCTGGTGATGCCATTTGGCCTCACCAATGCACCGGCAACATTTCAATCTCTCATGAATAAGATCTTCAAGGGGCTGTTACGGAGGTGTGTATTGGTATTTTTTTATGATATCCTAGTTTATAGTTAGACGCGAAAGGAGCATGTATCTCATCTGAAGTTGGTGTTAAACATTTTGGAAGAGAACTCTCTTTTTGTCAATAAAAAGAAATGTTCCTTCGCTCAAGCAACATTGGAATATCTTGGACATCTGATTTCTGGTGAAGGTGTGGTGGCTGACCCTGATAAGATTGAGGTTATGCTTAGATGGCCAGAGCCTACAACCATAAGAGATCTTTAGGGCTTTCTTAGGTTGACTGGATACTATCGCCATTTTGTTGCAAACTATGGGAAGATTGCAGAACCTCTCACACAGCAGTTGAGAAAAGATAAGTTCAATTGGGGGGCAGATGCACATGAAGCCTTTATCCAACTCAAAAACTCCATGATAACAATTCCAGTATTAGCTCTCCCTGACTTCTCCAAACAGTTTATCATTGAAACGGATGCTTCAGGTGTGGGATTGGGAGCTGTATTATCCCAAAATCAACGTCCCATTGCTTTTTTCAGCCAATCATTGTCTGAATGTTCTCGAATGAAGTCAGTATATGAACGAGAGTTGATGGCCATTGTCCTAGCAATCCAAAAATGGCGACATTACTTGTTGGGGCAGCATTTCATTGTTAGGACAGATCAGAAAAGCTTGAAGTTTCTGTTGGAACAAATATTAGTTAGTGTGGAACATCAGAAATGGCTCACCAAATTGTTAGGTTTTGATTTCGAAATCCAATATCATCCAGGTTTACAAAATAAAGCAGCAGATGCTTTATCAAGGATACCTATTGTAGGAGAAATAGCAGCACTATCAATACCACAAGTTTTGGATCTGGAAAAAGTAGCTGAACAGGTTCAGCACCATGAAACACTCAATCAGATCAGAACAGTAGTCATGGAAGACCCACAATCTAAACCAGGATGGTCTATACTTAATGGACAACTCTTCTACAAAAAACGGTTAGTCATTCCCCCAAATTCAAGTTTGATCCCTTCGATTTTATACAAATTTCATGACAGCTGTATTGGAGGTCATTCGGGATTTCTTAAAACTTACAAACGGATTGCGGTAGAGTTATATCGGGAGGGCATGAAGCTTCACATTAAGTCCTATATTGAGAATTGTTCCTTTTGTCAACGGAATAAATATCTTACTCTTTCTCCAGCTGGTTGGTTACAACCCTTACCGTTACCTACAGCAATATGGGATGATATAACAATGGATTTCATTGAAGGCCTTCCAAAATCACAAGTGGTAGATACTATTCTTGTGGTGGTCGATCAACTAAGCAAATATGGACATTTTATACCACTAAAGCACCCCTTCATGGCTAAGAAAGTTTTTGAATTGTTTATCCAACAGGTGGTGAAGCTACATGGTTTTCCACGTTCAATCATCTCAGATCGTGATAAGGTATTCTTAAGTCATTTTTGGACGGAATTATTTCGGTTACAAGGAACAGCATTAAGAAGAAGTACAGCTTACCATCCGCAAACCGACGGCCAGTCGGAGGTGGTGAACAAAAGTATCGAAACATATTTGAGATGTTTTGCTAGTGACCAACCAACATCTTGGGCATGATGGCTTCCTTGGACGGAGTATTGGTATAACACTTCATTTCATACTTCAGCTCATAATTCTCCCTTCCGCTTGGTGTATGGACGTGATCGTCCTCCACTTATAAGAGTTGGTAACAGTTCCTCAACTGTATTTGATGTGGATCAACAATTGCAAGAGCGTGATGCTGTTTTGGATAAGTTGAAACAAAATTTACTCCATGCCCAGAATTACATGAAGAGTTTTGTTGATAAACATCGGAGAGACATTTCTTTTCAAGTGGGGGATTTGGTATATCTTAAGCTACATCCCTATCGTCATATGTCATTGGCCACAATGGTGAATGAAAAATTAGCTCCTCGATTTTTTGGTCCTTATCCTGTGATTGTTTTGGATAAGTTGAAACAAAATTTACTCCGTGCCCAGAATTACATGAAGAGTTTTGTTGATAAACATCGGAGAGACATTTCTTTTCAAGTGGGGGATTTGGTATATCTTAAGCTACATCCCTATCGTCATATGTCATTGGCCACAATGGTGAATGAAAAATTAGCTCCTCGATTTTTTGGTCCTTATCCTGTGATTCAAAAGATTGGAGCTGTTGCTTATAAGCTGAGTTTGCCATCTTCATGTTCCATTCACCCAGTCTTCCATGTCTCCCAACTGAAAAGGGCTATTGGCCCCACTACCCCAACTCACCAATTACCTCCTATGCTCGGTCCAGCTAAGGAATGAGGGAGTAGAACCAGCAGCTGAACTTGGCATTCGACATAACAGTGACAAGGCAAATTCCAGTTCGGAAGTTTTGATCCAATGGAAGGATTTGGCAGCAGATGAAACCTCATGGGAACCCTTTGAATTGATTCAAAAGCAATTTCACATATACTAGGAGGAATAAAAAGAGGGATTGAGGGGCATAATGGGAATCTTGTAATAAGGAAGTATGAAATAAAACTGAGAGGGAAAAACGTGGGGGCATTATTCATTGAGTTGGTCGGTTAAGAAATAGGAGAGACGAGAGGCTCTCGAATACCTCCAATCTTGTAATTATTCTTAATCAAATACAGTTTTACAGATCTGTTACCTTGACAGATCTCTTTCTTCTTATTCTACTTCTTCTTCCTCTTGCTAAAATCTGGATCTGTTTTCGGAGTTCTATCAGATTGTTGCTAGGGTGAAATTGTGTTTCTATCGCGCAAATTTCATAAACGTGTCTACCGTGTTTGAGCATCCAATCCAGATTTCGGGAGGTTATGATCTAATTTGCTGGCTCCATGCTGTGCCTCAAACTTAAAGAAAGGAATAAACTAAGGGAGTTTAGAAACCATAATCAACCACAAAGTCATGTTATTATGCCATCTTAGTTCACATAAGAAAAAACCAGCACGTTTTCCACATTTTAACAGAAAAAAAAATGCTCAAAATGCTGAAATTCGGGCAAGCAAGTAGACAACGATTACAGAATTATGCCCTTGAATCATTGGGTATACGGCAATCTTGTGAATGTGGCCCCCCTTTAGCTCGGACAAGTTATTTCATTATCTTACCTGCAAAAAAATAGTAGATCTTCAACTTATTTCTATTTTTCCTCTCTCATGTATGGTTCTTGTCTGTATATGGACTTAACTCCATTTACAGACGTCCCAAATGTGAACTTATTTGCCATGGAATTTAAAATTTAAGAAAAACATAACTTACCATTCTTACATAACACTTCAATGTAGATTCTCAAGTTCAGATCATAATGGTCAGAAATATAATGAGATAAACAACAGTATTGTTAAGAAATTCATGTTCTTTAGTTTCAGCTAAGTATACATGAAATTTGAACTCATCGAATTGATCAGATTCAGCAACGGTATCCACTACTGCTAGTCAATAACAAATTTATATGTAATTCCGATGACATAGTTATATGTAATTCCGATGATAGATGATCACTAATAGACTATTCTAGAAGGCATGGAAATTTAACTAATTTATCAATTAAACAGATTTCTAATCATAAAATTAATAATTTTTGAGTCAAAAGATATGTAAATGTAAAAGCTCAATTCAAAAACATATCTATGGAACTAAGCAAGTTCCATGGCTTAGTAACTGTGATATGAGGTTTACATTTTATCTTCACAAACTTTTTTGATGCATGAATTCCTTTTTTAAATTTGAAATCCACTATTAACTCACCTGAACTGAGAAAGAGTCTGAAATCCAGTTAGGCTGATATGAAACTTTTCAGGTAACTATTTCAGTATTTTGTATTAGAAAGCTATGCAAGTGAACTTCATTCCAATGAATCATGCATGATATTCATTCTTACGCGTATCATTTACAAGTCTCCTCTTCGCTCTCTCTCTATCTCTCTCTCTCATTCACACACATTTGTATGTGCATGCATGCACACACAACACACATGTTTTCCCTTGGCCTGGCTTTGTGCGTTCATTGTCAACTTTAAGTGCAACATCATACCAGCTAATATGCCCAGGTAGAATGCTTGCAGATGAAGGGGGAATATAAGATCTATAAATATATTGAGAGGTGCAGAAAATTTAAATGACTAACCGAGAGGTGCAGTTTTCTTTCATAGAGAGTCTTGTTGAGGTGAGATCTACCGCTGCATGGACGGTAGGGCTTAATAATATACAACTGACAGCAATGCGAGACACAGATTTTAATTTACCATTTATTCGTTGTTTCATAAGTACTGAATCTCCCATATTATGCAATTTTCTCCCTATTTCGGATAATCAACAGCCAAAACAAAGAATTTACCAGAAGGAATAAAGAAAGAGACACAAGGGACCAATAGAACAACTGGAACATGAAAAAGAAAATATTACCGAGGGAGAGGGTTTCACCGTGAAAATAGACTAACACCCCAACTAATTGAGTCACTTTCCCTTGGATGATGTTGGAATTCGTCAAAATAAGATGTTTCCTTGTGTTGTGCTGTTGTCAATGTTTGTTAATTTAAGCAGTTGAGGTTATCTCAAAATAACTTAACCTTTTATTTATGGTTAATGATAATTTAAATTAAAACAGAGACAGAAGAAAATACAAGGCTGTATAACAGCTAGGAAACTGAAAATACAAACAAAACAGAGACTGAAAAGGAATAACACCTAAAAGAACAACAAAAACTACCCAAAGCCAAGAATATCTGGTGATTGAGGCCCCACATAAACCTCTCCTCAAAGACCCCAGATTCAGATAGCCTGTAAGCCAAATTCATTTGCAGATCTTGGAACCTATTTAAACGAGGTATTGAACCTGATTGCCAAGTGTTTGGCCAGCCTAATGAGATGTCTCAAATTCCACAAATCCACAGATGGACTGCCAATTTTTCAACATCTCAACAGCTGACCAGTCCTTAAACACTGGAGTGCCTTTAGCCCAGGCAATTGCACTTGCTAGTATGAAGTCGATGGTTGCCCCCATAATTGTCTACTCTAAAAAAATTCTGAAGTTCCCCTTTACATATGTGCCAAAGAGTAACATGGAGGGGGATTTTGTACATCACCTGTCCCCCTTTCCTAATCCCAATGTGATTCCATTGGTTGAAAAATTGCAGCAATATTTGTGGCATAATCCAAGGAGTCTGCACCATTGTTAGCAGCCTCCACCAAATCCCACAAGCAAATCTGCATTAAACAACAATGTGATCTGTCATCTCCTCTTGACAAATACAAAGAAATCAGATATTGCCATATTTGGGGGAAATTGCTAAAATCTTCTGAAGGTGGTCTGATGTGTTTATTTTATGGAGAAGAGCTGCCCGCATAAAATCCCTGGTAGGAAAAAGAAATATGGGCAATGAATCATCACCATAGAAGGCACATAAGAACGGACGAAACGATAACATACTGGAAGGGTTCAGGCATGATAACATACACTCTCCCAGAATTACCTTGCTGGATACTGGAAGGTATCCTAGAAGAGTGTATTGATGTACACATCATGTAAGGGGTCAAAAAGACACATCAACTCAGAAATACCAATTTGTCTCATGTCATGCCTCAAAGGAAGGTTCCAAGACAAGCCACAAAATAACATTGGAGCCAGAGCCACATAAGAGTATTACAGACACAAGCCTCATGATTGTGAGACAGACGGAGAATAGGGGGTTTGTGAAGAAGTTACAGATTAAGTGACTGCCATAGCATCAGTTGGAGAAGCAGAAGTTACAGATTCAGTTGGAGATGTTGGAATTGGAGAAGCAGCGATTCAAATGGCTCAGATTTAGCAGGAAAAAGGACAGGGAGCTGGACAAGCTGAGGATGGAAAATGAGAGGATGAAGCTTGTGAATGAACGTATGGCTTTAGAACTTAAGCGAAAGGAATTGGATGTCGATTATAACTCAAAGGTGCGCATATCTGATTACACCATGCGCATGCAACGCAGCTTAATGTTATCTATTGTCTGAAAGCTATCTGTTGATTTTGCAGGAGTATATGACATCATTTCAGGATGTGTCTGTAAATTTGCATTATATAAGCTTAGGAATTAGGACATGGAATGATAACAGTTTTTGGAATCCTGTAGATTTTACTTATTTTATCATTGTATGTCTCATGGTGTGGGATACAGTGCCAAGAATCTTTGGTCTGTCATTTATGTTGTTCTCTAATTATAATCTTCCATATACAAATGTCCTGTTTTTAATTTTCATTTGATTTGATGTAATTTATTTCTTTAATTTTTCTATTCATTGTAATGGTAGAACAGAATTTGTGTCTGCCAACTCAGGCTGGGATGAGCATTATTGTTGTTATATCCAGATGAGTAGATTGACAGATTAGGGAGATTGTACAGATCAATGAAGGAAAAAAAAATAGATCAATGTGTGTCGCCTATCTGGGTGGGCGGCTATTGCTTGAGTATATTATGTCTAACTTGTTTTTCATTATTTAATGCAGCCCACTTAATTTGGTCTTTTAACTGGTAACAACAAAACCGGTGGCAGTTGGTTTCGGCATATCAAAACCAGAGCATGTGAAACAGGTTTGTTGTAACATATAACTCAATGTGTACTTTGCCTCTATTGAAGGCTTATTGATTCATTTGAGAGATCTGTCATCAATTCCTAATTTTTTGTTCATTCCAGATAGCGAGATGGGGAGCTGATGGTGTGATTGTTGGTAGTGCGGCAGTGAAAATAGTGGGGGAAGCAAAATCTCCAGAATAAGGGTTAAAGGAACTAGAATCCTTCGTCAAGTCCTTAATGGCTGCTCTATGAAAACTACTTGTTAGAACATGGCAAGGCGTGGACAGTTTTTGTACCATCTTTTTATACATGACAATGAATAAGAATAACTTTATTATGTTATTTTTTATTTTTTATTTTTTTATAAACTTCAACATGTATCCCAATCCGTTCTAGAAATAAATGAATATTTGTGTGCAAGGGATAAAGAATTTATTATTATTTTTATGTTGGGAATGAAGTGATGCTAAGATCTGATAGCTGCCAAGAACATACTCTTTGCCATTCTCAATCAACCAATCAAGATTGGTGGTACTAGTGCCTTATATGAGTTATTGGTGCTTTGTAGGGTTTTTGATACCTTGGAAATAACAAAGGGTTTCAATATTTGGGTATCTATACTATTAGAGAGTATTATTTGGGTATCTATACTATTAGATAGTGTATTATTACATAGCCAGAAGAAAGATTTTGGCCTCACACCTTCTATTGACCAGGTACAGAGATGGGGAAAAAGTGATTAAAAAATAAATAAATAAAAGAGCGGCTCAATTTGATTTATCCACTAATGGACACTAAAATTGAGTTCGCTTCATTCTACATCAAGAAGGGCTTACGGTTCTCCAAGGTAACATTCCTTTTGAGATGTTAATCCAATTGTACCTCTGAAATTTCTTTTGTAACACGGCAACCATGTTGTCAAAATGGTTGCCATGTACTCATTATAGCAACGAGAATGATTTAAATAATGGACATTTATGCTAGCTACTATTTAACAATAAAACAAAGTCAAGGCCATGCATACATGTGAGGGTATAATTGGAAATTGCATTCAAGATTCTATTAACTTTCTCGCTATCCAAACACGAAATTATAGATTTTCAATTAAAACCATAAATTTTTCTCACGACATCCAAACAATATCAAGAAAACTACTTTTCAGTTTCTTTTACTTCACTTTTCTTTTACTTTCTTTTCTCACGTCTTTCTCGCATTCTCTCAGTATCTAAACGGAGCCTATGTTGATTCCCCCTTTCTTTAAAGTTCTACACACCAATTCGCATCTCACAAGATGATCTTTCTTACAACTTCCTCCCTCCCCATAGGAAATCCCTCTCAAGTTTTTCTATAATATTGACCACTTTCCTAGGCAGTCTAAAAAATGATATGAAGCACATTGGTAGGTTGTCTATGGCTGCTTTGATGAGTATAATTCTGCCACCAAAGGACAGGCAATTGGCTACCAAAAATGTAGCTTCATGTGGGAACCCAAAGTAGAAGATCAAAATAAGACATAGGCCACGACCAACTGAACATCATAAGGTTTGGGCTAAAAAGGTGGTTTCCTCATCATTAAAGTTTAACAAAAATAAATACCTCCTAACTAGGTTTACTTTGAGCCGGCACTATCTCAAAAGTATGGAGGATAATCTTAAGCCATCGCAATTGGCTTTGTTGGCATTAAGGAACTTAACGGTGTTATCTATGAATTGCAAATGGGAAATACTGAGGGAATATCTATCCACCTGAAAACTACTAATCAATTCCCAATCATTTCCTCTACTAACGAACCAGCTTAACACATCTCCTACCAAGGTAAAGAGAAACAGGGGTAGAGGATCCTTGTCTAAGGCATCTTGCGGAAGGAAACTGACCAGCAATAGAAACATCCAAACTAATGAGAATTACACTTTTCTCACACAACCTTGTATCCATTTCCTCCATCTGCCACAAAACCCCTTCCACTTCAATGCTACATTCCAAAACCCTAATTATGTAATCATGAGCCTTCCCTAAATCCAATTTACATACCACTCCCCGGGCACCCGACCAACTTAGACTCGTAACACATCCATTTGTAATCAGTACACAATCCAAAATTTTTCTCCCTTGAATAAAGGCACTGTGATAATGGGAAAAACTCAAGGAAGAACCTTCTTTAACCTTGTGGATAGGACCTTAGCAATGATTTTGAATAGACTAGTTACTTAACTAATCGCCCTAAACTCTTTAATGTCCTCTACCCCCACTTAACCTTACCATCTTTCCTCACTCTACTTTCCATTTTCTTCATTCTGCTTTCTCTTTGTAAGAGTTTGACTGAACACAATTAGATAAGCTGTACATCTCAGACACTAGATAAAACAACCCAACCCCATCATATAAAACTGTTTGATGATTGTAAGTTGTAAGAGTTTGGCATGTACTGTAATTTGTAAGATAAGCTGTAAATCTCAGACATTACATGAACCTCCTTTATCACGATTTCTATATAAAGTAAATTTCACTACCAATAACGTAAGAAATATAATCATCTATTGCCCAAACGACTCGATCAAGGATGACCAGCACATTTGATTGGGTAATGATAAAAAAGCACTCTTATATCATAAACAAATCCTAATCCCTAAATAACAGAATAATTAGAAAATTTACACACAAAGTGTTAGACAACAGCTGAAAGTTAAATTACATATAACGAAGGACACATTATATGATAACTTAACACAAAAGCACAAAAAGAATAAAAATAATTCGATGGAAGGAACAATTTGTAAATTAGAGCGTACCCATGAAAGAATCCTCCGAGTCAGTCCGACTGAACCTTCGGACCTAAACAGATAGATAAAGAGAAATGCAGTCAAGTATAGATGGACTAGATTGCATTGCGGCCAAAAAAATAATAATAAGTTAAAATGATAAGCCCTAAAGAGCGCGTTGCCGCACCGTGGAGCTCGGGAGGGCGGCCGTCTTTGCCCCAGCCGATGCCGCGAGTGGATTCGAGGTATTGGTGAACAAGGTGCCTGCATTTTTGAAGGTGATTGACACCCTCGATGCGATAGCACCACTTGAGCTTCTCCCGCAGTATCTTGGCAGTCTCGATGTCGATCCACTTCTCCCTCACCAGATGCTCTCTCATCTCCAGCATCGCCACCGGATCCTTGTAAGGGTTCGCCGGATCGAAGTCATCCGGTGGCCCTTCATCGAACTCTACTCCACCTTTCCTCCCCACCATCTCTCTCTTTGTTCTCTCTCTTGCTCTCTCTGAAGTCAGTATTTGCTGTTTTATGTTCGCGAAATACACCGAGCGAGGACTCTAGCGAAAATGTCCTACTGATTTCTTTGGTTAATCTAGACCGTCCATTGACGACTAAACTCGTTTTTAGCATGAATGGTTTTGGAAGGGGATGAAATCGTGGCGAGAGCGTGCCGCAAAGATTAGTGCGAGCATGAGATGCTTACACGTAGAGTATCTCACGCCCGCAGCAACGTCTGCGGCAAGCTTACGAAGGAGACTTGAAATCTGCCGGAGCCATTGGTTGAAATAACTGCGGGTCCAAGAGTGAAATACGTGTCCACATAAGTGCATAAAGCCTATGTGTACACACCCTCTACTGTTGGACTAGCAAATGTTTTAGTATGAGAGACTAGCTGAGAAAAGGCTCTATGTGGCATATTCAGTAACATCAATGGAAATTTAAAACGAAAAATTGATTATCAAAACTATTTCCAAGAGAAGAATAGTGGGGCTCGGCAACGCTAGTAAAATCAATGAAATCGATATATCGGTAGTTTGTCATTTTTTTTTTCTGATTTAAAAAATTTTATTATTAACGAGAATGATTTATTAGTAAAGAAAAATGCTTTTTTTGTAAGATAGTTTGATAATCATTTAAAAGAAGAATTTACACACGCATCTAGAACCCATCGAGCCCCTCTCGATGGTGCTCATCGAGACCTCATCGATTTTATCTTTCTTCCTCAGTCTTCTTCTCTCTTTTTACTGATGCGTATTCACCAGCTTTCATGAAATACATGACAAAGTCCACTAACTCAATCATCATCGAATTTGTTTTATAAATTTTTCAATCTGCTTTTGCTAGTAGAATCCCTACTCAATGGGAAATTTTTTTAAGATATTTACAACAGCAGATAATACTTAAATAAGTCAACTCATCTAATAAGTACTTACCAATAAGCATAATCAAATCCCAAACGCAACCCAAAAAATGTATCTTCCACTATACATCTCTCTCTCTTTCTCTCTCCAAACGCTCGAGCCGCCAAAACTGGGCAAGTAACTCACGCCGGATAGTCCAGTGTCAGCTCCAACTCGATCTCGCTATCATCGGTTTGCCCGTTTGTGTTTACGATCGGCTCATGTTTGGCTCGGCTTACCAGAGAGGCTTCCTCCGTCTCGACAGAAAACATGCTGTCAGTATCTGGGCTATCTCCTTCACTGGCTCCGACTGCTGCCGACGAATTACGACTCCCCGGCGGTCGTCGATGGTTGAATTCGTCCCCATAACACCTTCCCCATTTGTGGTTGCACACACCAGTCGAATCAGCCGGTTGCTTGGAGAGAAATTCATCAGTTGCAGACTCGACCTTCTGGGCCTGCCTTGCCCTGGTAGCAGAACGCTTGAATCGGGTGCGGGATTTATTAATATAAATTAAAACAGAGACAGAAGAAAATACAAGGCTGTATAACAACTAGGAAACTGAACATGCAAACAAAACAGAGACTGAAAAGGAATAACACCTAAAAGAACAACAAAAACTACCCAAAGCCAAGAATATCTGGTGATTGAGGCCCCACATAAACCTCTCCTCAAAGACCCCAGATTCAGATTGCCTGTAAGCCAAATTCATTTGCAGATCTTGGAACCTATTTAAACGAGGTATTGAACCTGATTGCCAAGTGTTTGGCCAGCCTAACGAGATGTCCCAACTTCCACAAATCCACAGATGGACTGCCAATTTTTCAACATCTCAACAGCTGACCAGCTGTCCTTAAACACTGGAGTGCCTTTAGCCCAGGCAATTGCACTTGCTAGTTTGAAGTCGAAGGTTGCCCCCATAATTGTCTACTGTAAAAAAATTCTGAAGTTCCCCTTTACATATGTGCCAAAGAGTAACGTGGAGGGGGATTTTGTATATCACCTGTCCTCCTTTCCTAATCCCAATGTGATTCCATTGGTTGAAAAATTGCAGCAATATTTGTGGCATAATCCAAGGAGTATGCACCATTGTTACCAGCCTCCACCAAATCCCACAAGCAAATCTGCATTAAACAACAATGTGATCCGTCGTCTCCTCTTGACAAATACAAAGAAATCAGATATTGCCATATTTGGGGGAAATTGCTAACATCTTCTGAAGGTGGTCTGCTGTGTTTATTTTGTGGAGAAGAGCTACCCACATAAAATCCCTGATTTAGGGGGAAGTGACAAGTTTCCAAGTAGAGTGGTAGGAAAAAGAAATATGGGGCAGTGAATCATCGCCATAGAAGGCAGAAAAGAACGGACGAAACGATAACATACTGGAAGGGTTCAGGCATGATAACGTACACTCTCCCAGAATTACCTTGCTGGATACTGGAAGGTATCCTAGAAGAGTGTATTGATGTACACATCAACTCAGAAATACCAATTTGTCCCATGTCATGCCTCAAAGGAAGGTTCCAAGACAAGCCACAAAAGAACATTGGAGCCAGAGCCACAAAAGAGTATTACAGACACAAGCCTCATGATTGTGAGACAGACGGAGAATAGGGGGTTTGTGAAGACAAAATACGATTCCACCACCATAAATTGAGCCAGAATCAAATATTGGATACATAGCCAACACAAAACTGGACTTGAGAATAAAAGTCGCCCGAAAGGCCATTCATAACCTTCCAAGGACCAGCCCCATGGATATGGGCCCTCCTGTTAACATCCCAACCATTAGTCTAACTACCACACTTTGCTTATAACCTGGTAACGAACCCGTTCTTTTCATTCCGGAAAAGCCAAAGCCATTTTGCAAGAAGGGCAAAATTTCAATCCTAGAAGTTCCCTATGTTGATTCCCCCTCTCTTTAAAGTTCTACACACCAATTCGCATCTCACAAGATGATCTTTCTTACAACTCCCTCCCTCCCCGTAGGAAATCCCTCTCAAGTATTTCTATAATATTGACCACTTTCCTAGGCAGTCTAAAAAATGATATGAAGCACGTTGGTAGGTTGTCTATGGCTACTTTGATGAGTATAATTCTGCCACCAGAGGACAGGCAATTGGCTACCAAAAATGTAGTGTCATGTGGGAACCCAAAGTAGAAGATCAAAATAAGACATAGGCCACGACCAACTGAACATCGTAAGGTTTGGGCTAAAAAGGTGGTTTCCTCATCATTAAAGTTCAACAAAAATAAATACCTCCTAACTTGGTTTACTTTGAGCCCGGCACCATCTCAAAAGAATGGAGGATAATCTGAAGCATCGCAATTGGCTTTGTTGGCATTAAGGAACTTAACGGTGTTATCTATGAATTGCAAATGGGAAATACTGAGGGAATATCTATCCACCTGAAAACTACTAATCAATTCCCAATCATTTCCTCTACTAACGAACCAGCTTAACACATCTCCTACCAAGGTAAAGAGAAACAGGGATAGAGGATCCTTGTCTAAGGCATCTCGCGGAAGGAAACTGACCAGCAATAGAAACATCCAAACTAATGAGAATTACACTTTTCTCACACAACCTTGTATCCATTTCCTCCATCTGCCACAAAACCCCTTCCACTTCAATGCTACATTCCAAAACCCTCATTATGTATTCGCGAGCCTTCTCTAAATCCAATTGTAAGGTGCTCAACCTTTTCTAATGGACATCCTTCTTCTTTTCTCCTTATTTGCTCTCTCTCTCTCTCTCTCTCTCTCTCTCTCTCTCTCTCTCTTAGAGAATTCTCTTATTTGCTCTTGTAAGGTTTATTTTATATTGGCTTCAATTCCGTGTCAAAAAGGTCGTATTAATGTTGTCAATGTATTTGTGATAGGTTATAGGTTGTGTGGTTCAAACGGGGTTTTGATCGGAGTCATATTGGTAAAGTTACATCCAACGTTCGATGAACGTTCGCCGGTCGTTCGACCGTTGAGGGTCCACAGAGAAACCAGAGAGCAGCGTTCGCCTCACGTTCTCTGAACGTTCAACCGTTGGTGTCCACAGACAAACCCGAGAGCAGCGTTTGCCTCACGTTCGTTGAATGTTCTACCGTTGGTGTTCCACAGAGAAACCAAAGAGCAGCGTTCGCCTCACATTCGTTGAACGTTCGACCATTGGTGTTCCACAGAGAAACCAGAGAGCAGCGTTCGCCTTACGTTCGTTGAACGTTCGACCGTTGAGGTTCCACAGAGAAAACAGAGAGTAACGGTCGCTGAACGTTCGCTGGTCGTTCGAACGAGAAGAAGAAAAATGAGTTGTTTTATCGAACGTTCGAGCTGCGTTCGCTGAGCGTTCGAACGTTCGTGAACAAACTTCTATTTTAGAAATCCGATCTTTTCTGATTTGTTTCCTTTTCGTTCCCTTCTTTCTCCTAACCTATTTAAGGAGTGTCTAGCCTATTGTGAAGGTTATCCAATACGTTTTTGAGAACCCTAAAACGTGTGCAAGAGAGAGAGATCTTCTTCCTCTTTCCTCTT
The DNA here is from genome assembly GCA_947561395.2 of Buxus sempervirens. NCBI lineage: Eukaryota > Viridiplantae > Streptophyta > Magnoliopsida > Buxales > Buxaceae > Buxus > Buxus sempervirens. The sequence goes on along the minus strand of OX387188.1, from coordinate 20,916,883 downwards.
CTTCTTTGAGCCATCAAAACCAGTCTTCTTCTTTCTTTTCTACCTTGGAGTTCCAGGTTGAAGAGTTTGCTCGTGGGAGTTCCTAAGGTTGCTGAGCGAGTTCGTTCGGCACTTCACTAAGGAGATATTCAGAGTTCTGAATCGTTGCAAGGATGCAAATCTGAAGAGTTCTTCAGATATTTACATTGTGAGTCAGAGTCATTGTTGGGTCGTCTGAACCACTATTGTAAGTCTTCTTCTTATAGTGATTTTCAGAGGTAGCACCTCGTAGCCCGGAGGGTTTTTCTCTTTGAGAGTTCTCTTAGAGTTTTCCCTTTGTCACCAAATTGCTTGTGTTGTCACTTATTTATTTTGCAATTGTGTGTGATGAATTGATATTTGTTCAGACTTGTGCATGCCAATTAATTAAGAACTTGTTTTTAATTGATTGATTTTTTATTCCGCAATCGGTTTCACCTATTCACCCCCCTCTAGGTGATTTAGAGTCTAAACTGTGTTTTTCAGCTCTCTCCATTTTTTGCCCCCAACTTCTATCCTTTTTATAGAGAATTCCGACCCCTTCAACTTCTTAACCTCTAACATTTCCTCTTCCTCTCCTGAACCTTTCCTCTCCCTAACTCTTCCTCTTTTTCTCTTAAACACCTAAACCCCTAACTCTTCCTCTTCTTCTCTTAATCCCCTAACTCCTCATCTTCATCTCTTAAGCACCATCATTTATTTAGGTTTGGTCAAAGTCTATTTTGTCCCATATTTTTTAGGCTTATATTTTTTTTAAGCTTAGTCTTAATAATTCAAGAAAACATGAGTCGGACCAATTCGTCCAACTCATTTCTCTTTGTTTATATATTTTTTTATTTTCTTTTAATCTCAAAACTTTATTAACTTTATTATTAATTTTTTATTTATTTGCATAACAAACCCCATTAGGAAACTTATCTTATTTACAAAAAGAACCCCAAAATTTTTAATTTACAATTGGGTACATAGCAGCCACCATGGCGTACACATGGCTGCCATGTGGCATCCAATTTTGGTTTTATAAAAATCCCCAAACTACCCTTTACTTCTTTTATCTATAACTTAGTCGTTTGAGATCCGATTTGAGCATGGTTTGGTGCATCGGAATCGTCTTAAAATTCTCTTTATTATGAACTTGTTATTTCAAAAAGATGGGTCCACTATAAAAACCTCGATTTACATGCCCACATATATGCTGGTTTAAGAAATGCTTCTTGAGCAATTCTATGGTGCAAAAATGGGGTGTTGATAGGACTACTGTAAGCACCTCATTTTTGCATCCCTCTAAAAAGCCAGAAAGCAGAACCCTAAAAGACAGGTCAAACCCCTAAGAAGCAGAAGGCAACTTTCTGCCTGAGCCCAAATTGGTTGCCATACCCTATCCCAATGGGTAGAGAATCCCGATACGGTTCCAACGCAATTAAGTTTGCATGAATCGGAGTCCGGATGGAGAAGATATGAGCAAAACAATCTTAATGGCAAATCAGTCAAAACTTAAAATGTCTTAATTAAATTAATTAAGATAAATATGACAAGATAAAAATGGAGAGTTTTGATTCGTCCCGAGTGGGTGGCTGAGTCACCTCAGCCGTCAACTCAAGCCCAGAGGGGAGAGAAGACCGCATATAGTGTGCGGTAGATTTTTGCAGCGCACCGCTCATGCGGCCAATAGCTGCGTGCGGTGGATGACAAGTGCCCACACTGTAAGTGCAGAAACTTTTTGTTAGACTGCGCATGTGCGAGTTTGTCCCCTAGTTAATGTTGAAAGTGTTGATGATTATAGGTTTGATCTTTGTAGATGATCAATGAATTGCAATTAATTGATACAAATAAGTTTAGGGTGTTGTGGAAGTGATTTAGGCTAATAAGAAATAAATTTAGAACAATTAAAACTAAAGAATTAATCCAAAAATCAAAGAATTAGAAAATTTGGAAATTCTGTCGGAAATTGCATGGGCACTCAACAGATTGCCTAAGCGACCATGCCAAGCGACCTAAAAGTTTAAAATTTATACGGACGCTCAACAGATCGCCTGGGTGACCATGTTGAGCAACCTAAAACGGATTTTAGAATTTGGGGATTTTAGGTATAATTTGATGTTTAATAATTTTGCCTAGTAATTTAATCATTGTAACACCTGTATAGGAGTTAAATTTAGATGTAGGAATAGATGGAATTAAATTTGAAATTAAGACTAATAAATTATAATGATGAATACAAATACAAATCTTAAAGGACCAAGTTTTGGAAATAGGGTATTAGATTTATTTAAACAAATATTTAGAGATTTGTACCAACTTTTAAGCTTCAATATGGGTTTGTGTGATCTGCTGAAAGTGAAGAATAACATTAATTACAAAATGTAATACCTTAGGTGTTAAATACAGAATTTGGGCATTAATGGGTAATTTAATTAAGGAAGTTATAGCCAAGTCATAGGAATCTTATGTTTGCTCATGAATGTGAACTATAACCTGTCTAAACTCTTATTAATTATGTTTTGGGTACGTCAGTATTTATGAAATCTGGTTTGGATATTTATTTGTGGTTTTGATTGTGTTTTTCTCAAATGGGTTTAATTTTGGGTTAATGAGATTGGGACATGTATCTCACTTAAAATTGAGTTATGATAATTGCTTTTGGAATTACTATAATATAGATCATGGCTTACAGATATTGTATATGTATTGGTAATCAATTGTCAACAGAATAAATTGAAATTGTGTGATTGGTGCTTAGCAGGCATAGCTGTATATGGATCCATAGGCTAAGCTATATAGTGGACGGGTATTTATTTTGGGTTGATCACTTCCATTTGCGCTCGCACTTCCTTTGCAAGTTAGTTTGCATTGGGAGGTCTTCATGTCTGTAGGATCTCATTTTGAGCCTTTTTGGTGAGTACCTTGTATGTGCGGATAAGCGGTCATCTTCATGTATTGATTCAAGTGCTGCATGCTGGTGGTACGTGCCGAATTTTGTAAGTTTCATGCGCAATAAGTCGATGACTATGCCTCTTGTCTCAGTTGATATATGGGTTTGAAAGTCTTAGTAGCTTTGCTCATAAGACACATGGTGGCATAGCAATGAAGAGTATCTATTCAAAGACTTATCTTGCTTCATGAGTCCTATGATGTCACATGTGGTTTTTGTGTATATTTTATCGTTTATATTGAAATTGTATACTTGGTGTAAGCACCTCATTTTTGAACCCCTCTAAAAAGCCAGAAAGCAGAATCCTAAAAGATAGGTCAAAACCCTAAGAAGCAGAATGTGACTTTTTTCTTGAGCCCAAATTGGTTGCCATACCCTATCCTAATGGGTAGAGAATCCCGACACGGTTTCAACGCAATTAAGTTTGCATGAATCAAAGCCCAAATGGAGAAGATATGAGCAAAACAATCATAAGGGCAAATCAGTCAAAATTTAAAATGTCTTAATTAAATTAATTAAGATAAATGTGACAAGATAAAACGAAGAGTTTTGATTTGTCCCGAGTGGGTGGCTGAGTCACCTCAGCCATCAACTCAAGCCCAGAGGGGAGAGAAGACCGCATATAGTGTGCAGTCTATTTTTGTGGCGCATCGCTCATGAGGCCAATTACTACGCGCGGTGGACGAAAAGTGCCCACACTATAAGTGCAGGCACTTTTTGTCAGACTGCGCTTGTGTGCGTTTGTCTCCTAGTTAATGCTGAAATGACATTGCGCGTTCGCACAGGATGTGCGGACACGTTAAAACCATACATACTATGCGGTTTTGACCAAACCGCATATTATGTGCGGATTTCTACCTGTGCTCTATAAATAGAAAACCCGAACACAGGGCGGGGTTGGCAATTTTTAGCTCGTTTCTCTCCTCCCCCTCATCAACCACAACCTCCGAAAATCCCTTTCCTTCACTTCTAAACCCAAGAACACCTCCTATCTTCCTGGATTCTCCTCTAACCCTCATCCATGCCCAAAGGAACTTGACAAAAGAGGGAAGGGAGCTATTCTATCTACTGTGAAGTCCTCTCAAAGAGCTCTAAGCACCTTCAAAGCCTTGTTCTCCATTAAGATATACATTTTTCTCTTGTTTGGATACAATATAAATGATTCCAAGTGAATAAGAAGCATGTTTTGCTCTTCCTTTTAATGGTTTCCATTCCCTTCATCTCTTCTGCTTTCATGGATACTTCGGTTTGCAAATGAGGTGGTCCTCGTGTGGTAAGCACAAATGAGAGTGATCGTGCATGGGAGTGGGTGAGGTGGTTAGGATGTTTTAAGGCCATTCAAGGCCATTTCATCGTCAAGTAGTTTTGAATGCATTCCTTCCTCACTCTAGAATCAAATGTACCCCTTAATTCCCGATATCCCTTCCTTAGCGTTTATTTTCTGCATTGATTCTGTTTGCATAGGTTGTTTTCGAATGATCAAGCATGTGCACACCTTGCTCACACACACTGTTTCACTAAAAGAATGATCAAGCATGTGCACACATTGCTCACACACACTGTTTCACTAAAAGTGTGATCCTAACAAACTTGTCTAGTGCATGAGCACATCCCATGCATGCACACACACTGTTCACAGCATAGTTTTTCTTAAGCTTGATTTATCATATTTTGATATTTGGTTGCATCATGTGAGGCTTGGCCGTGGATTTGAGCATGCGGCCTTCCGAGCCATACAACCCGTTTCCTTATCAAAGGGGATGAGTGTGGATGCTACAGCAGCGGTGGGGGACATCAGCCCCACCTTGAAAATCCTAAGCTTACAAGCTTAGTTGAAAGGAGACAAGCCCCAAGCCTCAGCTCCCTTCTTCCTTGGGTTTAGGGTAGGATTAATTGCGTGTAAGCGTTTAAAATTATATTTGGAAGCCTCTGTGGGTTGGTGAATGACCCCCACCTTGCACCAGACTCAAGAAGGATGAAGGGCCCCTTGCTCCCCCTGGAAAAGCTATTTCTGGAGTTTCTCGAGGTGCTACTCGTATACACAAGGTGGATTGGCCCTGTCCGCATATGACATGCGGGCAAGGCCAATCCGCACATAGTGTGCGGGCAAGTCACAGAAACTCAGAAATCTGATTTTTGGGAATAATAAGATTAAAATCAATCTAAACCAGCTCAATTAGAGGCAACTTGGCCTCTTATTGGTCCAAGCCCATCCAATGCTCGATAATCCTTCCGTGTGGACCTTCCAACGGGGCCCACACTTGTCTAGCCTAACACAAACCCATCTAAACGGTGGACTTTAAGGCAACCTGACCAGTCTATTGGGCTTCCTTCAAGCCCAGTAAGCTCACTTTAAAAGTCTAAACTAACTTAATAATTTTTCATATTTAAATCACATCCCAAATCAAATAAGCCAAATCCAAAAGAGGGTTACCCAATATAACTGTAAAATCTTGAATTTTTAATAACATTAAAAATATTAGATTTTTGTTGTTAATTAGTTTAATTAATGGAAAATCTTAGAAATAGAGAAAAGGGAATTATTTAGAGAAAAATTTCAAAAAGTAATATAGGAGAAATTATTAAAAGGGCAAATCCATTAATTTAGTTTCATTAGTGGGGTTGGTGGTTTGGTATTGTAGCAAGCAAGGGTAAATTGGGGATTTTACAAATTAATTGAGGAAGGAGTAAATATAAGTGAGTATCATAATACTGGTCTAATGAATTTATTAGCAATGTGTTTTAAGAATTATTTTTATTTAGTAAGGAGCTAATATAGGTGGTTTGGTGGAGAAGAAATCACTGGATCGGGTATTAAAGAATTGATTATGTTGGAAGGGTCTGTGGGTGAGCACACAGCGGATTATGAGATGAAAGGAGCACCAATCGAAGTATAAATAGCCTTTGTTTGGATTTTTCGGGTTTGACATGAATTGGTCAGAGGAGGTTGTTGCTGCTGGAGTTCAACAAGGTTTGTGGAGAAGAGGAGGGGATTTGAGGATTAGCAATGGAGGTGGTCGGAGATCAAATTGAGGTAAGATCTGATCTATGTTTGAGCGACTGTAGTTGTGGAATCATATTCAGATCGATCGTAGAACAAGGAATGTTCTGGTAAGTCAAGTTCGAGTTTAATTTGTAGCTAATCTCTTAAGGAAATGGAATAGAGTCCAGATCTAATTAGATCTAGAACTTTTGGCAGAGCAATTAGAAATCAGAGGTGAGCGGCAGAGAATTTGGGGGTTGGAATTTCCCCCGGTTGTGCTCAGTCGAAGATTTGAGTTGCTGAGCTAGAGGAATCCCACAGCAGGTGAGTAGCACTCCAATTTCTTGAATTTTGCATATGGATGTGGTTTTAGAAGCTGATTTCTGATCGATTACATTTGAGTTTTGGTTTGCGACCTGTTAGGGAAGATCGGTAGATTCACTCTTGAGTTTTGTTTTGATTAAATTATATTGTTGTTATTCGGTATGTTAGGAGGTAAAGGAAGGGATTAAAGATGGTTTTAGAAATTAAATTGCGTTCAGACATGTCGGAATTCACCAAAACAGTGGTTAGAAATTCTTCGAGTTATTGAACTGGTTGGCGCTAAGTGCGGCTAACCTGGCGCTAACCTGTAAAAGGTTAGCGCCAGTTCAAATTCGGTCTGGGGCTAATTGCGGCAATCCTTTTAGACCTGTAGACTTTGGGTTGGGGTTCATTTAAATTGTTCCAGTAGCTTAACTAGGTACTGGAAATGATGCTGAGTAGTTCGAAATCAGTAAAACCATAACCTAAATTTAAGAGAGAGTAAACAGTAGATTTGGAGGTTAGCGCCAACCCCTTGAGTGCTATCCTATATGGCTAATATATCCAATTTTTGATGTTCTGTTAAGGATGAGTGAGAGTTATTCTTAGAAACTTAAATAGGAGATTACTGAGCAATTGTGATGGGATTGGTGGTCAGCAATCGAAGGTTAGATATATGAAGCTGCTAATTGAGGATTTAAAGTCTTATATGGAATCGGAAATTTTATATATGATTGACTAATATTATGAGATGCTAAGGTTAGATATATGAAGCTATGAATTGAGGATTTAAAGTCTTATATGGAATCTGAAATTATATATATTATTGACTAATATTATGAGATGCTGATTTTATTTTTGATAACCTGATAATTATTCCTAACCTCTGGATAGGTACTTTCCATATTTTTAAATTAGTAGAGAGCTAAAGTCCTATATGAACATGTTGGAAAGTAATGAAAGATAGTGATATCAAGGAAGTAACGGGCTGATTTATGCACACACATGTTTATAAGTGATTGGAATGTTTCCGCTGATTGAGGTATTTAAACCAAAGATATTTAATACTTTAAAACTCAGATTTGATACACCTTGCTTAATCTGATTTTGTTTACTTTATATTATGAGCAGATTTTAAGAGTGAGTTTTCTCGAGACCTTTACACCATATGCTGTTGAGTTTTGTCAATATATACACATCTATAGTTGGATCCTCCATGGAGTATTATGGTCTAGAGTGACCCATGATGAGCAGTACCTATGCATGATTTGTTATCACATGTATGTGGGTTTATACGCTATTTCATCGGTTATGTTAAAATGCTGAATTTGAGATTGCTATTGGTTTAGCTTGTCCTAGTTCCATGGCTAAGCTTAGTAGTATAATGTTATTGCTTTATTGGTGTAATTGCATGGCCTTGAGTGTTGCCACGACCGGTGTAGAGCAGCCAGAAAACCTGAGTAGGCCTGGTTGTCAATGCCGAAACTCGGAGAGTAGGCCGACATTGGATGACAAAACCCTGAGTAGGCCGTCATTTTAGAGTTCCGAAACCCTGGGTAGGCTAGAACTGTGTACATGGAGGTGTGGATGCGCCTTGGCATGTAAATTAACCAATCTAAGCAACTACATGACATTGACCAATGTTGGGTTTGACTTTATTTGTCACGAGATGTTTTATCCGCTAGTTTGTTGGTATTTATGGTTCATTGAATATGGTTTATCGATTATTTGGTATTTGTATCTTCCGCTGATGTAAAGCAGCATCGTGACCCTGAGTGGTTTGGTGTTGTCAATGTCAAAACCCGGGGAGTAACAAATGTTTCATGATATCAATGTCATTGTAGGAATCACAAAGAAAGATAAACCTTTGAGACGACTCTCGACCAAATGCTATACCACCGTGCGGCTTAAGGGCAATGCTACTGTGACATTCAAACCCGAGACATCTCCTTAGATAAGAGCCGTGGTCATCGACTTATTGTGCATGTCTCAACAGAGTTGGCATGAACCACCAGCATGCAGCACCGAAATCAATATATGGAGATGGCCGCTGATCCACATGTATAGGAATCACCAGTGAGGCTTGAAATGACCCTACAGACACGGGATCCTCCAGTGCAAACTAACTTGCAAAGGAAGCGCGCTCGCACACAGGAGTAACTCAACCCAAATGAAATATCCCTTAGTTATCTAGCTTATTCTATGGATCCATACTCAGCTATGCCCACTAGACACCAAAAATCCCTAAGGACTCATCTTTAAGTAAATAATAGTGCCTAGCGGCATATAAAGATCAAATCTGTAATTTTTGTCAATATTGGATTATCTGGGTTGAAACTATGATCATAAAGTTCTATCTATAGAAATCTGGTTTATAGTATGTGTAATAATGTCTCTTGGTTAAATATCCCAATTTATAAAGTTTATTTGTATAAAAACTTAGAATTTCTTATTAAGTTCAAATTTATGCAACTAATAATCTAAACTAACTCCCTAATTATTTTTCTGTAAAAAAGGGTGTTTTGGTAATTTATTTTGACTTAAAACATCTAATTTAATTGATAAAATTTATTAAAAATCATTTAGTATTGAATTAGGAATCAAATTCTAAAATTTGCATTTTCTGTGTTGGGCGTTTAGGACAGGGCTACTAGGAGCTCAGGGTTGGCGCTAGTTCAATTTCAATCGATTTTAATTTTCAATAGGCGCTTAGGGACACTTAGGCGTTCTAGGTAGGCGCTTGTTCTAATTATCAACGCCTATGCTCCTCCTCTAAGCGGAGGTGGGCGGCCAAAAATTTTACACGGGCGCCTACGGACGCTCAGGTAGTCGAGGTAGACCCAGAGGAAAACAGCAAATACCGACTGTAAATCAAATTTTCATCTGTTCTGAACGTTTCGAACAAGTATATTCGATCAAAATCAAGCTAAATACATACTTTTACATCATAAAAACATGCAACATGATTTGAATAACCAAGAACACAAAATGAACGGCAAAAACGAGTGCTGCCTACCTGTTACGCTCGTTCCACTCCTTTTCCTCTGAACAGCAGCGATCAATCCTCTTCACAGATGTAACGCCTCGGTTCCAGGTCAATTTCCCCAGACCCGAGGAGTTATGGTAAGAAGCAAAAGCAACTAAAATCCTGATCAAATTAAAACCTTTATTAATTACATCATCAGAGTTATATGCGGAAAAATGAAATAATATCCACTAACAACTAATCTTTAACATTTACCTACTTTATTTAACTCATGAATCTAATTTACAACGAACTGGCTATCCCTTTTACATACTAGCTCAATGCTATCGTCCTTGCCAAGAATACCTGAAAAATAGGAAAAATTGGAGTGAGAATAAATCTCAGTAAGTAGCAATGTGCATGCATTCAAAATAGTCTATGTTTATATAAAATAAGTCATGAGGTATATAATTAAATCAGAACAACAACAACAATAAAAACGATAATATAGAAATCACGGCAAATCAGCATACCACCCTGTGACATCACAGGACTAATGAAATTTGTAAACTGAGTTTTCTACAGACATGTGCCAATATGCTACCTAACTGATTTACAGGTGGACCAGACGACCATACAGACTGGCTATTCGACACCCAACAGAAGAACCCACCTTACAACTGGAATGAGTTATCATGTACGGCCCAACCTATCCAGGAGTGGGTAACGTAGCGACCGACCTATCTAGGAGCGGTACCATCCTCGAGATGATGGAATGCTTATGATACAGAATAAGAAACTCTATAAAACAATTTCATTTACTAGCTACTCTATGGATCCATGTAAGAGCTAAGCCTGCTAGACACAACTCACAATCAAAAACTCTAAATAAATTAATAACATATCCATCAATACTATAATAGAAAGCGGGAGGACACACTTTTACTGTAAAAGGCATACACACCTTTACCATAAAGGATTCCACATCTTTACGTAGAGGATTCCACATCTCTACAACAAAGGATTTCCTATCTCTGCCGTAAAAGCTAGTATCAACTCAACCACACGAAGCAGTATCACTCAACCATAATAGAAAGAAAAATAAACCCCATGAGATAGCCGCAATAGCAGAGACACAATCGTGTCAACAACACACCCGCAATAGCGGAATACACAATATGGCAATAGCCAAAACCAATCCGCAATGGCGGAATAAATCAATAAAGGCAATAGCCTAATCTCATCCACAATGGTGAAATAATTAGTAAAACTAAACCGTAAAGCATAGAGAATAAATCAAGACATTAAGTATACCCCAAGGTCAAGTTCTTTTAAGAAAACACCCCCTCCAAAACCGCGAACAATCCTTTATTCATATGTTTCAATTGTTGTGGTGTTTGAGTCATTACTATTTAAGTTTATGTCATGTTTTAGTTCACATTCCTAAGCACTAAAAATGTTTCTAATTCTTGTCTAGAACTCCCCAAATTCTATGATCTAATAGTGTCCAAATTTTCCTCATTTGGAACTTAGGGTGTCAACACTTATTAAATCTGTTATTTAGTACATCCAAAAAGGTTTCTTGGATCTGCGTTGAAGTTTAAGAATATAATATATTGTCCAAAATCAGATCTAAGTAAATTTGGTCCTCTATTTCCTCAAAACATCTCTATAAAATTCACATTTACATTCATCGTTCCAAATTTATAACCATTAATCCAAATTTGAATCCGCCACTTCCTACATCTCAAATTAACCTAGTTATAGGCATTACAACTTTAGAATTTTCGGAAAAATCATTAAAAATTAGATCTGTTCTCGAATCCCAAAATCTGGAAATTCTGACAGAGGCCGCTCGAAGGGGCACTCGAGCGGTCCATCGGGTGCTGGTTTTTCAAGTTCTATTCCAAATATACAGGCGGGGCAACTGTACCGGTGCTCAAGCGGTTATTCGAGCGCTCGTCCAAATATACCGATTTCTGGGTTTTTCTGAGTTCCCGAATTTTCTAATATTTCAATGGTTTTCAATTGTTTCTAATCTTCTTATTTTCATCCTAAATAATTTCTAAGATAATCCTAACCTTAATTAAATGATTAAGAGTGAATTTAAGTCTTCCCAACCTCATTAAATCTCCTATAAGCAACACTTTTCTAACTTCCTAATTGAACATGATAACATAAACTCACATATAAATCACCCACTAAACCAAACAAAATCTGAAATCGAATAACCCATGATTAAGCATCTAAAACATTCGATAATCAATGCAGATCTTCTAGTTTAAAAGGATTTGCTACTTGCCTCAACATGTAAACTCCTTTTGAAAATCTGATTTTCCACCAATTTTCTAGGCTAGTTCGCACCACCTTAGACTTCTCCAAATCAAATCTCCACTGTTCAGATTGAAATTCCTCGAATGAAGATCATAACCTCAAAATTTCAGGTCGATCCAACGGCTGGATCTCCTTGGATTGTCATTTGAAATTTGCTGGTCGGACCTCTACAGCATTGCTTTTCTTCATAAAATCCCCTCTTTTCTTTTCTCTCTTCTTTCCCCTATTTTTCTCCAGGCCCAAGCACAAATTCCCCTCTCTCCTTCTCTTTTTGGTTTATTTTGAAACCCTAGACCCTCTCTAAACTTCCCTTTTTATAGGCTCAATAAGGTGCAACCCTAATTAGATCACCCTCACCTTAAAATCTAGAACTATTTCCTCCTTTACCCCTCTTCCTAGTTATTTCCCTTAAATTTTCTTTTAATGAATTTTCTAAATAAATTTTTGTGCTAAATGTTATTCTAAAATTTAAATTATAACTAAACATTTAATATTCTACTATATTACTAAAATTGTGGACCCTAAATAGTATAATTATCATTAAGTTATTATTTCTTTCTTTTAAACCTTAAATTCCTTATTTTAAATTTATCTAAACTAAAATTTGATCTAGTTTAGTTTATTAACTTAATAATTAATTATTTTATTCCTTGCATGAATTTGAATAATTGGAAATGACCAAAATACCCTTCTCTTATAATTCCATGTCTATCCTTTGAATTCTTTCCAAAATTCTCATCTTCATTCCTCATATCAATCTTAACCATAAAATGCACTTGGATTAATACCTATATTCTCCAACATTTATATTTAATTTACTCTCCCAATTTATCTAAATCATTCTCCTCTTTTCTAATTAATTGAAGTTTCTATTTAAATTCCTAATTACTCAAATTTTTATTTTGTTATTTAGTTACTAATATATCTTTTTGATTATAGTGTTAATCCGTCAATACCTAAATCAAATCTTAACTTCCCAATATGTTTAGGTTGATTTAATTTAATTTATTATATTATTATTATATTCAAAAATTCAGGATATTACATTCTACTTGTAATATAAATTTAAATTTTCTACACCTGGTTTCAAATTTTCCCTTTCTAATTTATCATCACTTCCAACCTTCTCTAGTTTATTCATTAATTATCTATTTATTTATTTAATTTTAGGAAAATCCAGGGTTCTACAACAGACACAAGACAATTCTCAGGAGATGGAAACCAAAGCAACTCTCTCTCCTTTCTTCTTCTTCTTCTTCCTTCTTTCGGTCATGCGACTTCTGTCTTCTGCGGTCGTCGAATACCCAGTAAACACAATAATACGAAGAGAATACCAACGTATTCTCCTAGGGCTAATACTCTACACTTATATACCTATTATTCCATGCGACGCACATGCATCAATCACAATGTAATTCGCCCAATTAAAATACAGCAACATTAAAATATCAACTTTTACCTCGATAACTCACGATCGAACGGCCTGACCTGCGCCAAACTCCTGATCTCCATTAATAATAATATCACCTACATTTATTAATTAATTCCATCAATAAAAATCCCCAAGAATATTAATTATTAATTTATTTTTAATATTTAAGAAAAATTCGGGTCTTACAATATGTATTTTTTTTTATTTTGTTAATGGTGTGAAATTTGTGAATGTAGGTGTAAGCACCTCATTTTTGCGCTCCTGAAAAGCCGGAAATGCAAACCCTGGTCAAAAAGTCAAACCCTGATGGGTCAAAATTTGACCTTTTGATCAAGTAATAATCTGCCACCTTGCTTCATCTCAATGGATAGGGAATCTCGACACGGTTCCAATGCAACTGAGTTTGCTGGAATCGGAGTCCGGATGAAGGTTCTGCAGGCGGTCAAACTTGAGGATGAGCAGAAAGTTGACTTTTCCTCGATTTCCGTGCCAAGTACCTTGCCCTATACCATTGGATAGAGAATCTTGACACGGTTCCAATGCAACTGAGTCTGTTGGAATCGGAGTCCGGATGAGGGTTTTGCGGGCGGTCAAACTTGAGGATGAGCCGAAAGTTGACTTTTCCTCGAACCCCGTGCCAAGTGCTTAACCCTATGTCATTGAATAGAGGGCTCCGATACGAGTTCAACGCAGTTGAGTTTGCTCAAATCGGAGATCAGATGAAAGAGATATAAGCTGTTGAAGTTTCCGGGCGGCAAATGCCGGAAACTGCACACGTGGCGCAGGAATTGCACACGTGGCAGCCAACGCAGCAAAATATCTCAGGGTCTAAATCTTAAATATAAAAATTTCGTACGGGGCAATCCGTAGATATCCAAAAGTGTCAAATCGGTCAAATCGGTCAAATCGGTCAAGTCGAAGGGCAAATCCGTAATTTTCCGATTTGTATCCGGTCACATATACCGGATACACTAGCTTCCCTTCATGACCGGACGTGAAGACCGGATACATCAAGATATTCGCGCGAGATCCGCGCCGATCGCCCGACAAATCCGCAGCGGCATTTAATTTTCGAATGATTGTGTTTGTATCCGGTCTTGAAGTCCGGATACAAAGGAGCATTAGTGTATCCGGACTTGAAGTCCGGATACATTAAGTTTGCTTATAAATAGCAAACAGCAGCTCATTTCCGGGGGTTAGCTTTTTTGGTTCTTTTTTAGCTTCCTTCCCCCATTTTCTCCCACCCGAATCCTTACTTCTTCAACCTCCTTTGCCTCCACCACCACCCCCATATCACCCCAAGGGAATCCCAACCACTTCTTCCCCTCTCCCTCTTCACCTTGAGGCCATTTTGGAGGAGGTGTACCTGCTGTAGTTACCGGAGAAGCTGCTCCTACTTGCTGTCCAGCTCCAAGGAAATACCACCACCTTGCACAAGAGGTCAAGGACCTCAGGTAAGACTCCTCACCATATTGTACTTAACATATATTAAAATTAGATTTTTCCGGCATCTTTTCTCCTGTTTTCTCTCTTGCTTGGTATGAACACTTGCATGGTGGTGCAACCACGTTCTTTACCACCTTTCTCATAGCATGAATGCATCCGTCAGTATGGGGGTCACGTAGGCTATGTTAAGGAAGCTTGGGAGCCTTGTTTTAGCATGTTTTAATCCCTCTTAGCTGCTGTCCATAAGCTTACATCAAGTAGTTTCCAAAGGGAGCATGTTCCTTCTTAATATAATCAAATGTACCCCATGATAAGCCCCCTCCTCTCTCCTTTCTTCGAGGTTTTATCTGTTTGAGGTATATAGATTGATTAATACCTTATTGCTGTAGTTAAAGCCTTTGAATGTTCCATGATCCCCTAGCCCTACATGATTGTTCCCTATTGTCTAAGCAGGCATGTGATGTTCTTTTGGATGATAACATGCTAGGTAGCCATGGCCACATTCCCTTGACTGAAGGATCACTGATCCTTCCTTTTTTTACATGTAAGCATGCCCCCCATTCCCCTTCCCTCTTGCTGGAAGCCAGGAAAGAAGCCAAGGAGGGCTTCTTCATCCAGCCTGAACATACGTGGGCTCACCCAGGAGCCCACAAGACCCTTAACATGTCCCTGGAACCCCCTGGGATCAGTCCCAAAAGGCCAAAACCCAAAAAGGCCAATTCCAGAGTGATCCGGATACTCAGGCCGGATCACCTATGGCCTCTGGGTATCCGGATACACTGGCCGGATCACCCACAGACCCTGTGTATCCGGCCTGAGTTGCCGGATACACACAGAAGCTTGATTTTTGCATATTGCTGATCCCCTGCCGAATTGTGGATAATTTGTGTATAAACCAATGAACCAGCAGGGTTTCCGGGCCACCCGGAAACCCAAGGCGGGACTTGGACCAACCGGTCCAACTTGGCACATTAGTGGGCCTTCCAACGGGGCCCACCAAGCCCAATGAACCAAAGCATGCTAATTGAACAATTAAAAATAAAATGAACCGATTGAACCGGGCGGGCCAAGCCCAATGCGGCCCGCCCGTACCTTGTGATATGAGTGAATGTATAAACTGCCTGGTTTGGCCGAGACCATGGGCTAGGGCCTGCCGGGCCCGCCAAAGCCCGCCAACTAAGCCAAGTTAGGGCTCAAGCCCTAACTTCGTCGAATTTGGGCTTCCAAGGCCCAAAACGGGACTACGGGCCCCAAGCCCAATGTCCCAAAAGACTTTGGCCCAAATATAAATAAGATGAGTCTAAAATACACTTGGCCACCATGTGGGCCCACCTAAGGGGCCCACAAACCAATCCGGCCCACCACTTGCATGAAAACTACTTAAGCTTCAAACTTGAACCTTAATAAAACCAACTCACTAAACCAAAGCCCACAGGGCCTCCCTAGGCTTGGACCAAGGCCCACAAGGGCACACGGGCCAACTCAAGCCCATCCAGGACACCGGTTGGGCCTTCCAACGGGGCCCACCCAAACAGACCCAGATCACTTAAGATTAAGCAAAGATAAAATCAACTAAAGGGACCCACACCTCTCAGGCGGTCCCGCCAAGACTCAATCTGAATTACATGCTGGATTAGGAATCGGGTGAAGACCAATTAGAAAGCTGACTCAAATTAGGGAACCCACGGGACCCGTCATCCGACGGGGTGGATTGGGGTGTCTACGGACTTCCCCAGCCCACAACCGAGAACCAACCTTAGAATCTCAAGCCGCAGACCCAAAGGGCCTTAATAGACAAGATTAGGCACCCAGGTGTCCGCCTGCACCCCATCAGGCGGTGGCGACTCCGAATTACCCCGTGCCGCGTTTCCCACGCGCGCACAGTAGGAAAATAAACTTATTGAGAAGGCCATTGTCAATCTGACTTCAAAGATTTTGTTGGTGGAGGGTCAGGTCTTTGTACTTAATTTGAACATGGGATCTCAAATGAACTTGGGATCTCATCTATTGAAAGAGTAGGAGACTACTCTATAGGTCTTCGATCTACAACAATTATGATCTTAACAATGCGGAAACATACACACAGAATTTATACGAGGAAACCTGAATCCAGATCCAGGAAAAACCTCGAGTCTATATGAGGCGACTAACCCTTAGAATCTCCACTATTAAATGAAAATCAATTACAAAGGAAAACACACTTAACCTTTACAATTGAACTCACTCAACAGCAATCCACAGCTCGAATCCACGAACTGTAACACAACTTGAATCCACAAGCTGCAATTCACGATCTATCCAGATCCACAGCTCGAATCCACGAACTGTAACACAACTTGAATCCACAAGCTACAATTCCCGATCAATCCAGATCCACAGCTCGAATCCACGAACTGTAACACAACTTGAATTCACAAGCTGCAATTCACGATCAATCCAGATCGTGACAATCACCTCAAAGTCCACTGAGATGATCCAATGCAATAGGAATCCACCTATGCATCCAACAAGCTCGATCACCAATCCAAGAGATCATACGATCACGTGAAGTTCCGAAATGAAGAAGAATCCTCAAACTTCAATTCCAGGAGATCTCTCTCAGATCTCCCCTGTAACGCCCCGAACCCGGGTCAGTGCAAACCGGCACCCAACCCGAACCCGGATCGCTACTGTAACAACCCCTATTTAGTTCAACAACCAAATCCGAGGTGTTACTGGCCCATATCAAATACAACATCAATAACATACCAGACCAAAGAATTTAAAATCCATTCTCTTATTATACCATCAGAGTTGCGGAAACAAGTATGTGCGGAAGTGTAGATCAAAATCCTCAACTGAACATAAAACTTGACCATCAATCAGGAATATCAAAGTCTGGTAACATAACTGGGCACTATCTCTCTCATCTCTCAATACATAATAATAGTCCAATCAAATGTACTAAGTCTATAGCAATAATCCACCTCAGACAAGATCTGGATAATAGTAATCCTCCGGTGAATACTCAGCTATCTCTCCCTGGAAGTCTAAGAGATCCCCCTCTCGCGTATCAGCTGAAAAAAATGGAATAAAAGTAGGGTGAGATACGAATATCCCAGTAGGTAACACATGCATGATTAAACAGTTAATATAAGTAAAGTAACAGTTCATGCACGATTAAGCAACATCGACTAATCAGGCTCGCATAATCATTTATACTATTCATGAACACAAAACAATTTGATAAACAGTTCTAGAAATGATCTTCAGCAAGTTTAATATGAGAATACAATAGTCAAATCAGTAACATAATTCACACATTGCCAGGATGTACTAAGCAGTCACATCCGACCAATATCTCAATCACATGCCTCCCGCATGTATACAATAATAATACCATGTGTTATGATTTCAGTGTCATTGTAGGACTCGCAAAGATAGATAAACCTTTTGAGATGATTCTCAACCAATTGCTATACCACCGTGCGACTTAGGAGCAATGCTACTAATGATACTCAAGTCCCATGCAGCGCAGCTTAGACAAGAGCCGTAGTCACCGACTTATTGCACACGTACCCATCAAAGTTGGAATGTACCACCAGCATGCAGCACCAGAATCAATACATGGAGATGGTCACTTATCCACATGTACAGGGAATCACCAACGGCTCATCGGGGTGTCCCTCCAGACATAGGACCTTCCCAGACAAACTAACTTGCAAAGGAAGCGCGTCGCATATAGGAGTAACTCAACCCAAATGACATATCCCTCAGCTATCTAGCCACGACTATGGATCCATAACCAGCTATGCCCACTAGACTCCAAGAATTCCCTAAAGTATCATATTTCTATAAGGTTTGGTGCCTAGCGGCATATAATGGTTATATCTGTACATTTACTTTAATATTCGTTCATCTGAATTCTGAATTCTCTTTAGAATGTATTCTGATTTATAATGTCATTTAGAGGTGTTTTGATAATCAAAGTGTAGTTAGGCTTTTCCAAAATCACATTTCTCAATCACCTTTGAAACTTGGCAACTAATGTCCTAAATATCTCCCTAATTTATTTTTCTGTAAAACAGGGATTTAGATAGTTTATTTTGGTCTTAAAATACTTTAATTAATCATTAAAATTGTCTAAAAATAGTTTAGAATTGATTTAGGTTCGAAATTATGAAAATCTGGAATTTCTGCTTAGAGCGCCTAGGATCGCTCAGGATCGCCCTGGCTGTCCCTAGTCAGCGGTAGTTCAATTTCGAGCGCCCGCGGTCCGTCGTCTCGCGGTCTCCGGCGTCCTAATTTTTATAACTAGCGCCGAGGAGCGCCGATGATTGCCGAGTACAGTCGAGGTCGGCAGTCATACAAAATCGAGCAGAAACAGTTCTAAATCATGATTTTTCTCGTCTAAACTCATTCTAATGTATTTATAACATGCTTATCTAGCTAAATACACCAATACATATAATAGAAACATGCGTTTGCGATTAAACGAAGGAAAATCCAATTTCTGAAAGCAAAACGGTGTCACCTACCTCTTATTCGTGCGTTCCTCTCCTTCTCTTCTGAACAGCAACCCTCCAATCTCTCTATAGTTGCAAAGCAACAGTCAGAGCAAGGTAACCTGGTCTTCCTCCCTTCTTCTTCTTCTTCTCTTCTCGGTCGTTCAATGTTCGTCGCTTGCGGCTGAATGATACGAGCGACAATACAAGGTATACGATTTAGGTTATTTTATACCTATATATACTTTCTGATCCCATGCATCTCCCATGCAAACTCTCCTATACACCTTGCCCAATTATAATACATACCTCGATATCTCATGATCGGACGGTCAGATCTGCATCTAATTCTGGATCTCCGCTAAATTGATCACCCCATACAATAATAAATTATTTCCATCAATCATAACTCTCAGTAATATTATTTACTAATTTAATTTATTATTTAAGGAAAATTCGGGGTTTTACATCCCCCTCACTCGATCACCGACTCTCTAAAGATGAATTGATTGAATCTCGAACACCTCAAGATCCAAATCGCATTGATCAAAATAAAAGTCATTCCAAAAAAATACAGCTCGTCTATTTAAAGAAGAAAACACAGATCGCATCGAGCGCTGGTGGCGTCGCCTTGCGATCGGGGTAGACGGCTGGAAGCGAACTCAAGTCCCGCTCAAATCCAAATAGACTCAGTTAAGAGCGCGCTGCCAGCGCGCTGCTAGCGGGAGGGAACGCGGCATGTGCACAGCTGATTTGTAGATTGTTCAATCTTGCTCTGCGCTACCAGCGGCGTGTCGGCGTCGCCTTACGACGCAAGTGCATGTTCTTTACTTTCAAAGCACTGTTTCACTTATGCGCTGCCAGCGGAGTGGCAGCGGCGTTGTTCCTCGCAAGTGCCTTTACAAAAAATGCTTTATTTAGAAAACCTTACATTTCCTTGAGCTACCAGCGAAGTGGTAGCGGTATGGCAGCAGCACCTTCCTCTTTACTAAATTCACAGAACTTATATTTTGATTCTGCACATCTTGAAGATTATTAGAAGATATAATTTGTCAAACATTTGCCATATAAGGAGTGTGAGTTTTCACACTTACATCTATTCATGAAGGATTTGAAGCCTCAAATCCTTCTTGGAGAAGTCTGTAGCGCACATCAAGGGAGATGTCCATAATGGTTTGAATGATGCCTCTGGTTGTGTAATGGATTTTTTTTTCTCTTAGTTTTGCAGCCAATTATTGGCTTATTCCCTTTTGTAATTATTTTTCTCTTTGGTGTTTTGTACTGGATGTATATAGGTGTTTTAAGTAAGTGTGGACAACATTGGAGAGGGTTTCTCTAGTTCTTGTTGGTGTTTTACTTTTAACGTCTACAAAATGATGATCTTTTCCCAGGTTCAACTCATCCAACACGTCTAGTCGTGTTGGATGAGTCGTAAAAGTACTTTGTTGTACAAGCATGCTATTTGTTAAGGTGACCAATTTGCTTCGAGATTTAAGTGGGATGGGTAAGACATTGGGGTAAATTAAAAGACATAAGCGTACTTTTATTAGTACTTCTTAACCAAGCACAATGATATACTACCTAACATGCATCTCAATCACCGACAAATCAACTCATTCCTCCAACTTAACTTTGTCAATGTTGTGAAGCAACTCACGGTATATGTCAGACATTTTTCTCACATGGTCACACTCTTCCTACGACAGTCTTTGTTCCAGTTCCCACGATTTCGCCTGCCTTTGTTCAGTATTTTTTGCATCACATGAATTTGTTGGTCCACTCTTTTCTACTGTACCTTCGTTCAACTAAGAAAAGAAATGGCAGCTTTGTTCGCCCTAGAAGTACAATGACATGAAACTCAATTAGCAAGTACATATTTTGCTAAAGATGAGGTCATGTGGAAGGAACGCATTCGACTGCTCTATAACTCCATGCATAATTCGTAAGGATGTCGGTAAAATCTTCTCCCTTTTCTTGTTGGAGTTTTTGCAGTCAACACACGGCATGGTCCCCTCCCACATTCGCAAAGAATGAACTCATCACACCAAACAAAATACCCACATCCATTTCCACCATTACTCTGTAAGAAAGAAGACACATTAGACAGAAGTTAAATGTTGAATGGCCTGATCTGTAAAAGTGCATACTTACGGAAGATGGACATGGGAAAAAATAATGCCCTGGATTCTGTGAGGTTTGTGAAAGCTTTCTTTTTAGCATCCCTTTCCCGCATGGACATGTGACCGCATCACTAGTATTAGTGGCCTTCGGCGTAACTTCCATTCCTCTACAAAGCAGGTAGTGTACAATTTGCTCGTTAGAAACACTCATATTTCTAAACAATTCGAGAGTCATGTCCACGTGAAACACGTTGGCTGTACAACACTTGCAGATTGCTTGAGAAATGTAATAGAGGACAACACGTGCTTTAGTCCGCACATGGACCACTTTTTGTGTCAAACCCGTGCGCATTGACCGTGACTCACGGGAGCATCAAACATGGGATTTGAGCACAGCAAACATTGGACTTGAGAGCATCAAACATCGGACTCGATTGCATTTTACTATGGACTCGAGCATAGCATATGTAGGACTTGAGTGCATTTTATGTGGTAATCGAGCGCGTTTTTCATGGGACTCGATCGCATCATACATAGGACTTGAGTTAGTTTGCGTAGGACTCGAGCGCAGCAAACATGGGACTCGAGCTATTTTATGTTGGACTCGAGCGTAGCATACAAGGGACTCGAGTGCATCTTCTAGCAGGACTCGAGCTACTTTAAGTGGAACTCAAGCACATCAAACATGGGACTTGAGCATAACATACATGGGACTCGAGCGCATCATACATGGGACTTGAGCTAGTTTACGTGGGACTCGAGTGCATCAAACACGTGACTCGAGCTATTTTATGTTGGACTCAAACGTAGCATACATGGGACTCGAGCGCATCTTCCAGTGGGACTCGAGCGCATCAAACATAGGACTCGAGCTATTTTACGTTGGACTCCAGCGCAGCATACATGGGACTCGAGCGCATCTTCCAGCGGGACTCGAGCTAGTTTATGTGGGACTTGAGCTCATCAATCATAGGACTCGAGATATTTTACGTTGGACTCCAGCGTAGCATACATGGGACTCGGGTGCATCAAACATGAGACTCGAGTTCGTTTACGTGGGACTCGAGCACATCAAACATGGACTCGAACTAGTATATGTGGGAATTGAGTGCATCAAACATGGGACTCGAGCTATTTTATTTTGGACTCGAGCGTAGCATACATGGGACTCGAGCTATTTTATGTTGGACTCAAGCGTAGCATACATGGGACTCGAGATATTTTAAGTTGGACTCAATTGTAGCATATATGGGACTCAAGTGAGAAAACTAAGGACTCCAGCTAGTTTTAGTAGGACTCGAACGCATCAAACATCGGACTCAATTGGACTCGAGCGTAGCATACATGAGACTGGAGTGCATTAAACATGGGACTCGAGCTATTTTAAGTTGGACTTGACGTAGCATACATGGGACTCGAGTGAGAAAACGAAGGACTCGAGCTAGTTTAAGTGGGACTCGAACGCATCAAACATCGGAATCGAATGGACTCAAGCGTAGCATACTATGGACTCGAGCGCATCAAACATGGGACTTGAGATATTTTACGTTGGACTCGAGCGTAACGTACGTTGGACTCAAGCGCATTTTATGTGGGAATCGAGTTCATCAAACATGGGACTCGAGCGCCTCCAATTCCAAATCCTTAAATGTGAAACTAGACCTAGTTTACATGGGACTCGAATGCATCAAATGCCCGACTCCAGAGGCTCAAACGTGGGGCTCCAGCGCATTGAACATGAGACTCGAGTTCGGTAAACATGGGATGTAAGACCCCAAAAAATTTTCAGAAATTTTAATTAAATAAAAATCAGTATTTTATTGTTGATTTTATTGATGGTTTGTAATGGAATATATAGGTGATCATATTGATGAAGGAGATCAGGAGTTTGATGTAAATCTAACCGTTGAATCATGAAATAATGAGGTAAGTATTAATTTAAGGGCTATTTTTAATTTGATTGGTTAGAAGTATGGAAGTTGATGGAGGGGAGATACATGGAATCATAAGGATTAAAATAGGGTTAAATACGATTAATTGTATACCTATTCCATACGTAGTTCTCTTGCAGCTGAAAGAAAAAGAAGAGAGACGGAGAGAGAAGGAGAAAAACGGTGGAGTCTTGCTATTCTTGAAGAGTTCTGCATCCCAAGAAGAGTCTTATGTTGCTGAAGAAGGAGAGATCAGATCCTAAACTAAGGAAAAAGAGGAGGAAGAAGGAGACTTGGAACTAGCAGAGGTAGGTAGCACACCTGTTTAATTGATATTGTGTTTTACTGAGGTTTGATCATTTAGCATGTTTTGGAAGTGTTGAATATATGTTTATGAATACTTTAGAATTGATTTTTATGTACAGAATGAAGTATATTGCGTAAAAACTTGTTTCGGAAGTTGGATTTAGCTGCAGTATGTCGAGGCTTGACATGATCGCTTGAGCGATCCTATCTAGTGACTTGCCTGTAATTTTAGTAAAAATAGTTGCTCAACCGATCGCCTAAGTGACCAGGGTTGAGCGACAATTGAAAAGCCTGATTTTTGGTTAGGTCACCTGAGCATCTACATTGAGCGGCCGTCTTGATTTTCTGATATATTTAACATATGGATGCCCAACCAGATCACTTAAGCAACTGGGTTGAGCGACCAATACAAAATTTTGATTTTTCTGAATTTTGAAGAGAAATTTCAATACAAAATGATTTTAAATGATGTTAAATATCTGAACCAATAGATATTAAGTGTTTACAATTGTTTTCAATGATATTTTGTATTAAAAACAATTTGATGAATGATTTAGGTTTGTTTGCAAAAGGGTTGTCTTATTTTGGAAATAAAAGGATTTTTGGGCTATTTCACAATCTAATTTGAGTTGATTGAAAAATTCTTATTCAGTATAATATATTTTAAAGTATCTTGATTTCTGAATTATTAGAAGAACTTCACACCAGAACTATTTTGTAGACTTATGAGTAAAAGCTTCAGAAAACCCTATATGTCACTAGGCACGATTACTAAACTATATTGGTTTGA
This sequence comes from Buxus sempervirens, assembly GCA_947561395.2. Classification (NCBI taxonomy): domain Eukaryota; kingdom Viridiplantae; phylum Streptophyta; class Magnoliopsida; order Buxales; family Buxaceae; genus Buxus; species Buxus sempervirens. The sequence continues at coordinate 20,892,839 of OX387188.1, read as the reverse complement.
GCGAGTTGTTATTGTTGGTGTCTAGTGGGCATAGCTGCATATGGATCCATAGGATTAAGCTAAAGAGTGAAGAGGTTTTTCTTTGGTTGGATACTCTTAGTTTGCGTTCGCGCTTCCTTTGCAAGTTAGTTTGCATTGGAGGGTTTTCATGTCTGTTGGGTCACATTTCAGATTTGAATTGTTGGTAAGTACCCTGTATATGAGGATTAGCGGCCATCCCCATGTTCAGATTTAGGGGCTACATGCTTGGGTGGTACATGCCAAATTCCGTATTTCAGATATCGTTACTGGTACGTGAGTTTTGTGTGCAATAAGTCGATGTCTAGGCCTCTTATCGACAGATTCAGATTCAGGTTTGAGGATTTTTACAAACTTCGTTCATAAGACACATGGTGGTGTAGTGGATGGAGAGTTTCTTGTTAAATGCCTTCTTGTCTTCATGAGTCCTACAAAGACATATGATGGTTTGGTTTTGGTTTTACCTATTACACTTTTGTGTTGAAAATCATGTTAATGGGAAAGATTATATTTTCTAAAATGTTTTATTGATTATTGTTTTATTTATTGAGATTGTTGTCGACACCTGATTTTTGCACCCCCCAAAAATGTAGAAAATCAAATTCTAATCGAAAAGTCAAACCCTGAGAGGGCCAAAAATTGACTTTTTAATCAGGTGCAAATTGACCACCATACTTCTTGCCATTGAAAACGAAATTCCGGCATGACTCCAACGCAACTGAGTTTGCTCGAATTGGAGCCCGGATGAAGAAGTTAGGTCAAACTTAGGGGGAGCAGAAATTGCCTTTCTGCTCAAGCCCAATTCAGCTGCTCGGCTTGCTCCTAGAAGATAGAAGATCCCGACACGATCCCGATGCAATTGAGTTTGTTGGAATCGGAGTCCCGGATAAGAAGTTCAAACAAAACTATCTTCCAGGGAGCAGTTTTGACTTTCTGCTAAAAATCATAATTTGCTGCCATACTCTAGCTCAGTGGATAGGGAATCTCGACTTGATTCCAACGCCATTAAGTTTGCTAAAATCGGACATCATATGAAAAAGTTATGGCTATTCAAAGTTTCGGAAAAACTGCCATGTGGTGAAAAAGCAGAAAAGGACAAAACAAATAAAAATCGAGATCAAAATAATAATTTTTTTGAAAATATCTTGATTTTTATAATTAAAATAAATAAAAAATAAAAAGAAAATCAGATAAAAAATTGAAATTAAACCAAATTGGAGGAGGATTTGAAATCCAACATTTAAAAAACGTGCGTGACCGCACTTTAAGTGTGGACACGCCTCGTCCGCACTTAAAGTGCGGATCCGATCGTATCTGATCGGATAGCTGTCACCAGCTGTCTAATTCGCCTCACCGAGATTTGAGCACATGGGCGGCGCGTCCACATTTAAAGTGCGGATCCGGAAATTTTTTCTATAAATAGGGGCCTAGCCCCATTGTTTGAGGAGGCCTATCCACCCTTGTCGTTACCCTGCTTCTTTGGCGACCTGTGACCCCTTGAGCACTCTCTCATTCATCCAAACTTCTTTCAATCCCTAAAATACCCTTCCCAATCCCTCTTTTGCTCCTTTTCACCCTGTTTACACACAAAAAACCAAAAAAAGCTGATTTCTGTAGCAAGAGAGTTTTTCATGTTGCTGTTTATGTCATCCAGAGGATTATCGCACTCAAAACGGAGAAGGTAATACCAGGGTAGTACCATTTATTGTGTTTTCTTCCAATACATATTGAAATAAAAGTCCTTTTAAGCAAGTTTTTTTATTATCTTTGGAGTTATTTTTCATTGTCTTTTACTTATTTTTTATTATCTCTCCTTCCCATTAAGCTTATCTGGATCCCACAAGACAAGCATAGAAGCTTGCTTGAGCAACCTATTCTTATTTCATAAAAAGAACTCTCTCCTTCCCATTTTTGTATGGAGTCTCCCCCTTACCATGGTACTACCAACAAGGCCCACACCCAGTCCGGCCCAGACCAGGGTCCATTTCCATAAATGGGTCTAAGACCACTTGGTTAATTGCCCATGGGCTAAATCCAAGCCTAATGGGCCTTAAAAGCTTTAAGTCACAAACTTCTGTAAATATAATTAAATCCCAAATTAAATAACCAAACCCAATAATTAGGATTACCCAATAACCCTACATGGGAATTGGGCCTAACCTAGGCCCAACTTGGTATCCAATGGACCTTCCAACGGGGCCCGCATCCGACCCACTTCACTAAAAAGGATAAGAAGATAAAATCAACCAATAACCCTACATGGGAATTGGGCCTAACCTAGGCCCAAATTGGTATCCAATGGACCTTCCAACGGGGCCCGCATCCGACCCACTTCACTAAAAAGGCTAAGAAGATAAAATCAAATAAAATAAAGGGGACCTATACCTTCAGTGGCCCCCACTCAGCCCAAATAAGTGTGCATGCTGGCTTAGCAAATTGGGTGAAACTAAGTTGACTCGAACCAGGGAGACCCGAGGGACCCGTCAAACCAACGGGGTGGGCCAGGGTGTCTTCAGACTTCCCTGGAAGTAACCGAGAACTTAGCCAGAGTCTCTAGAAAGCCACAGACCAATCAAATTAGATTTGAATAGGTATCCTGGTGTCTGTCTGCACCTCATTAGGCAGTGCCGACTCCAAATGTCCCGAGGCACGCACTTTCATGTGCACCTCGCCCGTGCGAAAACACGTGTGCACAATTGTATCCTGTTTATTTGTTTACTTTATCAAGCATGAAAGCATGACTATTTTTATGTATAAACTCTTTATTCATGCTTATTGTTACCTACTGGGATATTTGTATCTCATTCGTGTTTTGTTTTGTTTTGTTTTTCAGTTGATACGCGTGAGAAAGACTTGGGGTTTGATTCTTAGAGCAAGTTTGAAGATTTTCTTCCAGAAGATTATTACTATCCTGAGTAGTTAGATTGGAGGTTGATACATTTGATTGAAACATTGATTATTTATTTGTTATTTTATGCATTGGATGTTTATGAGAGTGAGAGTGATAGAACCCATTTGCTAGACTTTGATGTGATGGTTTGGATGACACTTTTATCCACGATTATTGGGTTTTTATAGATGATAAACTTCCGCACTCTGATATTAATTGTTGAATGAATTATATATAATTGTTTGGTAATTAAATGTTTTGGGCCCAGTAGCACTTTGGATTCAAGTTGGGTGCCTGTTTTGCATTGACCCAGGTTCGGAGCGTAGCCAATTATAGATCTATAAATGTGTGACTCTGTAACTCCCCGAATCCGAGTTACATAGTTAAACCATAACACGTCTCCAGAGGTTAGCATGTAACACAGGACCGCAATATCAGAGTGAATGAAAAACAGGAATATAACAATAACTATATAACAGAGTCGGTAAAATAATCCCAACTGAAATAACTCACATGTCCAAATAACTTCCCGCAAGTATCGAGCCCTCCAAGACTATCTGAAAACAAAACGAAAACAACGGAATGAGATACGAATATCTCAGCGAGTAGCATATGCATGCAGAAATAGTTATCCTCAGTTATAAACATGCCACGATAAATAACCAGCACAAATAGTTGATAGAGCTAATCTTCGAAGTTGAAAAACCAACATCCCAATAACAGTTTCCAATCATAGACCAACCACAATGCCGATTAAACAACGAATGGTCAATGTCATGCCTATTGTTTAAATTGATTAATTGACATGCCAAGTATACATCCACACCTCCATGTACACAGTTTTGGCCTACTCAGGGTTTCGGATACTCTGAAATGACGGCCTACTCAGGGTTTCGTCATCCAATGTTAGCCTACTCAGGGTTTTGGTATTGACAACCAGGCCTACTCAAGGTTTCTGGCTGCTCTACACTGGTCGTGGCAACACATAAGGCCATGCAATTACACCAACAAACAATACCATCACATTACTAAGCTTAAACATGGATCCAGGTGAAGCTAAACCAAAACAGAATAACCATTACATAAAACTCAGCATTTGCAAAACAATAAATCAACACTGGTCACCATCATGTATAACCCAATACTACGCATCACAGGTCACCCTGGACCAGAATAATACTCATGACATCTCAGTAAATAATCCAACCCAAAACACAGGTCCAACGGGTAGTAACATCCATTTACTCACACCAAGATAGTTTTACAAATACAATTCAGCACTTTGAAATCAAGCAAACCCAAGTTAAACACATTCACAATCGGAAAAAAAAGGTAAAACATAAGTAAAACTAAGACATTAATTCATAGTATCAGGTACAGCATGTTAATCTACCAACAGTCCTTCAATTCTCACTTCGGTAACTCATAATACTACCAAAAATTTGACTCAATGATCTCCGGATGTTTTTAAGCAAATAAAACACTTATAATATCCTAATCTAGTCATTGGCTAAAAGGTTTAAGCCCTTCAGTACCAAAAATGTGTTCAAAATGATCAGCCGCGCTTTACTGGATAAATTGGTGGGTGCGTTGACCTCGGCTTAGTTGGTGCCAGGTTGGCGGATCCAAAATTTTGCTTGCGCTAAGCTGCCGCTAAGAGGAAAGCGGTTGGCGGCAGCTCGGCGGACATACCCTGTATATTTACGACTTACTGTTAATGCAAAAACTCCATAACTGTCCTGATTTCTCACCTCTATAATGATTTTCCTATACTTCTACCACCTTCAAAAGACGATTAAACATGATTCGAAATTAATCTACAAACATTTATCTTACGCCTCTAAAATTCTTTCAAAAACCATGTTCGAAACTATATTTCCCGAAATCCTGCATTACGGCTAAACTCATAATACAAAACCCAAAAATAGCAGATTAAAATGATGCTACTCACAGGTTTATTGAGAACTTCTTCTAGCTTCCAACCTTCTGCTATTCACCTCCAGAAAGAAAAATTTAACGGCTGATGACCTTTGATCCAAGGCAGCATCCAGATCTAATTACATCTGAGTCGGCCTTTGGTTTCTTCCCTTCCATTCGAAATTTTAACCTATCAGTCTATTTATAGGTTTCTCAGACCCTTAACCTAATTTATTTATTGCTCGTCCTAACTTAACCTTCGAAATTTCATATTTACCCTCCCTTAATGTTTTAGAATAATATGAATTTGGATTTAAGATTTTAATCACCATTAATTATATTTTATGTACTTACAAAATTTAAATCAAACTTAAAATTTCCCTCTGCTACTCTATAGTCTGAGATCTCTACTAACAAAATTTAATTAAGCTTATTAGTTAATTCTTTTAAATAAATACTCACTAAAACTGGGGTTTTACAGACTCGAGCGCAGCAAATGTGGGACTCGAATGCATCAAATGTTCTGATTGAATATCATTAAACGTTCCTAATAATTACTATATAACATCTGTAAAATACCTTACATTAAACTTTGAAAATTCAAATAAACTGATAGGAACAATGAATTCATATTAACATCGTGCAATAATCAAAACTGAGAGAGCATGAACCCATAAGTTCACACTCAACAAAGAGTTCTAGTAGCCATATAACATTTAATTTTGTCAAGTATCATGGAAATAACAAAAAATAAGATTGGCATCTAGTAGTGGGCATTGCCATGCCATCTTCGGTAATATTCATACATAAGTGATTCAAGTGTTAGGTTTGGGATTAGGAGGACCTCTTGCCACTGGCAGCCACACATCCGTATAAAGTTCGGGTTTCGCAATGTCAACGAAAATATTGCGTCCATTGAGCACCTTCCAAAATTCTCTGTTATCTCTTAAACTAAAATGCAGGTACCAAAACAAAGTGGCAACAAAGGTAAAGAGAAATTCCTTGTTATGTGTAAAACTGAAATGCAGGTACCAAAGCAAAGTGGCAACAAAGCTCAAGAGGGGTGTGCGTGCGTGGGAAACGCGGCACGGGGCAAATTCGGAGTCGCCACCGCCTGATGGGGTGCAGGCGGACACCTGGGTGCCTAATCTTGTCTATTTAGGGCTTTTTGGGTCTGCGGCTTGAGATTCTAAGTTTGGTTCTCGGTTGCGGTCTGGGGAAGTCCGTAGACACCCCAGTCCACCCCGTCGGTTGACGGGTCCCATGGGTTCCTTGATTTGAGTCAGCTTACTATTCGGTCTTCACCCGGTTCCTAGTCCAGCATGCAATTTGGTTAAGTCTTGGCGGGACCACTTGAGTGGTGTGGGCCCCTATAGTTGATTTTATCTTAGTTTTATTGGAATTACCTGGGTCTGTTTGGGTAGGCCCCGTTGGAAGGCCCAACCGGTGTCCTGGATGGGCTTTAGTTGGCCCGTGTGCCCCTGGGTGGGCCTCTGTCTAACCCTAGGAGGCCCTGTGGGCTTTTAGAGAATGAATTGATTTTACTTAAGTTAGGAGCTTTTAGGTGATTTTCATGCAATGGTGGGCCGGGTCGGTTTGGGGGCCCCTTTGGTGGGCCCACATGGTGGTCCAATGATTTTGGATTATTTTATTTAATTCTGCCAAAGTGGGCTGGTCACTGGGCTTGGGGCCCATGATCCGGATTTTAGGCTTTGAAAGCCCAGTGCTTCAAAGTTTAGGGCTTGCACCCTAACTCGGTTTGGTTAGCGGGCCCGACCGGCCCTAGCCCATGGTCTCGGCCAAACCACACAATTTATGCATTCATTTATCTCAAGATGCGGGTGGGCCGCATTGGGCTTGGCCCGCCCGGTTCAAATAGTCCATTTTGCTTAAGTTGTTTAATCCACATGCTTTGGTTCATTGGGTTTGGTGGGCCCCGTTGGAAGGCCCACAAGTGTGCCGGGTCGGACCGGTTGGTCCGGATCCCTAGCTGGGTTTCCGGGGGACCAGGAAACCTCATTGGTTCACTGGTTTTGGCAAACTACACATCAAAATTCGGCAAGTAATCAAAAAACTGCAAAAAACACATTTCTGTGTGTATCCGGAAACTCAGGCCGGATACACACAATCTATAGGTGATCCGGCCTTTATGGCCGGATATGAATGACCCCTAGGTGATCCGGCCTGAGTTGCCGGATCACCCTGGAAGGCCTCCTTTTTTGATTCTGCCACTGGGGGCTGATTCCAGGGGCTTCCTAAGGCATTTTAAAAGTCTGGTGGGCCCTCGGATGGGCCCACGTAGGTTCAGATTTGGGAGAAGCCACACATGGCTTCTCTCCTTGGGTTTACAGCAAGGTGAAGGGGCCTTGGGGAAGGGGATCATGCTTTCATGCCTGCATACTTCACCCAAACAGTGACCTACTCATATCAACTAAGCATGCTTCTAGCAAATGAAAATCCATGCAAGCATATATGCAACAAAAAAACTTGAAGGAAGGGAAGAGAAGGGGGGCTTATCATGGGGATACATTGGAGTGTAAAATAGGAAGGAACATGCTCCTTCTAAAAAACTTAGCCTGAACCTATGGACAGCAACCAACTAGGCTGATTAAAAATATGCTAACATAAGCTTCCATGCTTCCTATAGAAAAAACCCTACGTAGACTCCTTCCTGAAAGTAACTCTCATGCCAAGAAAGAGACAACAAATACATGCTTAAAATGATGCTAACATGAACCCATGCAAAGAAGGAAGCTAATACGGAAATATTTTCAGAAAATTACGGATTTAATATATGATGAACACAATGTACTAGGGAACCTTACCTGAGGGTTCTTGATCTCTTGTGCAAGGTGGAGACCCCTCCTTGAGGCCAAGATGTAGCTGGAAACTCCTTCTTTGGCACAGCAACTCTCCTTCTCCTTCTTGTTGGGTTGTAGGTGAGGATGAAGAGGGAAAGAGGAAGGTGAGAATGGCTTAGGTGGTGTGTAGATGGGGTGGAGGGCCAAAGGGAGCTAAGGGAGGAGGGTTTCGGATGAGAAAAAATGGGAGAGGAAAGTTGGAAAACAGCCAAGAAAGCCAGCCCCCGGAAATGAGCTGCTGTTTGCTATTTATAAGCAAACTTAATGTATCCGGACTTCAAGTCCGGATACACTAAGGCTCCTTTGTATCCGGACTTTAAGTCCGGATACACTAAGGCTCCTTTGTATCCGGTCTTCAAGTCCGGATACAAACACAATCATTCGAAAATTAAATGCCGCTGCGGATATGTCGGCCAAGTGGCCTAAATTCCGCGCAAATATCTTCATATATCCGGCCTTCATGTCCGGATATGAAGGAGAGGCAGTGTATCCGGTATACACGTCAGGATACAAATCAAAAAATTACGGATTTGCCCTTCGACTTGACCGATTCGACCGATTTGACCCTCTTTGATATCTACGAATCGCCCGTACGAAATTTTTATATTTAAGATTTAGTCCCTGAGATATTTTGCTGCGTTGGCTGCCACGTGTGCAGTTCTTGCGCCACGTGTGCAGTTTCCGGCTTTTGCTACTCGGAAACTTCGACAGATCATATCTCCTTCATCCGAACTCCGATTTGAGCAAACTAAATTGTGTTAAACTCGTATCGGAGCCCTCTATTTAATGACATGGGGCTAAACACTTGGCACGGATTCCGTGAAAAAGTCAACTTTTGGTCTTCCCTTAAGTTTGACCGTCCTTAGAACCTTCATCCGGACTCCGATTCTTGCAAATCTAGTTGCGCTGGAACCGGGTCGGGATTCTCTATCCATTGGGCTGAAGTAAGGTATTTGGCACGGAAATCGAGGAAAAGTCAACTCTTAGCTTTTCCTTAAGTTTGACTGCCCGCAGAGCCTTTATCCGGACTCCGATTCCTGCAAACCCAGTTGCGTTGGAACCGTGTCGAGATTCTTTATCCCATGGGATAGATCAAGGTTAGCCAAATTTTACCTGATTTAAAGGTCAACTTTTCACCCCTCAGGGTTTGACTTCTTGGCCGGGTTTTGCGTTTCTGGCTTTTCGGGAGCACAAAAATGAGGTGCTTACAAGGGGAAAATTAAAAATCATGTAATTATGTGCACTTGTGAACCAGGGTATGGTTTTAATTCAATTTTAAATCACCAAGCCTCCTTGTATATGATGAATGTGTATATCTAGAATGTACCTTTCCATTCATTTCTATAAAGGCTTTCTTGGCTTCATCTTCTGAGTTGAAGGCCACAAATCCAAAACCTGTTGATCTATCTGATGCTCTATCCATTACAAAGTTAGTTGGGAAAATGCATAAGATGTGTAATTAATTTGGAGAATGGCAGTTACTAGTGTAAAAGGTAATTGGAAAGAGTGTTGTACCACCTTCAACAACTTCAACATATTGTGAAAATGTTTCTGTCTGGGCTGACCTCTATCAAATTTGGATGGCAACTCAATTTATAGAATATGTCACCATTCTTTTGTTGGATGAATCATTCTACACAAATATAAATTAACAATGAGATGCAAATAAGGCTTCGCATTATGTGATGTTTAAAATGGCCTTCATCAAAGAACAAGATTCCAATACCATAGCTTGCATATATGACGAACTTCAATGAATTATAGTAAGATCTATAGTGATGCGTAAACTATGTCGTAGTCCTAGTTCATAGGAGACCCCCCATAGTTAAGAACAAATAATAAGGACGAGAAAATATATACTCACAAATTGAAAACACACAATTAATACGGGTACTTGATTGAGTTTTCAGGGTGAAGCATGAGGTATGCTATCAACTGCTTCCGAAAGTATCCAATATTTTCCTATTACATTGGAAATGAAATAGTTGTTATAAAAAAAAGGGAAAAGTTAACCACATCAAGTTGCATATGAATATAAATACTTGCCTGCCCGAACCCATTTGACAATCGATGCCCATCCCAATATTCCATGAAATTCATTAAGAATACACCGTAATTGATATTACACAACAAGTGGAAGGAATCAAGACAAGGTAGACATGGCAAGTAATAGAAGTTACTTGTATTAGTGGGAGTCAATGGGAGTAACCAAGTAAGCAACGTAAGGGCATACCTTAATATCACATGTATGCTCAATTATTTATGGCAACACATGAGTGATAAAGTAAAACAACTTATGCACTACTTTGATGGGGCACGGACACAGGGTGAATTGGCCACTCCTGCACTCTCTTGTCACAACCAGGTTTAAGCTCCTAAAAGACAATAGCAAAAAAGTTTTTTTGCAATGACAATTGCACCATTCAATGTCAAATTATATAATATATCGACACTATATAGTTCTTTACATACCAATTTAGTTGGGACAGCACGATAATGATCATGCTGTTTATTTGCCAAGGTGTCTAGCACTTCCACCCGCTTCTGTAACATGTTCAAAACAACAAGGAACCAATGGCTCCTCTTCAAGATGGGTAGGAAAACCTGTCAAATTATAATACAAGGTGTACTAGCCGTTACTATTGATCTAAGAGAGGGTAATAACAAATTCGAAGTTTATCATACCATATGACATCTCGAAGCAAATTAAATCATAGAACATCTCGTGCAAAATGCCTTTGTACACCATCTGCCACGCTCAATGCTCCTTTTAGGATCGAAGCCTGTAAGTCAAAAGTATAATATCTTAGTCAATACAATACTTCATATGCATAGAGAATTATTTATTGTAAGCATTCTAACGTATGATCCTGTATACGTACACATGTGTAGGGTGGAATATAGTGGCAACAGATAGTCGATGCATGTTCCCGCATAGATTTGACACAGGCAATCGCATACACATTAATAACCTATTCCACATTCACTTGAGTGAGAAAACTAATCCAAGTATTATTGTAAGCTAAAACAAATGATACAATTCTCAATACAAAAAACTTACCAAGTCGCTAACCCTCCGTCGAGGAGCAAGAGCAGCTAGCTTGTGTTGAGTCGCATAGCACTCACCAAAATCAACAAGCTTTTCCCTGCACCATTTCCACTTATAAGGCAAAAAAAAAAAAAAAAAACAACAACAACAACAACAACAACCAACAATGAACACAATATTGCATGGTGTAAATTTCTTAATTATGTCAAACACAGAAGACATATACTTACATCGGCAACCCCCTTGACATGGCATGCATCCACGAATTTGTCTCTGCTTCCTGTAATGGGGGAATCTATGCTCCTCGACAAAGGGTGACCGCAACTTGTGTGCAAGGTGCTTTATTAGCTTTCCTCTACCTCGAGGATGGGGCAGAATAGTACTTGGACCGTCAGATGTAGCCGAGGGTTCATCATGTGGGAGACTTACGGCAAAAGAAGGCGATGGAACATGTGGGTGTGCATCAGGTGTGGGTGGAGGAGGCACATCATCACAATGGGGATTGACCGGTGTGCGCGCGTGGGAAACGCGGCACGGGGGAATTCGGAGTCGCCACCGCCTGATGGGGTGCAGGCGGACACCTGGGTGCCTCATCTTGTCTATTTAGGGCTTTTGGTCTGCGGCTTTGAGATTCTAAGTCAGTTCTCGGTTATGGTCTGGGGAAGTCCGTAGACACCCCAGTCCACCCCGTCGGATGACGGGTCTCGTGGGTTCCCTGGTTTGAGTCAGCTTTCTATTTGGTCTTCACCTGATTCCTAATCCAGCGTGCCATTCGGTTAAGTCTTGGCGGGACCACCTAAGTGGTGTGGGTCCCTTTAGTTGATTTTATCTTTGCTTATCTTAAGTGGTCTGAGTCTGGCTGGGTGGGCCCCGTTGGAAGGCCCACGGTGTCCTTGGTGGGCTTGGGTAAGCCCGTGTACCCTTGGTGGGCCTTTGTCTAGCCCTAAGAGGCCCTGTGGGCTTTAGTTAATGAGTTGATTTTATTTAGTTGTTTCAGTTGGAGTTTAAGTATTTTCCATACAAAGTTGGGCCGGATCGGTTTGTGGGCCCCTTGGGTGGGCCCACATGGTGGCCAAGTAATTTTTATGTTATCTTTTTAATTTGCCAGAGATGGGCTGGTCACTGGGCTTGGGGCCCGTGATCCAGGTTTTGGGGCTTGAAAGCCCAATTCTTTGGAGTTTAGGGTTTGCACCCTAACTTGGTTTGGTTGGCGGGCCCGGTAGGCCCTAGCCCTTGGTCTCGGCCAAACCATGCAGTTCATACCCTCATTACACATAACCGGGCTCGGGTGGGCCGCATTGGGTTTGGCCTGCCCGATTCAATGTGTTCATTTTTACTTAGCTTGTTTAATTGCATGCTTTAGGGTTCATTGGGCTTGGTGGGCCCCGTTGGAAGGCCCATGAGTGACCAGCGGTCCATGTCCCAAGTTGGGTTTCCGGGTGGCCCGGAAACCCTATCGGTTCAATTGGTTTGGTTCAAAGCATCATGAAATTCGGCCAAGGATCAAAATATACAAAAAACCACAATTCTGTGTGTATCCGGCAACTCAGGCCGGATACACATGGTCTACAAGTGATCCGGCCAGAGTGGCCGGATACACAGGGGCTATGGGTGATCCGGCCTCAGTAGCCGGATACACCTAGCCCCTGTGAGGGCCCACACTGGTTCAGATTTTCTGAAGAAGCCTCCCTTGGCTTCTTTCATGGTTTCCAGCAAGGACGAGAGGAGTGAAAACAGTGGGGAATGGGATCATGCTTCCATATGTGTAATCAGAAAATTGAAGGGTCCAGGAGGGGGTGGGGAAACATGCTCAGGTATATTCACGAAAACTGAGTTATATAGGATCACTAGCATGCACTCATATAAGCATCCAAGCAAGGAAAGAAAACCAATCACCCAAATTGCTGCATCCATGCAAATGGGGTGCGACCAACAGTAAAACAAACAGAAAACAAAGATGGGACCAAGTGGAAGGAAAAGCCACACGATAACATAAAAAAAGGGAGCTTCAGAAGGGAAATGGGGGGGTTACTTAAGGGTACATTGGAGGGAGAAGGGAGGAACATGCTCCTCCTAAGATGATGCTTAAGATATATCCATGGACAGCAACTAAGAGCTACTAAACAAAGGATGCCAAAACCGACTCACATGCTTCTAAAAGCTCACACGCGAACCTTTACCCTTGGGGGATCTTCATGACATGAAGCAGAAATCACATGCATGCTATGTGGGCATTCAAAGGGACTTAGAACAACCATGAAAAACCATGCACTTCGACATGCTTGGAAATACCTCATTCTCATATATGTAAAGTAAAATTTCGTAAGAAGCAATACCTGGGGGGTTTTTGAACCCTTGAGCAAGGTGGAGATGCTCCCTTGAGATGGTACAGCAGCTGTGGATCTTCCCTCTTGAGCACAGTAGCTCTTCCTTCCCTTCTTCTTGGAGTATGGGTGGAAATGGGGAAAGAAAGGGAAGGTTAGAGTGGCTTGGGATGGTAAAGGATGGTAGTGGAAGGAAAAGGGGGTTGGAAGAGATGGGATTCGGGGTGTGTAGGTGAGAGAAGGGAGCAGGAGAAAAGCCAAAAGAAAAGCCAACCCCGGACTGAGCTGCTGTTTTGCTATTTATAGAAAACTTAATGTATCCGGCAACTCAGGCCGGATACACTAAGTCCTCTCCTTATCTGGCCTTTATGGCCGGATACACTAGTCTTCCTTTGTATCCGGTCTTCAAGTCCGGATACAAAACATAATCATTTGAAAATTAAATGCCGCCGCGAATTTGTCGGGCAATCGGCGCGAATCTCGCGCGAAAATCTTCTTGTATCCGGCCTTCAAGTCCGGTCATGAAGGGGAGCTAGTGTATCCGGCATATGTGACCGGATACAATTTGGGAAATTACGGATTTGCCCTTTGACTTGACCGATTTGACCGATTCGACCGATTTGACACTTTTGGATATCTACGGATCGCCCCGTACGAATTTTGATATTTAAGATTTAGTCCCTGAGATATTTTGCTGCGTTGGCTGCCACGTGTGCAGTTACTGCGCCACGTGTGCAACTTCTGGCTTTGCTTCTCGGAAACTTTGATAGCTCATATCTCGCTCATCTGAACTCTGATTTGAGCAAACTCAATTGCGTTGAACTCGTATCGGAGCCCTCTATTTAATGACATAGGGCTAAGCATTTGATACGGGGTTCGAGGAAAAGTCAACTTTTGGCCTTCCCTTAAGTTTGACCGGCCGCAGAACCCTCATTCGAACTCCGATTCCTGAAAACCCAGTTGCGTTGGAACCGTGTCGAGATTCTTTATCCCATGGTATAGAGGAAGGTACTTGGCACGGAATTCGAGGAAAGTCAACTCTCGTCTCTTCCTTAAGTTTGACCGCCCGCAGAACCCTCATTCGGACTCCGATTCCTGCAAACCCAATTGCGTTGGACTTGTGTCGGGATGCCCTATGCATTAAGATAAAGCAAGGTGGCCAAATTTTATCTGATTAAAAGGTCAACTTTTCACCCCTCAGGGTTTGAGTTTTTAGCCGGGTTTTGCATTTCTGGCTTTTTGGGAACGCAAAAATGAGGTGCTTACAACTGGCTCCACATTGGGTGTTGTGGCCACCGACTTATGAGATTGTGGCTGGGAGTGGTGCAAGGAGGGAACAAAAGTAATACAATGCCTTGTGAAGTCATGCGCAAACCCGATCATCCGAACATTATGAGCTCGTAGGACCTACGACAATGAAAACATATTGATGAAAGGAAATGAATAGAAGAATGTGAAAAAGCAAAGAAAGAATGTAATGGAATGCTTTATCGGATCAATATCACTCGCCACGTCGGTGAAATCATCTACTCCCTTGTGATCTCATGCACCATCCATGCCTAAGCCACATAAGATTCACATACATAACATTTAAATCACATAAAGGCAATCTAGCATCCATTAAAAATATATGCGAACTAGTTAAGAAACATAAATTCCAAACTGTTTTGGCCAATGTGCATTCACTTAGTTCATTAGTAGGAAAAACTGAAGGGCATGAAATCTAAAGGTACCAGCATATTTTAAAGTAGCTTCCCATTGTGCGTGGTGGAAATTGCATGGCGGGGTACACGTGGAGCTGTGCGCCTCCGGATGGGTAATTCGAGGTTTTGGAGTCGCCACTGCCTGATGGGGTGCAGGCAGACATCTGGGTGCCTAGGTTTGTCTATTAGGCTGGTCTGCGGCTTGAGATTCTGTGTATAGTCTCGGTTACGGTCCAAGGAAGTCCGTAGACACCCTGGTCCGCCCCGTCAGGTGGCGGGTCCCATGGGTTTCCTGGTTTAGAGTTAACTTAGTTTTGGTCTACTCACTATGAGACATGGGAAAAAATCAATTCAATGATTTTCCTAATCATCACACAGGCTCAATAAAAATCTTGGAGTCGCCACCATTCTTTTTTAAGGTATGAATGGACACCAAAATAATTAAATAAAATAAATAATAAAAAACACAAAATTAGAGTAAAAATAACTCTAATAAAAAAAATAAACCAGAGATGGGTAAGGAGATTAGGTTATGAACAGGGGAAGGTGTTAGGCACCCCCATTCATCCACACAAGGTTGTTGTCAAGTATTGCTCATGTTTTTAAAAAAGACTTGCTAATAAAAATCAAATCAAAAAGTAAAAGAAAAAGGAATAAAAAATATATGGTTTTTCCATATGAATGGTCCAATTAATTCTGGATCCTTCCTATGAATACACCATTTTTTGGGCTTCATGATTGAGAAAAATTAAGACAAAGAAACAAACTTAAAGTAAAAAACTTCAAAAATTAACTATAAGTCAAATCTTTGAAATCTAAGAATTAAATAAAAAAATATTTTTACAAAAAATTGCAGGAATGAACTGGAACAATCTAGGGTACAGATCTAGCCCAGATATCTCATTAATTAAGAAATCTAAACCAAATACACCCACGTTGATGAAAAACATCAAAATGGGAGAGTTTAGACCATAGGGTCTTCTCTTAAAACTGAAAATAAACCAAAAATCACTTTGAAATATTGAAGAATGAATCAAAACCATCTAGGGTACAGATTTGGTCCAGGTTTCTCATTAATTAAGAGATTTGAACCAGATTCACCCATATTGATGAAAAACATCAAATATGGAGAGTTTAGACCATAGGGTCCTCTCTCAAAAATAAAAAATAACTCAAAAATCACCTCATGAAACCCTAGTGGTTACTTTAAGGCTTCTGATTCCATACCTACCATATTGACAATGGCAGATCCAAGATCTTAGCCTAAATGACTAAAAACATCAAAAAACATTAAAAGGGAGAAAACAATGTGAAAAATCAAAATCTAGGAGGAAAATGAGATCTAATGCTATGAATAGCATAGATCTATAGTATTCCTCCATATTTCATCAATAAATCATCACACAACATAAACAAAATATTAAAACTACACAGTTCTAAGATTACAGCATATGGGGGTCTGCCCTACGGATCCATTCCTATCCTCCTTTCCCCTAGAACTCTCTTCACGTTTTATGGCTAGAGAAGATACTTGAGGTACTTGGATTTAGGTTTGGGGTTACAATCACACACATGCCTTATACTACAGAAAGGGAGAAGATTAGAACTATCCTAGAAATTAAAACTAGAAAATAAAGAGGTAGTGAAGCATACCTGGACTTGAGAAAGTAAAGAGGCAAGGGTTCTTTTCTTCACTTGGAGCTCTCCCAATCTTCAATTTTTCAATAATTCTTAGCCACAATTTTTAGCCTTCAATCCTCAGCCTTTTGCTTGAGGGGAGACCCTCTATTTAAAACAAGAGCAAGGGCAAGGGTGGTCCCAAGAGGTTCTAGAATGTTCCAATTCAGTTT
The DNA here is from genome assembly GCA_947561395.2 of Buxus sempervirens. Taxonomy (NCBI): domain Eukaryota; kingdom Viridiplantae; phylum Streptophyta; class Magnoliopsida; order Buxales; family Buxaceae; genus Buxus; species Buxus sempervirens. Next base: position 20,876,227 of record OX387188.1, on the reverse strand, counting down.
AAGAAACATGAGTTGGAGTAAATATGAGAACTAATGAGGGTAAAACGGGACGGACGAAACCCTAGAGAGAGGTAAAAAATAGTAACAAGGCTAAAAAATCAAGCAATTAAAAATTCGCTCAAAACTGTCCGTGTCCGCATTTGGATTGCGGACATGCCTTGTCCGCATACCAAATGCGAACATGCCTTGACCACATACCAAATGCGGACATGCCTTGATCACAGATCAAATGCGGATAGGATAGGTTTGTTCAATTTTTTTACCTTTTTTGACCCTTACCTGCACAGGCGATACTTATTTACATGTAATATCATTTAAGTAAATGTCCTCATATTTTTTAATGTCCATTTACTTAAGATATTACATGTAAATAAACAAACACCCCCCCCCCCCCCCAAAATTGAAACCATTAAAAATAGTTCCAGACCAAAATTCCAAGTGAATAAAAAGTCAAATTTCCAATTCAAGGCTAAATTCCGATTTTTCAGGTCTGGTAAAAAGGTTCAACATGTTAATACCGAGGTATTTGTCAAGATTTAAAGGCTCAAAAAATTCATTTATGCAATAACATTGCTAAAAACCTGATTACCGGGAAAAATTATCTTGAAATCTTGCCTTAAAAAATATTTTTTTTTGGGGTCAAAAGTCAACAAAATTCAATCGGAAAATTTTGACTTTGCTTAAAAGATTGAATTTGGGCCTTTTCCTTTGTGGTTTTGGATTCAAATGGGTTAAGGATCTCAAACCCAATGCCAAGAATTAAAATTTTCAATAAGATATTCCCCTCCTTCAAGATTTATCAAAAATCGTGCAATTTTGGGTGTCTACACTCACCCAGTCCTATTCAGATATGCAATATTTGGTTAAGTCTGGTCGGGACCACCTGAGTGGTGTGGGTCCCTTTTATTTGATCTTATCTTTTTATTTGATCTGGGTCTGGAGTGTGGGCCCCATTGGAAGGCCCACGGATACCAATTTGGGCTTTAGTGAAAGCCCAAGTCCTATTTGGGGGTACGTTGGATAACCCCTTACGGTTTCGGTTGATTTTATTTAAGATTTGATCCAAAGAGTTTAAGACTTATGCTTGGTGGGCCAGGATGGTTTTGTGGCCCCATTGGGTGGGCCACACAAAGGTTTGCCTTGATACTTAATTATCTTTGTTAAGTCTTTTCAAATGGGCTAGGCATGGGCTTGGGGCCCATAACCTAGATTTGGGCTTGAAAGCCTAAGGCATTAGGGCTGGGGTTTTGGATCCTCTCCTTTGGTTCATGGGCTTCCCTTGAAGGGAATTGGGCCTGATAGGCCCAAGCCCGTGGTCACGGCCAAACCAAACCCTAAACTAACAAGCATGGTTCATGTTGGGCTTTTGGTGGGCCTCGAATGGTGTGGCCCACTTAGTTAGGTCATTTTTACTTGATTCTTCTTAAAGCATGCACATAGGACTGGGTGGGCCCCATTGGAAGGCCCACGGTTCTCAAGGTGGACCCACTGGGTCCAGGGCCCATTTTGGGTCTCGGGTTAACTCGGAGACCCTATTGGATTAATTGGTTTGTTGAAAAATGATTGGAATTAGGTTAAGGGGCTGAAAACCCTAAAATTAGGGTTCACAGGGTATAACCGAAATTCAATTTCGGTTATACCAGAATATAGTATGACCAAAATTAAATTTCGGTCATACTGTATTTCCTTGCATAACCAAAATTCCATTTCGGTTATGAACGGAAAGATATTAGCCCGATCTGAGTTCTCGGGCAAACATAGAAAACAAACTTTTTTGCTTTTTTCGATGGGACTGGGTTTCTAGTGGTGCTTGGGAGCTGTGTGGGCCCACAGTGGTCTAGAGAGAGGAGAGAGCCTCATGTGGCTCTCTTCTTGGGTTTTTTGGGAATTAAAGGGAAGGGGTGAGGCTAGGGGCCTCCCTCCTTCTTGAGGTGAAACTCAGGGATACCAGGGGCCTCTAGGGCCCCTGTTAGGGTGTGCAAAGCACCTCTCCTCCCCCTATGGGGAGGGGGAGAGTGGCCCAGTTGGCCCATGCTAGGGTCTAGTCAGCCACACCAAACATGCTAAAGACAAGTATACATGCTGAAAAGAATTTAAAACATATGATGAAAACAACAAATCATTCCCACATGCTCCCTACTTGCAACATGCTAATGAGTGGATTAAAGTGTGGGTATTTGTGCATGCAAGTGGGGGATGGGATCATGCAAAGGGGGAATGAAGGGACATGCCATATAAAAAGTAAAAGAGAAGCACCTAGAACTAAGCATCCATTTTTTATGACATGCAAAACACCAAGCAACCAGCAAGTTATAAGGTAAGAAAAAAAAAGCCATTAGAAGAATGGATACCGGGGTTAAAAGGGTACATTGGATAGAGTAAGAAGAAGGGAACATGCTCCCATTTTATTCACATAATAAAATGACCACAACAAATCTTAAAAGAGCATGATCCTTACAAGATTGGTCCCTCGTCCTCCCACCTTGTTGATTGGATGTATCCCTCTTACCATAGAGACTTTGTCATGCTTGTAGGGGCATAAAAGATAGAAATGAAGGAAAAGAAGACTAAAAACATGCACAAAGGGAGAAGGGGAAGATGTGCCAACATTCAAAAGTGCTCCAAATGAGCCTATTTTCATATATGTTAAGTAAAATCCATGGGGAAACCTTACCTTGGGGTTTAGAGTCCCTCTTGGAGTGTTGGGGGGGGGGGGGGGGGGGCGGCTTCCTTTGAAGAAAGGCAGCAACTTGAGCACCTCATTTCACTCTGCACAAGCTCCTCAAGCTTCCTCCAAGGTCCAAGAAATGAAGGAGGAAGGGGGTCTTTGGTGTGTTTTGGAGGGTTAAAGGGTGATGGAGAGGTGTGGGAAGGAGGGACGAGCAGGGGAGAGGAGAGAGGGGAGAGCCAAAATGCCAAAATAGCCAACCTCTTGCAAATGAGCTGCTGTGCAGCTTTTATAGACAAAAAATAAGTAATCGAAATTATATTTCGATTGTGATGAAAAACTAGTATAACTGAAATATAATTTTGGTTATACTATATTTAAGTGTAACCGAAATAAAATTTTAGTTACACTCTTTTTCAACATACAATCATGAAAAATCAGAGATTTTGTCGGGAAATCTGTAAGAAAATCTAGATTTTCACTTTATGAACCAAAATTAAATTTTGGTTATACACATTTTGTGCATAACTGAAAATTAATTCCGGTTATTCTGAGATTTTCCCGATTTGCCCCTGGATTTGACTAGATTTTATCTTGATTTTTTGATTATTTTAATTCATAAAATCGAGATATTTTGAGAGAAAACATTATTATGTTCCTGATATTTTTGTTGGCTGTCCTTTCAGCTCTTTTTTTCTACCACGTGGTAGATTTCTGCATTTTTGCCACGTGAGCAGTTTTTTTGGCAATGATGCCCTAGAACTTGAACTGCTCATATCTTTTTTATCTGGACTCCGATTTTGGCAAACTCAGTTGCTTTAGAACCGTATTGGAATCCTTTGTCCACTGGGACATGATTGGGCAGCTGATCTAGGGTTTAGCAGAAAGTCAATTTCTGCTCCCCCTTAGGTTTGACTAGCTCATAACTTCTTCATGCGAACCCCGATCTAAGCAAACTCAGTTGCGTTAGAATTGTGTCGGAATTCCCTAATCATTGGGAAGAAGTATGGTGGTGGATTTGCACTTGATCAAAAAGTCAACTTTTGTCCCCTTAGGGTTTGACTTTTCAGCTAGGGCTTTTTTTTAGCACATTTTGGTTTGATCAAAATTTGGGTGCTTACACCCATGATGCAAGTACCATTGCATTTAAAATTAGATACCTATGGTTCTTGCAAATATAAATAACAGCTGAACTTACCGAATTAAAATAGTTAAGAGTTGTTTGAACAAAAAAAAGACAACTATAGAATTCTGAAATGAAGGAGAGATTGTAGTTTCAAATGAACCAGATCAAATTAGAGCATGATACCATCATTAGCCAACTCAAGTTGACTACAGTCAATTTAAACATAAACTGGGATAGATATTTTATGTAAAAGTCAGGGCTCCAGATGTTGGGGAAGGAGCACAAATGTAATAACTAGACCTGGAGATTTTGAATCAAGAAATTACAACTCATGAACCCATGGCTGCTGTCATTCAAAAGGTGCAAGAATGACCACAAGGTCAAGTTCCATAGTTAGCTGCATGACCAACTGCATTGAGATCTCTTACCTATTTTATTTGGGGAGGTATTAGCAAAATATTAGGCACTTCCCACACAAACTATGAAGTACCAAGGGCAATGCAAACCTTAGAGAAGATATAAATGCTTATTTTTAAATAAGTTTCATAAGCAACAAAAGTTGCAGGAGATAAATAAAAATACTTTCCATATAGTTTTATGTTTTCTGAAAGAGTACTCATGATTCTATGTTTTACACATCAAATTTTCTTTTATCACTTTACTACAAAAACTAGTTGATAGCTAGTCCTTGATTTTCACATATTTCAATAGAGGTTTTTCAACAAAAAAAAAGTGGTTTCAGTAGAGAGGTGTTTTTATTTTATTTTATGCTGCTACCTCTAAGAAACTGACTGGCCCTCCAATCTTCTCCCGTCCTCCCTCTCTATGTTTCTATTCTTTCTTTTTTTAACGATCTCACCCACCCCACTGCAGGTATCGTGTGAAATCATGAAAATATTGATGGCACAACAACCATGTCAGAAATATCGTTGATAATCAGCATGCTGCTTGTGGTGGATGAAAAAAAAGGGTTTTTTTCAACCCCAAAGAATCCACCAGAATCAGCGAAATTTTACCAGCACAGGCAAAATTTCTCTGGCATGGAATACCACCTATTCAATTTCCTGAGAAGATAAAATTCACTCCTAACAACAAAGTGTTATCATATATATCTTTGTAAAAGCAACCTTGACAATGCTGGGTGATCTATTTCCTAAAAATTTTCAGTATTCGGTGATGCAACCTGTTCTAAACAAATTATTCCATGCACCAAAAAGAGCTAAGATGGAATGAAATATGCTGTTATTCCAAGTTCCCACGTATGACCATAAACACCAAAGGAGCATACTGTTCAGACTACTATATTCCATAATCAACATTTGACTCTTTTTACCATCTAAATAAAAATTGAAAGTATCCCTAAAAAACATGAATACATCCTTTAATATTTCCCACCCAAAAAGCAAGAATCACAAAACAATAATGAACACCAACTTGGTTCTGCTCCATCCACAACAGAATTAATGGAAACTCATGGAAACAATGCCTTTGTGCCCGGGGTGAAATCGCAGCACGGGAAAATTTGGAGTTGCCATCGCCTAATGGGGTGTAGGCGGACACCTGGGTGCCTAATTTTGTCTATTGGGTTGGTCTGCGGCTTGAGATTTTATGTGGTGTTTCGGTTGCGGTTCAGGGAAGTCCATAGACACCCCGGTCCACCCCGTCGGTTGACGGGTCCCATAAAGTTCTCCTGGTTTGAGTCAACTTACTGATTTCTCACCCGATTCCTAATCTAGCATGTAATTTGTTTAAGTCTGGTGGGACGACCCGAATGGTGTGGGTCCCCTTTAATTGATTTTATCTTGCTTATTTAGGTGGTCTAAGTCTGATTGGGTGGGCCCCGTTGGAAGGCCCACGGTGTCCCTGGTGGGCTTGGTTAAGCCCACATATCCCTTGGTAGGCCTCTGTCTAGCCTAGAGGGCCCTTTGGGCTTAGGTTAAATGAATTTGGTTTTATCTTAAGGTTCAATTTGGAGGTTTTAAATGTCTTTTATGCAAAAGTGGGTTGGCATTGGTTTGCGGGCCCCTGGGTGGGCCCCCATGACGATTGCCAAAGTGTTTTAGATTTATCTTGTTAGGTTTGCCAAAAATGGGTTGGACATTGGGCTTGGGGCCCTTAGTCCAGATTTGGGCTTGAAAGCCCAAGTTATGTGAAGTTAGGGCTTTAAACCCTCACCTGGTTGGTTTGTGGGTTTTGGCGGGCCTGGTAGGCCCTTGCCCTTGGTCTCGGCCAAACCATGCAACTTATCACATCATTTCACAAAACAGACTATCGGGTGGGCCGCATTGAGTTTAGCCCCCTCGATTCAGTTGATCGCTTAAGTTGCTTTAATTGTATGCAAAAAGGGTTTATCGAGCTTGGTGGGCCCCGTTGGAAGGCCCACGGTATATTTATTTGGACTGGCGGTCCATGTCCCATGTTGGGTTTCCGGGTGACCCGGAAACCCTATTGGTTTGCTCAATTTGCTTGAAAACATCATTCCAATGTATCAACAATCAAAGAACACACAAAATGCACCCGGAAACCCTATTGGTTTGCTCGGTTTGCTTGAAAACATCATTCCAATGTATCAACAATCAAAGAACACACAAAATGGCTTTTTTGCCATATGGCCGACATTCCTTGTCGGCTACACACAAGCCCTGGGTGATCCGACCTGAGTTGTCGAATCACCCTAAAATTGCACTTTTTGGGGTTTTGGCAAAGAGGATGCTCCTATGGGCTTCCTAAGAGGCTTTTACAAGTCATATGGGCCCCTGAGAGGGCCCACATTGGTTCAGGTTTGGGGTGCACCCCCTTTTGGTTTACCTTGGGGTTTCCCAACAAAGACAAGAGGAAAGGGGGGAGGTATTGGGTTGATCCTTCTATCTTGGGTCAAGCTCATTACTAAAGTAGGGACCAAAGTGCCCCTACTTGGTCTATAGAATTCCACAAGCAGCAAGCATGAGTCTTAATGGAAATCAGAAAAAACAATAAGGCTTAAAACGTGCTTCACACCAATGAAATGTATGTACATGTTCTTGTGTACATCATACAGGGGCAGCAAGGGCTTGGCTCCCAACTTATACAAAATAATATGGATGGCTGGGTTGGGAATAACCTAACATGTTACTAGGGTGGTGGGAAAGCTCATGTGTGCGCCCAATAGACATGATGGCAAACAAGTTACACACAAAAAACCTAAGAAATGCATGCAGGGCAGCAACCCAAAGAAAAGATTCAAACATGCTATTAAGGCTGGACATGGTCTCGGGTTTCTAAGTTTGCTGGGACAACAATACTGGGTGGGGTGGGGTGGGGGGGGGGGGGGGGGGGGTGGTGGGGGTGGGGGTTCACCCATGCTTAAAGGGTGTGAGATGGGGTTAGATGGTGAGAAAAGGGAGGAATCTTGCTGCTGTCTCCAGCAGCACTTCCTGGGATTCTCACCCGGGCTACAGATGAAGGGAACATGGCAAAGAGGGTCTCTTGTTCATGACACAAATTGAAGCATAGTACACAACTTAAATCCACTAAGAATAGGAAACAGTGGGGGTTGTGGCTGCTGCCAACAGCAGCCCCCTATGGTACCTTTCATGCTTACTAACTAGACATAAAAAACAGTAAAAGGAAGACATGCTACATGCTCATGAAAAGCAAACAAAAGAACCTACTACAACTAATGGAAAAAGCAACTCCTTGAATCGAGCTTGGGTGAGGTTTAGCATACGGCTGGGGATGGAAGGTGCTACTGCCACCTCCAGCAGCCACTCATGTGACCCATGATAGGGGACTATGGGTGAAGGGAACATGCTTTGACACGTCAAAAAAACAGCAAACTACAAAAGGAAAAGATAGCATGCATTCCTATCTAAAAGCAAGAAAGCTAGCATAAAAAAACATGGCTGTGGGTTAACACCAGGGGTGGCTTTGGGGCTTCCAAGGCTGCTGGGACAGCAGCCAACAGTGAGGGTTTGCTGCTGTCCCCAGCAGCAACTCACTTGGATCATGCCAAAAGGGAGCTGTGGGGTGAAGGGGAACATGCAGGTGGCTCACATGACAGTAGCTGGTAGGGGTGAGCTTTGATTTATAAATAACACAACAGCAAACTAAGAGGGTAAAGGGGGTATGGGATCATGCTAATCATCCACCACAGCAGCATAGTGGCAAAGGGGAATGGGGAGCATGCATTGACACATAAAAACAACAGGTGGTAAAAAGGGAAGCATGCATCCACTCCTAGGAACAGCAACCCACGGGGGGAAGGAAAGCAGGCACTCATTCGTTAAAACAATGGGACAACACAGGGACAGGGAAGCATGGCCATGGGAATTTTCTTCCCTGGTTCAAGCACCATAGGCCTGATGTGCAAATAAACTTCACTAAAAGAAAGAACCGGGGTGTTGCTGCTGCCGCCAACAGCAACCCCAAAAGTATCTCACTTACCCACCGATTTATCATGAGAAAAAAAAACAGAGGTCATGCTCATATTCAAAGGGGCATGCTCCATACTAAACGAACATGCAAACATATGCATTCTACCCTCATTAACCCTGCTCAGAACAGCAATCCACTCAGTAGAAAAATAACCCAGAAAGAAGGGTGAAGGAGGGGGATTTATTGGGGTACATTGGATGAACTAAGAGAGGGAACAGGCTCCCTTTTAAAGATGCTTAACCGCAGACCAAAACAGCAATTTATGAGCACTAAAAGTGTGTGATAACAGGACTCTCATGCTCCCATGGAGCTATACATAGACCTCTTACCTCTGTAGGTCCCCATGTCATGCAAAAGAGAGCAAATGCATGCTTAAACTACCATGGAAATGAGCTCATGCAAAGGAAGAAGACAAGCTTGGAAAGCATTTTGGAAAATTCCCATTGTGAAGTGTGTGCAGTACAAAGTGATGAGGAACCTCACCTGGTGGTTCTTGATCTTCCAAACAGTGTGGAGACACCTCCTTGGAGCTGGATAGCAGCTGGAAGCTTCTTCTCCAGCAGCTACAGCAGGTGCACCTTCTATAAATGCGTGAAAGATGCAGAGGAAGGAGGGAGGAAGAGGTTGGAACCCCGTTGGGGTAGTGTGGGGAGGTGGTGGAGGCAAGGAAGAGTAGGTTCAGGTGGAGGAAGGAAGTGGAGAAAGAGGCAAGGCCAGCAACCCTCGGCTAGGGGGTTGCTGGCCCCTTATATAAAAATTTTTTTGTATCCGACCATATAGGTCGGATACACTACATCCTAAGTGTATCCGACCTATATGGTCGGATACACTAAGGCTTACTTGTATCCGACATTTTATGTCGGATACAAATGTAATTATTTCAAAACTTTAACGCCGCTGCGATATATATGGATATGAATAATAACAAATGTAATTTTATGTCGGCAAATCCGCACGAATCCAGCGATTGTATCTCTTGTATCCGACATTTAATGTTGGATATGAATAATAACAAGTGTATCCGATATATATGGTCGGATACAAATCCGATATTTACAGATTTGGTCCATGGATATTCGCAGATTCATCTGATACACTTGGATATTCGTAGATTTGGTCCTTGGGAATTTTCGATTTGATCCCTGAGATATTTAGTATGTTTGGATATTTAAAGATTGCCCCCTGAGATATTTTCTTGCGCCACTTGCCACGTGTGCAGTTTTTCGGTTTTGCTGCTCGGAAACTTCGACAGCTCATATCTTCTTCATCCGGACTCCTATTTGAGCAAACTCAGTTGCGTTAGAACTATATCGGAGCCCTCTATTCATTGGCACAGGGCTAAGCACCTGATTTGGGGTTTAGCAAAAAGTCAACTTTCGGCTCCCCCTCAAGTTTGACAGGTCTGCAGATCCTTCATTCGGACTCCGATTCCAGCAAACTCAGTTGTGTTGGAATCGTGTCGGGATTCTCTATCTATTGAGATAAAGCAAGGTGGCCAATTATCACTTGATCAAAAAGTCAACTTTCACCCCTAAGGGTTTGACTTTTCAGCTGGGGTTTGCATTTCTGGCGCTTCCGGGGGCGCAAAAATGAGGTGTTTATAGCCTTTGTACACAAAAACATGCCTCTTTTTCGCATAGGCAGTGTCAGCACCTCATTTTTGTACCCCCAAGAATGAGGAAATGAAAACCCAAATTGAAATGTCAAACTCAGAGGGGTTAAAAAGTTGACTTTTTGGTCCAGTGCAAATTGACCACCATACTTCTTCCCATAGAAAAGGATATATTGATAGGATTCTAACGCAAATTGAGTTTTCTCAAATCGGAGTCCGGATGAAGAAGTTATGAGCCGGTCAAGCCCATTCAGCAGTCCAACTCGATCCCATCAGATAGAGGATTTCGACATGATTCCAACGAAATTGAGTTTGCCGGAATCGAAGTCCCGGAGAAGGAAATCTAAGCAAAACTGCCTTCCAGGGAGCAGTTTCGCATTTATGCTAAAATCCTAAATTTGCTGCCAAGCTTTAGCTTAGTTGATAGAGAATCTTGACCAACACCACTAAGTTTGCTAAAATCGGACATCGGAGGAAAAAGTTATGGCAGGTCAAAGTTTCAAAGAAACTGCTCGTGTGGCTAATGAGCAGAAAAGGACAAAATAAATAAAAATCAAGAATAAAATCATGATATTTATTAAAATATCTCATTTTTATAATTTAAATAAATGAAAAATTGGATAAGATTTTAGAAATTAGCCAAAATGAAGAAGATTTTGAGTTCCATCATTTAAAAAATGTGCGTGACTGCACTATATGTGCGGACACACCTTGTCCGCACATATAGTGTGGATTGGTTCTTATCCGAAATGCCAGCTGGCAACAGCTGGTGGATTCGATTCGATTTGTGCACGAGGGCGGCGCGTCCGCACTTAATATGTGGATCAGGCCAATCCGCACGATAAGTGCGGATCCGGCCAATCCGCACTATAAGTGCGGACACGGAAAGTTTGTCTATAAAAGGGGGCCCCAGCCCCCATTGCCCAAGTTTTGTTGGTCCACCCTTCGTCCCCACCTCTTCTTCCCAGAATGGCAAACGTCCCTATCTCCCCTAAGCTCCAAACCTCCATAAAAAATCCCTATTTTACCCTTCTAGCCATCCTTTTCACCCCCTTTTTTCTCCTCTACACCTTTGGAAACAAAACTTGGGAATCAAAGGAGGTCTCAAGGTTGTTGTCCTGCTCCATTAAATATCATCACTTGTCCAAGAAGAAAAGGTAATGTAAGGGTAAGATTATTTGGTGTCTTTCATACCATATATGTTGTAATAAAATCTTTTCATTGATATATATTCTTGTTCATTTTTAGATCCACTTCTTGTTGGCCTTTTAACCATTTTTGTTTCTCTTGTGCATGCTATGAGATCCCCTTGGTAAGGAGGGGACCTCCATATGAAAGGATGGGAGGAGGAGGGCCTTTGTTCAATATAGAAAGTCTAGACTTATGTAGATTCTTTCACATCATTTTTTCTTTTTATTACCGGTTTGTCTCTATTTTCAAGAGGGGTTTGTCCTCTTTGTTTCATCTAATGTATCCTTAACTTTCTTTTCCCTCTCTCCCTTCATCTAAAGTAGGTGGCTGTCATTTGCTTGTTTTTTGCTTGCCTCATTTTTGTTTATACATAGTTTCACATGTAAAAAGAGAACACTACACACACACACACCCATACATCTTACTTCATTTGTTGTTTTAACCTCTTTTTTAGGAGATACACATCACATGCATTCATATATAACATACGTAGGACGTGTTTAAAGTTTACTTCAGTTTGTTTTCTTTTCATAAACACTAACATGAGATTTTCTGTTTTTTACTCACTTGCACATACTTCTTGGTTCATCATTGGAACTTCCAACTCATTTTTGAAATCAGATTTGACTCTCTAGATGTTTCCTTTTCTTATTTGCTTCTTTCATTATGTGTTTTATAATGTCATCTTCATGCATGGTTGTCACTACTTTGTTTGGTGCATGTGATTGCTATTGATTTGTTGAATGAGTATATGATTGGCTTCATCAACAGGATTTGGTTTAGGCCTTGTAGGCCTTCTTGGCTCTCTTCTTAAGAGGAGGAGAGAGGGAGATCATATGCACACTAAATAGGGATCCCTAGAGTCCTTGTTATTTGATGTCAAAAGGGGATTTAAGATTAACAATATTCCTTCTCTGAAAGGCACCATGAAAGGGGCTACTTGAGCCAAAAAAATGAACCATACAACTCATTGTGGGCCTGCTTAGAGACCCACAGTAGTTCACGGATACCCCTGGAAGAGGGACGAATAGGTTTTGGGCGAAATTTTGGTCGTTTTTGGGATTCGGACCCGAACCGCATACACAGAGTGGTTCAGGCCTGACCGCACTGCATGTGTGGTCAGGCCTGATCCGCACAGAGTATGCGGTCAGGCCCAGTAAACCCCTGAAACCCGTTTTTCTGGACTCGGATCCGCCCAGTTTGACCCAAACAAGTCTAACCCAAATTAATTGGGCTAATGGGTTGGCCAAAACCCATTCTTGGAGACCTGGATCCACATGGACCCAATAAAGTATTGTGGGCCTTCCAACGGGGCCCACATCCAGTCCAGCCCAAACCAAGGCCCATTTAAATAATAGGCCCTGTGCGCACCTCGGGCGTGGTAAAAGAGCATGTTACAATTTGTTATGGAGTCACCACTACCTGAAATGGTGCAGGTAGGCACCTTGTTGATTTTTGGTCTGCACCAGTGATTCTGGATAAGTGACTCGATTACAACCTAGGGAAGTCCTTGAACACCCTGGGTTGCCCCACCGAAATGGGTTCCCTTAAATTAGTTGGATATTTAATGGGCTCTCTTATTTATTTATTTATTTTTTCTTTTCTAATTTTTTTATCATTTTAAGTGTATAAAAAATATTAATCTATATGTACAAGGCCTCCACAAAATTACATTGAAAGTAAAACAATATGAACAAAATGAAACAATGCTAAAACAATTTTCAACCACAAGAAAGAATCATCGCTTCAATGCTTGTTTCATTTGCTTTTTCCCTTTCTTATTATTTATTTTTGTTTTGTTTTTATTGTGCAAGATTAACTAATTACTAATTTACAAGGTAAGAAAATGAGACCACCTGAACTACTTTTAACCATGGCCTAATTACTAATTTACAAAGGAAACAAAAAAATGAAACAACCTGAATTACTGCGCTATCCACATTCAAAGATTCATATCTCCCTCAATTCTTAACCAAATTATGCGAAATTTGATTCCTTAGAATCATGACTTTAAACACTAAAATAACCTATAGCAGTTTTCAAAAATTCATTTTCATTTAAGAGATATGAAGCTCCAAAATTTACTGTTAGACATTTCCAATTGTAAATCTGAACCAAAGAAAAATAAAAATAAAATACCTACTCATAGTGTAAGGTCTTGAGAATATTTTTATATTAAACTAAAATAAAAATACCACAAATCTCATGAAATACTCCAGACTTGAATCAAACTAGAACTAGGTGAAAAAAATTGGTTTATCTGGAAAACAGGTGCAAACCTAATGCGGGAAAAAAAATTCAGAACTTTACATCTTTGTCTTTTTTTTTAACATGATAAAATTACCCAAAGCCATCAAACATATATACATGTCTCTCATCAATCATATAATCTTATCTCAAAAATTGTAATGAAAGAGAAGTCTCATACAATGTATTAAACAAATGACTCACCTGTTATAGATTGATACTTCAAATCAGGTCTTGGAACCTTGGTGTGTCGTGAACAGCAGTTTTCCTTTCTCCCTCCTTGCTAGTAGATGTCCCTCTTCTTTTCTCCAGTTCTTCCTACTTGCTGCTTTTTCTTTCAAAGAACTCTCTTACTTGCTCTCATTTTTTTTCAAAGAACTCTCTTACTTTTTCTCCTCCCCTTTTGCTTCCAACTTCAAGCCCTTTTATAGAGAATTCTCACCCATTCAACTTCTTAACTTCTCCTCTTAAACACCTAAGCTCCTAACTTCTTTCTTAAACACCTAAACTCATAACTCCTCTCTTAAACACCTAAACTCCTAACTCCTCCTCTTCCTCTTCTAAACTCCTAACTCCTCTTCCTCTCTTAAACCTCTTATTTTCTTAACTTCTCCTCTTAAACACATAAACTCCTAACTCCTTCTATTCCTCTCTTAAACCCTTCATTCATTTAGGTTTGGTCAAAGTCTATATTGTCCCACATTTTTGTTAGGCTTAGTTTCAATATCTAAAGAGAATATGAGTTGGACCAATTCGTCCAATTCATTTCTCTTTGTTTATTTTTTTTTCTTTTAACTTTGTTATTAAATTTTTTATTTATTTGCATAATAAACCCCATTAGGAAACTTACTTATTTACTAAAACAACCCCACAAAATTTTAATTTATCATTGGTTACATGGCAGCCACCATGGCGTATACATGGCTGCCATGTGGCATCCAATTTTGGTTTTGTAAAAATCCCCAAACTACCCTTTATTTCTTTTATTTATAACTTAGCCATTTGAGATCCGATTTGATCACGGTTTGGTGCATCGGAATCGGCTCAGAATTCTCTTTATTATGGGCTTGTTATTTCAAAAAGGTGTGTTTACTATAAAAACCTCGATTTACGTGCCCACATATATGCCGGTTTAAGATATGCTTCTTGGGCTATTTTATAATGCAAAAATGGGGTGCTGACAGGCCCCAAGCCACTTGGTTAATTACCCATGGGCCACCACTAAGCCCAATGGACCCTTAAAAGCCTTAACCCACTTAATTAATTAGCATGTTTAATCAACCCAAAACCAAATAACCAAACCCAATAATAGGGTTACCCAATAACCTTAATGGGCCTTGGGCTTAACTTAAGCTCAGCTTGAAAACCAATGGGTCTTCCAATGGGGCCCATATCCGACCCACTTCACTAAATAATAAGAAGGTTAAATCAATCAAAATAAAGGGAACTTACACTTTCAGCGGTCCCCACTCAGACCAAATAAATATACATGCTGGATTAGGAATAAGGGTGAGACTAAGTTGACTCAAACTAGGGAGACCCGAGGGACCCGTCAGACCGACGGGGCGGGCCGAGATGTCTTCGGACTTCCTAGACGTAACTGAGAACTTACCAAAATCTCTAAATAAGACGCAAACCAGCAAAATTAGACAAGCTAAGCACCCTTGTGTCTGCCTACACCTCTTAGGCAGTGGCGACTCCGAATGACCCGAGGCACGCCACGTGTGCCTTGCCCGTGCAGAACTCATCCCCGGTGCGCACAGGCAGCATTGGGAATTAACGCTTTTTGTTCAAATAACAAAATTTATTAAATTAAAATCTGCACACCTCTTAATGGCGACAAAATCAGCTGCAACCGACGACAGTTGACTAAAATGTGGACGGAGGCGAGCTAGTGGACGGTGGTGAGATTCCCGACGGCGATGCCTCGTGGACAATGATATCAATTGCAATGAGCGTGAAGGATGAAAACGTACAACAACGAGTGAGCGAAGAAGGAAGGGTTTCGACCGAGCATCCGTGCCTTTTCGTTCAACCTTCTCGTTCCGATGGTGTAATGAGAGAGGGAGAGAGAGATGGAAACAAATGAGCACAATGGTGTCCGTTGAGCTGGTTCGATGGTGTTCGTGTTCGTTGAGTTGAGTTGAGCGAAAATGGGATGGGATTTTGGGGAAGAAGGAAGGGAAATCACATGTTTCCCTCTCCTTCCCCCTCTTTTAAATAGGGGCAATTTTGCCATTTGCAAAAGGCCAACAGTCCACTAACCTTGCAGAGCAATTAATCTTGAAAAGTGGATTGTTATTCTAAATTCGGATCTTAGTGGCATGCTTTTATAAATATTCTTGAAAAGTGACCCTTTTCCATAATTTTCCCAAGAAAAAGAATTAGAAAACGTGTCTTGCTTGGGTCGGCTTGCTTTTCACGAGACATTTCAAACCTGGTGTAAGCACCTTATTTTTGCACCCCTAGAATTGCTGAAAATGAAAACCCTGGCAGAAAGTCAAACCCCGAGGGGACAAAAAGTTGACTTTTTGATCAAGAGAAATTTGGCCACCTTGCTTTATATCATTGGATAGAGAATCCCGACACGGTTCCAACGCAACTGAGTTTGCAGGAATCGGAGTCCGGATGAGGGTTCTGCAGGCGGTCAAACTTGGGCGGAGCCAAAAGTTGACTTTCTGATAAAATCCGATCCAGATACCTTGCTCTATGTCACTAGATAGAGAATCTCGACACGATTCCAACGCAACTGAGTTTGTAGGAATCGGAGTCCAGATGAGGGTTCTGCGAGCGGTCAAACTTGAGCGGAGGCAAAAGTTGACTTTCTGCTAAAATCCGACCCAGGTGCTTACCTCTATATCATTGGATAGAGAATCCCAACACGGTTCCAACGCAACTGAGTTTGCAGGAATCGGAGTCCGGATGAGGGTTCTGCGGGCGGTCAAACTTGAGCGGAGCCAAAAGTTGACTTTCTGCTAAAATCCGATCCAGAGGCCTACCCCTAGGTCATGGGATAGAGGGCTCCGATACAATTCTAACGCAACTGAGTTTGCCCAGATTAGAGCCCGGATGAAGAAAATATGAGCTGACAAAATTCCCGAGTAGCAAAACCGGCAAATTGCGCACGTGGCAAAAAGCTGCACACGTGGCGAGTTGCGCAGGAAAATATCTCGGGGATCAAATCCGTAAATATCCAAACATTCAAAAGATCCCAGGGACCAATCTGAAAATATTTGAATAAAATAATATTAAACCAAAATATCCCAGGGACTATATCTTAATTTTCAGATTTTTAAGCAAAACCGCGGCCGCATTAAATGTTTTGCAATGATTTTGTCGCTCGAGCCGAGCAACAGCAAGTGGGCGCGAGCTGGGCACCAAGGTCGGCGGATACCCCTTCCTCTTCTATAAAAGCCGCAACCTCCTTCATTGCTAGGGGTTGGGATTTTCGGGGTTGGTCATTTGAGGGTTTGCTGTTCTTCGACATTCAAGGGTTCGAGATTTTTTTTGTGGTTGGGCATTTTCTGGTTTTGGGACTTTTGGGGCTCGAAAATTTTGGTTCGGCTATTTTTTTTGGGGGTTCAGATTTTTGGTTGGAGACTTTAGGGTTGGGCATTTTTAAGACTGCTGGGTTTTCCTCTTCCTCTTCCCGACTCTACCTGGTTCGAGACCTCGTTCCCTCCCTTCCTCTTCTTCCTCGTCAAACCCGAAGGAGATCTTGCTGTGGGCGTGGAGAGGTGCTGCTCCGATAGTCGCTCGAGCTCCAAGGTCCAACACATCCTGCCGGGGGTGTTAAAACACCCAGGTAATGTTCCCGATGACCTCTTGTCCAAAATAAATAAGTCGATTGTGATATTTTGTTTTCTAGCATCTTGTTCTTCATGATATTGCTTGTTTGATTCGAAGGGGGAGCATGTTCCCCCATGATTTCTCCATCTCTTGTATCTCGATAAAGCCCCTTGTTCCCTTCTTCCTTATTCATATTCTGTTAATTCATGGTGCTGTTAGTGTTTTATTCATGTTCTTCTGTTAGTGTTTTGTCTCGGATTTGGGGTTCCGAAGAGATTTGAGTCGGGGTGTTGAAGTCGAGCTGAGTTTGAAGGTCTTCTGGGAGTCTAACGATCCCCAGAAATCAGTTGCAGAGCTTAAAAACCAGTCGGAAATGGAGTTTTAGCAAAAAACCAGAAACTCGGGTTTCACAGTGGGTATGCGCCGAGCTCGCGCTCACCTATTTTGGGTTCGCCCACTTCGCGTCGAGCTCACGTTCACCTCGCGCTCACTTAGTTTTGGGTCCGCCTACCTCGCTTTGAGCTCGCGCCCACTTCTTTTTGGGTGCGCTGAGCTCGCGCCCACTTGGCGCTAAACTCGTGCCCACTTCTTTTTGGTGCGCTGAGCTCGCGCCCACTTCACTTTTGGGTGCGCCCACTTCGCCCGCGGATGGTTTTTTTGGTTTTTTCGGTCCGCCCACCTCGCCGACCTTGAGCCTAGTGTCTGAGGTCGGCGCATACCCCTAAAAAAGGCCGAATTGCCATATTTTTGAAAAATCCCAAAAATGCCATTGATAAATGTCAGTCTCTCCTTGGACCCAGCATAGTAAGCCAGTCTCTCCTTGATAAATGTCAGTTTTGACATATTTCTGTGATGTATATTCTGTAAATTTTGCTAGATGTAGATGGTATTTTCAAACCGAACCCAATAAACCAATAGGGTTTCCGGGTCACCCGGGAACCCAACATGGGACCCAGACCACCCCGTCTGACTTGATTTCCAGTGGGCCTTCCAACAGGGCCCACTCAGTTCGAACCATTCAATTTTGCTTAACTAATATAATTAAAAGATTTGAGTGGACCGGACCACTTGAGGCTCACCCAAGCCCTATGTGGGCCATGCATGCTTAAAGTAGGTTGTGGTTTGGCCGAAATCACGGGCCGGGGGCCCACCAGGCCCACAACACCAAGCAAGGTTAGGGTTTCAAAAACCCTAACCCAGGAAGTCTTGGGCTTTCAAGCCCAAGCCCAGGTAAAGGGCCCCAAGCCCAAGGCCTGGCCCATTTTCGGAAACCTAAGCAAGATAAACTCAATGAATCATTTGGCTACCATTATGTGGCCCATTCAGGGGCCCGCAAACCAATCTGGCCCGCCTTGCATGAAAATAACTTAATAACCCAACTTGAACTTCAAAATAAAATCAAGTCAAATTGAACCAAAGCCCAAAGGGCCACACTTGGCCCACCAAGGGATACCGTGGGCCTTCCAACGGGGCCCACCGCACCAGACCCAGATCATTCTAACTAAAGAAGATAAAACCAAGTAAAGGGACCCACACCACTTTGGCGGTCCCGCCAGACTTAAACAACTGTGCATGCTGGAATAGGAATCGAGTGAGTGAAAGACCAAAGTTGACTCAAACCAGGGAAACCTATGGGACCCGTCATGTGACGGGGTGGACTGGGGTGTCTACGGACTTCCCCCGACCGCAACCGAGAACTTACTTAGAATCTCTAAGCCGCAGACCAGTCTAATAGAAAATCTAGGCACTCAGGTGTCCGCCTGCACCCCATTAGGTGGTGGCGACTCCAATTTCCCATTTTTACCCAGTGCGGCAACCGAAGTCAGGCGCGCACACCTGGTTAATTATTTGAACTTCCCTCCATTTTAGAATGGGTTAACCAGCCATTTAACCTACTCAATTATAGTAAGGGAAAATCGATTTTTACTAATATTTCCTTTAAAAGAATTTAGACTTAGTCACTACATTTTGGGTAATTGGACATTAGTAATACTTTTTCAAGATATTTGAAAATAAGTTCTGTTTTACTGATCATGGACAACAATGCCTTTAGTGTGTATCTATTAGGGACTTGTAAATTGTTTTAATAGACGTGTAAATCCAATTTGGAGACTTGTAAACTCTTTTGATAGACTTGTAAATCAACTTCAAATACTTGTGAAGCCGCTTCAATAATTTGTAAACTATGTTATGATTGTTGTAAATCCATTTTGTTAATTTGTAAATTCAGTTCATGGAATTGTAAACCCATTTTTTAGACTTGTAAACTACTTTAAGAGACTTGCAAATCCAGTGCAAACACCCAATTTTTGCGCCCCCTTTAAAAATTTTCATAAAACCTTAAGGGAATTTGCTAAACCAAGAACCAAAGAAGTTGGCTATTTGTTAAAAGATGAATTGGCCAATGATCTCTATGATATTGAAAAGAGGGCTTTGACATGATTCCAACACAACTGAGTTTGCGACTCGGAGTCCGAATGAAAAAGTTACAGTCAAAACAATTTCAATGGCAATTTTGTAAAATTATGCAGAATTAGCATCATGTGGCAAGAATGAGCTATGTGCATGTTTGCCACATGGCAAATTAAAGCAAAAACAATAAAAAATTTCAAGATATTTGATTAAAATTATCAAATATATTTAAAAATCAATAATTATCTAAAATAGAAAATAAGGAAAATCAATAAACACAATAAAAAAGAGTTAGTAAATCTTGCCCAAATCGGACAAAATCAATTTGAAAAGACTTGCTTTGCACTGTTTTTGAAAAATGGTAAAGACTTGATTTCCTCTCAAAATCCTCAAGAACTCTACCATTACTTGAAATACCTTGAAGAAAATCTCTTTGAAAAAATTAAAATGGGGACTTGCTTGCTGTCTACCTCTTGAAAAAGAGCTCAAATCCTCCCAAAAGCTCATGGTAAGCATTCTTCACTTACCTATGAATGTTAAAGTATGATTATGATGAATGAAAATGATGTTTTGAGCATGAAATGAATACTTCTTTTTGTTTAAAGCATGTTTATTTTATCTTTCTCCTTTTGTGGGTAGTTAAAATGAAGAGTATGTGAAATGTCTTCATTTTTGTCCTTTCCATTGGATGGGAAGGATTTCCTTCCATGGAGAAGACTGATGTGCTTAAAAAGGTAAGGATGAGAGTTTTTGCTTTTTTCTTTTCTTCCTTTTACACGAGTCAATAAAAAGTGGAGTGCATTTTAGGCAGCCCCCAAATTGCGTATAATTTAATCTATTATAATGGTGATGTCGGGTGTTGTAAGCACCCAAATTTTGATCAAACCAAAGAAATGTGCTAAAAGACAGCAAAACAGCTCAAAACCCTAAGGAACAAAAATTGGCCTTTTGATCAAGTGCTATTTGGCCACCATAATTCTTCCTAATGATTAGGAAATTCCGACACGATTCTAATGCAACTGAGTTTGCTTAGATCGGGGTCCGAATGAAGAAGATATGAGTCGGTCAAACCTGAGGGGGAGCAGAAATTGACTTTCTGCTAAACCCCAGATCAGCTGCTTAACCCTATCCCAATAGATAGAGGGCTCCGATACGGTTCTAATGCAACTGAGTTTACTAGAATCGGAATCCAAATGAAGAAGATATGAACAGTTGAAGTTTCCGGGCAACAATGTCGGAAACTGCACACGTGGCAAAAGAATGGCACACATGGCAGGGAACGCAGATAAATATCTTGAGGGTTAATCCGTAAATGTCCAAAATACGCAAAATATCTCAGGGATTAATCTGAAATTGCGCAGGGGGCAATCTGCGATTATCTTAGGTGTCCAATTGGTCAAATCCCTGGGGCAATCTGCAAATATAAAAAATATTGGAAGAATAACCGGAATTAATTTTCGGTTATACACAAAATGTGTATAACCGGAATCCAATTTTGGTTCATAAAGTAAAGATCCGAATTTTTCTGACAGATACCTCGACAAAATCTCGGATTTCGCATGATTGTATGTAGGAAAAGAGCATAACCGAAATAAAATTTCAGTTACATGTAAGCTTAGTATAACCGGTTCATAACCGGAATTCAATTCTGGTTATTCATTTTTCGCCTATAAAAGAGCTTCAGCAGCTCATTTGCAAGGGGTTGGCTATTTTGGCATTTGGAGCTCCCCCCTCTCTGATTTTCCCTCTTCCGTGCACACCCTCACTCACTCCTAAGCCTTGAAACCCCTCCCAAAACACATCAAAACTCTCTCCCTTCTCTTCCTCCTCCATTCTTGAATCTTGGGGAAGCTTGGAGATGCTGTTTGCGTGAAGAAGAGGTCGCTCAAGCCACGGTGGTGCTTCCAAGGAGCTTCACACATCCCGAGAAGTGGCTTAAAACACCAAGGTAAGCCTCCTCATCACCTTGTATTAAACATATATGAAGATGGTTAAATTGTGAGCATGTGTTCGTCTCTACCATTTTTTTTCTCCACTCGAGCATGTTCTTGTCATTTTCCTTTCCACTTTCTTCACTCCCTCTCTTAAGGGAGAACTCCTATGGTAAGGAGAGATGTTCGAGCTCCGGAAAAATGGAGGAGAGGTCATGCGGCACTCCCTAAAAGTACCCCCTAAAGTTACTTTTTTAAAGCACCCTCCATGTTCTCCCGTTTTGTTGCATTTTCATTCGATAATAGGAGAGAGTGTTCTCCCCCTTTCTCTTTAAATCTCATGTACCCTTAAAACCCCACAATCGTTTCTTTTATTTGCTTTCTAGATTCTTCTCTAGCATGGTTTGTCGTTGATTTAAGTCATAGAGAGGATGCATAAGAATGCACACTCCATGATCGCACACACCCTCACAAATGCATGTATTCTCTTGGAAGCATGTAGATTGCCGTTTTTTTTTTTTTATCTCCTTGAGTGCTTATTTGCTTTAGTATCATGCAAGCATGTATTGGTTTGGCCGTAGACCTGCATACTGGCCTCTCAGGTCACTTCTCTTGCTCCCCCTAAGGAGAGGAGACGGTGCATTGAACACAAGAACAGGGACACCCTAGGTCCCTGTTCTGTTCCTTGAGTTACAACTCAAGAAGCCCCCCCCCCCCCCCACCCCTCCTCTTCTCTTTGGTTTCCGAAAGATCCAAGGAGAGCCAAAATGGGGCTCTCTTCCCCTTGCCTATGAATCACTGTAGGCTCACACAGGGGCCCACGCATGCCCTAGCATACCCTCGAAACCCCAAGGGATCGACCCCCCCCCCCCTCAAAAAACCCAGTAAAAGTGTTTTCTGTGTTTGCCCGAAAACACAGTTCGGGCAAACATGGTTTCATACATAATCGAAATCCTATTTCAGTATTGTATGAAACATAGCATGATCGAAAAACCCCCAAAAACCTGTTTTGGCCTCTTTGCTGTTTTTCCATCCATTTTTCACTAAACCAAACCACCCAGCAGGGTTTCCGGATCAACTGGAAACCCATTGTGGGCCTTGGACCCTGTAAGCACCTCATTTTTGCACTCCCGAAAGAGCCGGAAATGCAAACCCTGGTCAAAAAGTCAAACCCTGATGGGTCAAAATTCGACCTTTTGATCAAGTGATAATCTATCACCTTGCTTCATCTCAATGGATAGAGAATCTCGACACGGTGCCAACGCAACTGAGTTTGCTGGAATCGGAGTCCGGATGAGGGTTCTGCGGGCGGTCAAACTTGAGGATGAGCCGAGAGTTGACTTTTCCTCGATTTCCGTGCCAAATACCTTGCTCTAGACCATTGGATAGAGAATCTCGACACGGTTCCAACGCAACTGGGTTTGCAGGAATCGGAGTCCGGATGAAGGTTTTGCAGGCGGTCAAACTTGAGGAAGAGCTGAGAGTTGACTTTTCCTTGAATTCCGTGCCAAGTGCTTAACCCTATGTCATTGAATAGAGGGCTCCGCTACGAGTTCAACGCAATTGAGTTTGCTCAAATCGGAGATCAGATGAAAGAGATATGAGCTGTCGAAGTTTCCGGGCAGCAAAAGCTGGAAACTGCACACGTGGCGCAGGAACTGCACACGTGGAAGCCAGCGCAGCAAAATATCTCGGGGGCTAAATCTTAAATATCCAAAAATCTCAAGGACTAAACAAAAATTCGTACGGGGCAATCCGTAGATATCCAAAAGTGTCAAATCGGTCGAATCGGTCAAGTCGAAGGGCAAATCCGTAATTTGTTGATTTGTATCTGGTCAAATATACCGGATACACATACCCTTATGTATATCCGGACTTCAAGGCCAGATACGAAGATTTGCTCGGCGAGATTCGCGCCGATTCCCCGACAAATTCGCGGCGGAATTAATTTTTGCCAATTATTATGTTTTGTATCCGGACTCCAAGACCGGATACAGAGGCAGCTTAGTGTATCCAGCCTTGGAGGCCGGATACACATGGTATATAGTGTATCCGGACTCCAAGTCCGGATACATTAAGAAAGTTATAAAAGGGGGCAGCATCCCCCTTTCCAATGGTTGCTGGCTTTTATCCTTTTTCTCCCCTTTCCTTCACCATCCGAACCACCTTCTCTTGAGCTCCCTTGCCTCCACCACCTTCCCACATAACCCCAAGCCACTCCAACTCTCCCTTTCTTTCTCCATCTTCACTCACACTCCAACAAGAGAGAGAGGAAGAGCTGCTGTGCTCAAGAAGGAAGATCTCCAGCTATTGTACCGCCTCAAGGGAGCATCTCCACCTAGCTTAAGGGTTCAAGAACCCCCAGGTATGGCTTCCTACGAAATTTTACTTCATATATATGAGAATGAAGTCTTTCCAAGTATGTTGAGGTGCATGGTTCTTCACTGCTGCTATAAGTCCCATTGAGTGGCCATATGGTATGTACTT
The DNA here is from genome assembly GCA_947561395.2 of Buxus sempervirens. Classification (NCBI taxonomy): domain Eukaryota; kingdom Viridiplantae; phylum Streptophyta; class Magnoliopsida; order Buxales; family Buxaceae; genus Buxus; species Buxus sempervirens. The sequence continues at coordinate 20,852,351 of OX387188.1, read as the reverse complement.
GTTCCCCTTTTCATGTCACGAAGACCTCCAAAGGTAGGAGGTTCACGTGTGAGTTCTTAGGTGCATGAAAGTTCAGTTTTGCACACTTGTAGTGGTCATAGGGTGCTGCTTTGGGCTTCTTTTTCAAGTATCACTAGGAGGAGCCTGTTCCTCCCATTGTCAATCCAATGTATCCCCCATGATAAGCCCCTTCTCTTTCCCTTCTTCAAGTGTTTTCTTTTTTCTTGTTTTGAGCATGAGACTTGAGCTTAGGCGTTGCTGTTTCTTGCCTTCTTTGTGTTTTCTCTTACATACGTAGTGGCATGCATGCTAGGAACATATGGGCCCTTGTATATTGCTGTGTTTTGTTTACATGTTAGACCAGGCCTTCCATGACATGATAGCTACTGTTTTCATCATTTGAAAGTCAGTCCATATGAGTATGCTAGATGTGTAGGCATGTACTCTCAGGTGTTAAAAGATGTTAATATGCTTGGCTCATGGTGATTGTTCCTTCTAGTAATTGTATGAATGTAAACTAGTTTACAGATCTTAGGGCGTATCCTAGGGTGTGTGGGAGCGTGAGTACTCTCGTATGGTTTTTTTTGTAAGATCCATGCATGGTAGTTAGGAGCTTTGATTGCGTGATGGAGGGCAGCAATCCCATTGCCCTCCCCTCTCTCCTTTGGCTAGCTAAGAATCCAAGAAAAGAAGCCAAGAGGGGAGATCCCCAAACCTGAACCAATGTGGGCCCATCCGAGGGCCCACATGACTAGTAGAAGGCCATAGGAATCCCCTGGAAACCACCCCAACTGCCAAAATCCGAGAAATGGCCATTTTGGTGTGATCCGGCAACTCAAGCCGGATCACCTATGACCTATGTGTATCCGGCAACTAAGGCCGGATACACACAGAAATGTCTTTTTTTTGTGTTTGATGTTTCTTGCCGAATTTTGGGGTGATTTGAGCCAAACCAATTGAACCAATAGGGTTTCCGGGTCACCTGGAAACCCAACTCGGGACTTGGGCCAATCGATCCAACTTGGCACACTAGTGGGCCTTCCAACGGGGCCCACCAAGCCCAATGAACCCCAAAGCATGCTAATTAAACAACTTAAGTAAAATGAGCCAATTGAACCGGGCGGGCCAAACCCAATGCGGCCCACCCGTGCCCTGCAATGTGTAATGGACATATGAATTGCATGGTTTGGCCGAGACCATGGGCTAGGGCCTATCGGGCCCACCAAAGCCCGCTAACCGAACCAAGGAAGGGTGCAAACCCCAACTTCGAAGCTGTGAGACATGGGAAAAAAAATCACCGGAGTGATCGTCCCTCCGTCAACACACGGGCTCAACGCAAAAATTGGGAGAGTCGCCACCATTCATGATTTTGGGGTGAGAATGGACACCAAAGAGTTTAAAATATGCAAAAATAGCCCAAAAGACAAATTCTAGGATAAAAATAACCCTACTTGAAAATCAAGTCCAGAGATGGGTAAGGGGATTAGATTATGAACGGGGGAAGGTGTTAGGCACCCCCATTCATCCACACGAAGTGGTTGCCAAGTGTATGTTCATGCAAAAAATAAAGTAAGAAAGCTTGCTAAAAATCATAGAAAACCTTGAAAAAGGATTAATGTATGATATTTTCACATAAAGATCTAAATGGATTTTAGATCCTCTCTTATGTCAATATCACTTCTGGAGTATTTCAAAAGATGGGAATTAAAGCACAAATTGCTCAAAACCAAGTTAAATCAAATTCGGAAAATTTGGTAAAAAGTATACCATTTGCCTTGAAATCATTCAAATCCAATTCTAAATTGACCCAAACCAAATCCATTTGAAAGATTAGGGTAAATAAGAGTCTCATGCAAAATTTCACTTCATTCCAATGAAAAATCTAGGAGTTATGCTCCTTTGAAGTTGCTGTTGGGGATTTTTAAAAGTGGTAAGTGGGCAACTTTGGAAAATTGTCTAGAAAAATCCACTACATAGAAATCCGTGAAATTTGGTGTGATTGAAGTCTGTATGGCCATCTTTCAACAGAAACTAGCCTCATACAAAAATCCCTTCGGGTATGCCTTGGGTGGTCTCCCGAACAGGCCCCGAAGATCACAGATTTACCCAGAAAAATGCAAATGAGCAGTTCTGAGTAAATCGGCTACCAATAATTCAAATGGAATCCAAAAATTATGAAACCAACTGGATTTGAAAATAGACTCATAAAGGAGTACTCAGAAACAAAAATCACTCTAATCGGACTTAAAACGAACACATGGCGGTCCGTCGAAGTGACAAGTTCTGTACTTGGAGCTGAACTGTCCACTCAACTTCGACAGAGAGGTGTCAAAAATCGGCTAGATAGAAAATCATGAAATTTGGTGGACATAAACTAGACAGCCTCACCTTTCCCATGGTTCTGGAATCGCCCCAAAATTCATCCGGATGATGAAGTTACGGACGTCCGAAGTAGGGGTACAGGTGCTGTCAAGCTAAGCCATTTTTGAAGAAAATCAAATCCGAAAATTGACAAAAAGTGTGTGATTCGTGTGAGATGAATCCAAAACCTTTGAACAACATTTAAAAACACTCCAGAATTGATTTAGGCAATTTATTGGAGTTTTATCACAATAAATGCAATAAACCCCAAATATGAGCCTATCCCGCCAAAATAGTGTAATATGTGTGCAAAGTGAAAACCCAAGCAAGATCCATACACATGCATATAGATTCAACAAAATAGGTTCTAGCATAGCCTAGGGTTCCGTTCCATTATCGTTTCCCTCTGTTCTCTTTAAGATAATCAAGGGTACTTTGAATATGGAACGGTTACAATCAATCAAAAAGGCCTTATGCTACATAGGTTCTAGCACTAGGGTCAATCCCCAGTCTCGTTTCTCCTAGATCCGCCTTCACGTTTTACGGCTAGGGGAGTCTTGAGATACTTTGAGCCGGGGAAGGATTTCCACACATACAAACAAGGCTTTACACTACAGAAAGGTAGAAGAAGAGATCTAGATCTAGGAATGTAAAGACAGAAAATAAAAAGAAAAGTTGAGGCTTACCTGAGTGCTGGAGGCGATTCCACAGCGGTTTTCTTCTTCTCTTGGAGTTCTTCTTTGCGAGAATTCAAAACAAGAGTTGTGTGCCATTTGCTCAAGGAGGAGGCTCCTATTTATAGGCAAGGGCTAAGGTCATTGGTAGACACAACTTAATGTCTAGAACCCCTCCAACCTAAACCCTAAGGTTATTTCCGCGATTTCCCCTCATTTAATGAGGGACATGATGGTAAAAGTGAAAAGCTCTCGGAAAACCCTAATTTTGAGCAAACTTAAGGTATCCGGTACATCAGACCGGATAACAAAGAGCCTTAAGGTATCCGGTACATGGTACCGGATACGCCAAGGCTCACACGTATCCGGTACGACCATCCGGATAAGGGGAGGAGCATTTGTATCCGGATTGAGTATCCGGATACAGGCAAAAATTTATTTTCTTCAAATTCTGTGCTGGCTTTCCAGGAGATAATGATTTTTGATGATTGTTTGTGCAATTTGGGGTGTCTACAACTGCCCCTCTTTGTGGGAGCTGCGAAGCAGTGAGCTGCAAAGAGTAGACAAGCCCAAATTGCATTCCCTTGAGCATGATTTGCTCGGTTTAATTCAATTTCTGTAGAAAACCATTTTTGAGTGGAGATTTGCCAAAAAGCCCTCACTTTAAGGGGGCATCTCTCCAAGAATTCTTAAATTCCACTGAGCCCTTTGTGGCTGTGAAGTGGATTTTAAGCCCAAAAATAGGATTTTTGAAAAACTGATTTTTTATCAAACCAAGTTGAAAAATTGAGTGGATATCATCCTTTTGACCAGGCACATTTCCCAAGGTTGTCCTAAATTCCACAGAGCTCTCGTGGCTGTGAGGTGGATTTCAAGACAAAAATAGGATTTTGAGAGAAAATAGAAGTTGTAGCACAAGTTTTGCTTTTTCTTTTCTTTTCCTTTTTTCTTTTCTCTTTTTTTTCCTTTTTCTTTTTTTTTTCTTTTTCTTTTTTCTTTTCTCTTTCTTTTTTCCTGTTTTTTTCTCTATTTTTTTCTATTTTTTTCTGCTTTTTTCTATTTTTTTTTCTTTTTTTTTTTTTTTTTTTTTTTAGTATCCGGTAAGTATATCCGGATAATAAAGGGTCTGCGGGTATCCGGCCTGAGTATCCGGATCCCGCATGTTTACTTAAGTCGCGCGCGACCGCGACTTTTCATTTCTTTTCTTCATTTTCCGACAACTCCGACCGGCCACAGACCTTCGTCCCCGACTGTCACGATTCGCCCTGCTTCTCCGGCGATCTCCAGCAACTCCGGCGACTCCTATTGCTGCCGGCGACGACCTGCAACTCCGGCGACTTCAGTGATCGGCCATTGATAGCTGCAATCGAGCCCTAGCTCGATTTCCTCCCATTTTCGGGGGTTCTCTCTAAGCTCCAGCAATCCCAGGTTATTCTTTTACTTCCTTATTAATCAAACAGTGGTAGCTTGGCATTTTTAATCGAATCATGCTCCTGTTTAGCTCAAGCACCGAATGGCCACTTATTTTCTAACTTTTCTGCCGAAAATTTCTTTCTTGTATGCCAAAATTTTCCTGTCGAATGGTCATGCTCAGATTGAATAGCCCTTTTGTTTCCAACTTCAGACAGTTGAGTTCGAGTATGGTTTGATGAATTTTTGCTCCTCAAATCCTGCATGATTTCCAGCATTTTTGCCATATACTATGCCGAATTGCCATGTTTGTGATGCTTTGGTACCTTGATTGACATTTGGCCTGACCATATGCTGTCAATTGGTTATTTTTGTTTGCTTGAGGGGACCAACTTTGATCATCTCATCGGCTGCAAGCCTCTTGGTCTAAAAAATTGTCTTTGAAGTACGCCCAAATTGACAGTGACCAAGTAGCCTGGGCTTGATGCCAGACTGAATTGCTTATTGTAAATGCCATGCTGTGCTTTTCTACAATTTGCTTTGTATGCCAACTCTTGCTGTCTTTAGATTGCCTGCCAATGGTTATACCATGCTACAAAAGTTTGACTTGAACCCTGATTTGCATGCTGGTGGTAATCTGCCACTTGCATATTTTCTATCTTCAGTATGGCCTGGGTTAATAAGCTTCTGCTCCCTTTCCCTTTTGCTGTGAATTTTCCTTAATTGACTGTCCAATCTGGATTTCTGTAATTCTGCTTGCCTTTGATACCTGAGCCTTCCCTCTTATCATATCCTGGAAACACAATATACAGGAAATGTTAAGTACTGTAGGAATCTTTTAGGAAATGTTTCCGGATTAGCAACAGAAGTATTTCTCACTTCCCAGTAAAATTCATAATTCACAATAATTTTGAAAAATAATCATGTAAAATTGGATGTGAACTGCGAGCAAAGCCAATTTATAAAACACTTCCCTGTGTAGATGGCTAGGAGTCGTTCCCGAGTTAGGGAGGAGGTTGACCCGGCTGATCAGCCCTCCAGTTCGCGGGCTCGGACAGAGGCGAGCTCCAGTGCTACCTTGTCTGAGCCATTGGATGTCTCCAGGGAGAGCTCTGCTGAGGTAGACTTTCAAGAATTTTTCTTTCTTTTCTTTCTTCTATTCTCCTTTCCCACACAATCTTCACACTGCCCTTGGATTTTAGCCCGTGGTTGCACCCGCTCGGGGTCGAGGCAGAGGCAGAGGCAGAGTCCAGGATCAGGCCCCTGAGGGCGAGAGAGGCTGTGGTAGAGGCCGAGGCAGAGCCAGAGATATGGCTCCGGAGGGGGTTGCTGTAGCTTTGGCAGGGGTCTCTGAGGAGTTGAGGGCTTCTGTGCATGATACAGAGCTCCTCCATGGCTTGGATAGCCACCCCTCCATGTGCATCAGGGCCGATGTGCCGCTTCCCTATTATTCTTCCCACTTGCGCGGCAGCTGGGGGAGATTCAGCGAGTTGGCACGGTCACTTTCTCCGGCACTCAGGCGGGAGTTTGGGAGGTGCCATCTGGATCATTTCCTCAGTATTCCATCATTCAGAGCCGACCGTCCACTCATTTTTGCCATGATGGAGAGATACTTCCCAGAGACACAGTCGTTCCACCTGCCGGACGTGGAGCTGGGGATCCGCCCCTCCGATTTTGTGATGATTACTGGCATTCCTCTGACGGGGCGGACCATCGTCTTGGAGCAGCCTTCTGCGGAGGATATGGGACTTCTCCTGGGGTATCAGGCCCTGCCTCCTACTGCTTGGGATGGGCGGAGTGGCCGGCTCTCCATTAGTTGGTTGCGGGAGAGTCTGGCTCGACATTTTGAGGGGAGGCACAGGACTGTGGCTGTGGATGATGCTGCATTTATTCCTATCTTCCGGCACGTATTCCTGCTGATGCTTGGGAGCTGCTTTTTCCCGGAGGATACGACCGGCGTCAGCCCACTTTTCCTGGACGCTTTGAGAGATCTCCATCAGACCCGCCAGCTAGCATGGGGTCGGCTCATTTATGGGACCATCTTGGCCGGGCTGTGCCGAGCGGTTCGAGGCTTAGCATCTCCGAGAGGTGATGGAGTTAGCAGCCGGTTCTTCTGGCAGATTCTACAGGTATTGCATTCATCTGTCTGGCTTAATTCTTTAGGCTTTTATCCTTTCCTGACTGATTATTCTTTTGCTAGGTGTTCATGTACACCTATATGACCTTCTTCCGCCCCTCCCCGGTTCCTGAGGTTGCGGATTTCCCTGTGGCCCTGCGATGGTCGGCCCAGGTTCGAGATGCCGATAGGAGCCAGCCTCGTACCGCTCGGGTGCACTTAGACCGTGCACGCCGATCTGATGTAAATCCTCTATCTTTTTTTCTTTTATTTTCTTTCCTGTACCTTGACTGTATCTGACCACTTCGCTTCTTTGCAGCTCATTCTATCCCGTCCAGATGACGTGGATGTCGGAGTCGCCCGTGAGATGGCAGTACAGGATGCTTTTGAGCGAGATCTCCGACGTCAGTCTTACCAGTGCTTCCTTGGGAGGCTTGGTAGGGTGATGTACTTGGGAGAGCGCCTGTACTACCAGCACACTGGCGCACTTCGCATCCCCGTCCCTCCTCCTGCTGTGGGTCCCGACACACTCCTCCCGGGCTTTGATGTTGATCAGTTCGATCACTTCTTGGATGCGGAGGGGCTTACAGTAGCTGGAGATTATGACGATTGGTTCCAGCGGGTGTCTATTGGATGCTTGATGGATCGACCCACTCGTGCTGGGGTGACTGAGATTGGCGGGATCCGTATCCGGATCCATGAGGACACGGTAAGTCTTGTATTCTTCCCATTTTTATCCTCTTTTCCTTCCTTATGCCTTTTTGACCATGCTTCCGTTCTTGCTGGCAGGTACACGAGCTGAACTCCATTCGGGACCGGTTCGAGAGCCAGCGGGCTGCGATCGATGATATGATCGCGGAGCACGATGCGGTCGTGGCTCAGCGGGATGCCCGGATCAGGGAGCTGGAGGCCTTGGTTGCTGAGCTCCAGGCTAGACAGGTATCTGGCCTTCTCATATGTTTATTTCTTTCATTATTTTCTGTTTCTGCTATTCTGATATGCTTGTTTGACTTGTGCAGGGCCCGGTCCATGATCAGGATGCCTTCTTTGAGCATGATTTCCTGATTCCTGACCCATCTCCTGCTCGGGCCTCTGATCCCGAGGATGTCCCAGCTGCTGATCCTGACGAGCCGGATCCTCCTGCTCCTTCTGCAGACATTCCTGGTATGATCTTCTTTTCATCCTCTTCTTTTATTCTTCCTTATATCTGAATCTTCTGATTTTTCTCTTTTCTGTGGACTCAGCTACTTCTGATCCTGGCCCCTCTGCTGCTGATGCTGGGCCTTCTGGAGCTACGGGAGCAGAGGATGCTTTGGATGAGGGCCCAGTTGGGCCGGTTGCTGCTGAGCCCGAGGCTTCTTCCCCCGATTCTACTCCTGCTCCTCCCCCAGATCTCGAGGATTATTGCTTGGAGTATCATCTTCAGCAGGTGGTAGGTCGGCATCCTCGCCATGCGGCCGAGCGGATTCTTGCATACTCTAGAGGCCGAGCCCTTTGGGGGAGACGCCGTAGAGGTGGACGCGGCCGAGGACGCGGGGATGATCCTGCACAGGAGTAGATTAGGATTATATTTTTCATTTTCTTGTATTTTATCATCCCTGTACAAAAACTTTCAGATATATATGAAAAAACTTTTTATTCAATCTATCATGTCTTGCACATCTTTTGCTCTCCATTCTATGCAATTATGACTTGTAAGCAGGTAAAACAGGTAAAAAATTCGGATTTTTCCATCCTTAGCTCCTTTTTTGCATTTTTTCTCGGTATCCGGTCTGACATACCGGATACATTGATTGGTCTTTGTATCCGGTATGTCATACCGGATATTCATGGGATCCTTCGTATCCGGTATACTTATCCGGATATTACCAAAGCCTTTGTATCCGGTCTGAGTTACCGGATATGTTAAAAGATGCTATAAATGCAACCAGTCTCGGGATTTGAGCATTTTTTACGAGTTTTTGAGTTTAAAAACCCCCTTTTTCGCCTTTTTCTTCCTCCTCTTGAGTTCTAGCTTGCTCCCGTCAAATCCAATGGAATCTGGATCATCTTCTGCCCCACTATTGTCTGTCCACACTGCCTCCCCTGCAAAACAGCCTTTTAGATCAAAACCCCCAAATCTCACTAGGTACAACCCTGTGGATTCCTTTTACACCAGGTGGGTTAACTCTATGACTCTAGATGAGGAGAGGAGATGGGGTACTACCAATCTAGGTCATACCCTGCTCATTCCCAAGGTTCTCTTCAAGTGGGAGATTATAGAGGCCATGATTGGTCATTGGGTTCCTGATCTTAACTTGTTCCGTTTTGGGACCCATGAGATGACCCCAACCATTGAAGAGGTGGAAATCATCCTGGGCCTGAGGTTTGATGAGAAGGTGGTGAATCCACCTCTTAGGCCCAGTTATAAGAAGGAAGCTTCTACTTTTTTGGGCATAGGGAAGAAGGACTTGGGGGATTCTGACACCCTTTTGACCCTATCTAAGGCTTTTTTGACTGAGAAGCTTTTGAGGGGAGAAGATAAGGAGGCCCGATTCAATGCGTTGACCCTAATAGTGGTCAACCAGTTGCTTTTCCCATGGGAGGATGACGAGGTGGACTTGGCCTTGATTTCTGTGATATGCCAGGTCAGGGAGCGGGAGAGGTTGGCCCCTATGATTTTAGCTGGGATATATCAGGCCTTGACTGACTGCTACAACAGGAAGTCGAAACGCTTCTTAGCATGTGCCCAGATCCTGCAGGTAAACAAGTTTTTTTTTTCTTTTTCTCTTTTTCTTTTTTCTTGCTTTTTGGCCTTCTTTTCGATTTTTTTTTTTTTTTTTTTTTCATGTGCTGACACCTCTCTCTTCCTTTGCAGCTTTGGCTACTTGATCATTTGAGCCAGATTGAAGAGATCAATCGACACTTCTTCCCGAGTCTGAAAGTCCCTTTGTTGATGAGCAACAGGGGGTGCCCCGATATTTCAGGGGGCAAACAGGGCTGGTTCACCTTCTTGGGCTCGCTTCAGGATGACCAGGTGAGATGGCCTGGTACTTATCAGCCCAATGCGGAGACAGTGATTAGCTTCCGTGACCGCAACTTTCTGATCCTAGCAGGCCTAAAGCATGCAGTGCTTTATCTTCCTCTGCGGGTCCTTCGTCAGTTCCGAGCGACCCAGGGGATTATCATCCCGTATGGATACGAGGATCGTCTTGGGCCTCTTTCTATGAAGCTGAATGCCTGGTTGATGAAGGAGTGGTCTTATGTCCGCTTTATGCATGGTCCTGTCTTCTCGGAAACCCATGTGAAGGATTATCTCTTCTGGATCAAGGAACAGATACAGACTCAGGCCCCAGTACCCGAAGATCCTCCTGTAGTCTTGGCTCCCATCTATGAGGACATTCTAGAGTCTGAGCGGGCTTCTCATAAGCGGCTTCAGCAGATATGGGTACGGGAGGCCCAGGAGCTCAGGATACAGGGCGCTTATCTGGAGAGGCAGCTTGAGGAGCAGGTCTCACGCCGTATTGCCGTGGAAGAGAAGCTGGAGGAGCAGAGGCAGGCCCGTTGCTTCGAGGTCCGTATGATCCGGCAGAAGTACCAGGATACTTTGGCCAGCCTTAGGAGTATGAGGATCCAGCAGGCCCTTTCAGATGAGGTCATTTCCTTCCTGAGTGATCCTGCTGCAGAGGGGGCTTCAGGAGTCATTGCAGCTCAGGCAGCTCGGATTCGGGAGCTTGAGGAGCGGCTAGGAGATTAGCTTTATTTCCTGCACATTTTTCATACCTTTGTACAAAATTGAACTCCAATAGTGGAAATACAAAGGATTTAATTCAAAATAAAGTTTTTATATTATTGGCCTCAGAATGCTCAGATGCTTGTAAAAACAAAGGTTTTATGAAAAGTATTTGATTTCTCATCACTGGCCAAAGTATAATTTTTCCTTTTTATATTTTTTTTTATATTTTTGAAATTTGGTCCATGCACTTAATCACCTATAATTAAAGGAATTAGAACCAGGTTAAATAATGAAAAGGGTAGTCCAAAAAAATAATGAGGGATTATAACCGTCCATCTTAGGACCTTTGGAGTCATCCCCAACTGCCAAAACTGCCCCATTCTGCTCATGCCGATTTTGCTTCAATCTCGGATCCCCATGATCAACTCAACCTCTGATTTTCTTTCATTTTTCTTATTTTTTTTCTTTTTGCCTTTTTGCCAATATTGCCCCTAGCGCCAGTTACGGTTTTCACTAGGGCCGGCTTCTGAATTCCGTCATCACCCAACTTACTCTGATATTTGAATGAACAATCTAAGATCACCGAGGGCTTATTAATAGGACGAAATGAAGGCTAGGCTCAGTTTATGAAAGAAAGGGTATTAAAGGCCAAAAAAATTTTCAAGTGTGGAAATAGGTCAACCGGACTTACAGTCATGATGAATTTAACCTTTTTCCCCCAAATTGCATTTTTTGCATCTTTTTTTTTTCACACTTGGCTTTCATTTGCCATTTCCATTGCTTTTTCTCTCTTTTCCTTTTTCTTTCCTTACTTTGCCCCAATTTGTTTTGCCCCAATTTGACTGTAAATCCGGTTTGGGTTGATCAAAGAAACGAACCGGCTCAACTTGGCTAGACTAGGGATTAAAACTTTTGAAGGAAATAAAGAAAAATGGCCACGGATCATTTCCTAGAAATATTCACTCAAGGAAAATACCTTTTTACCGCATCAGAGTTAATGGGCTCAGGAAAATCTGACCCATCCATTTCTGCTAAGATGAGTGCACCCCCTGACAGTACTTTCTTGACGACATATGGGCCTTCCCAATTGGGCTTGAACTTACCACGAGGATCTTCCAAAAATGGTAGAATTTTCTTTAGCACTAAGTTTCCTTCTTGAAAAGTTCTGGGCCTCACCTTCTTATTGTAGGCCCGGGCCATTCTCTTCTGGTACAACTGTCCATGGCAAAGTGCTTTCAACCGCTTTTCTTCTAACAGGTTAAGTTGATCATGTCTTGACTGTATCCATTCAGCTTCTTCTAGTTCTGCTTCCATGAGCACTCGGAGTGATGGGATCTCCACTTCCACGGGCAAGACTGCTTCCATCCCATAGACTAGGGAGTATGGGGTTGCCCCAGTTGAAGTCCGGATCGAGGTTCTGTATGCATGCAGAGCAAGTGGCAGCATTTCATGCCAATCCTTGTAGCTCACTACCATCTTCTGAATGATTTTCTTTATGTTTTTGTTTGCTGCTTCTACTGCCCCATTCATCTTTGGCCTGTACGGAGCTGACTTATGGTGGGTGATCTGAAACTGCTCACACATTTTCTTCATGTCCTTGTTCTTAATATTTGAAGCATTGTCTGATACTATGGCACTTGGCAGTCCATAGCGACAAATAATGTTGTGCTTCAAAAATTTAATAACATGGTTGCTAGTGATGTTTGCATATGAGGCTGCTTCCACCCACTTAGTGAAATAGTCAATCGCCACCAGGATGAATCTGTGCCCGTTCGATGCCTTAGGTGAGATCATGCCAATAACATCTATGCCCCACATAGAGAAGGGCCAGGGTGATGTCATGTTGTGCAGCTCACCTGGGGGTGCATGCTTATTATCTGCATATATCTGGCATTGGTGGCACCTCCTGACATGTATACAGCAATCATGCTCCATGGTTGTCCAGTAGTATCCCAGCCTCAGGATCTTCTTAGCCAGCATGTGTCCACTCATATGAGGCCCACAGACTCCTCCATGTACAGTCTCAATCAGCCTTTCCGATTCCGCCTTGGCAACACATCTTAGCAGAATGTCATTATGTGACCTCTTGTACACATGTCCACCACTTAGCAGAAATTGACCAGCCAATCTCTGTATTGTCCTCTTCTCAGTAGCAGTGGCATTTTCTGGCAAACTCCGATTATTCAAGAAGTTCTTGATATCCTGAAACCATGGTGTTTCTTCTTCTGGTGCTCCCTCTAGAATGAGACAGTAAGCCGGTTCATCTCGGACTTCAATTTCCAGCGGTCTGATGTCTACTCCTTCTGGTATGCTGACCATTGAAGCCAAGGTTGCTAGAGCATCCGCAAACTGATTCTTGGCCCTTGGCATATAGTTGAAGGAAATTCGAGTGAAATTTGTGCTTATTTCTTCCAAATACTGGTGATAGGGGATCAATTTGTGATCCTTGGTTTTCCACTCACCAGTTGTTTGGAAGATGATAAGACTCGAATCCCCGTATACGTCAAGTTCCTCTACTCCATGATCCATGGCTGCTTGCAATCCAATTATGCATGCTTCATATTCTGCTATGTTATTGGTGCACTGGAATCTCAGTTTTACTGCAATCGGGATATGTGAACCATCTGGTTTGACCAAGACTGCCCCTATTCCGTTTCCATTCATGTTGGCGGCCCCATCGAAGAACATCTGCCAAGAACTCTCACTGTCCTCCTCTTCAGTGTACAGAATTGCCTCATCTGGGAAGTTGGTCTTCAAGGGTTGATATTCTAGCAAAGGATGTGCAGCCAGGTGATCAGCTATGGCTTGACCCTTGATCGCCTTCTGGGTGATGTATGTGAGGTCAAACTCGGACAGTAGCAATTGCCACTTAGCCGTTCTGCCAGTCAGTGCCGGTTTTTCAAATAAATACTTCAGCGGGTCCATCCGGGATATCAATAGTGTGGAGTGACTAAGGAAATAATGCCTTAGCCTCTGAGTGGCCCACACTAGAGCACAGCAAGTCTTTTCCAATGATGAATACTTAGCTTCATATTCTGTGAATTTTTTACTCAGATAGTAAATTGCCCTTTCCTTTCTACCAGTCTCATCATGCTGCCCCAAGACACATCCCATTGACGTTTCCAACACTGACAAGTATAGGATCAGAGGTCTTCCTGGAGTTGGTGGCACTAGTACCGGCGGGTTCAGTAAATACCTCTTTATTGTGTCAAATGCCTGCTGGCAGTCCTCATTCCAGACCGTAGGGTTATCTTTCCTCAAAAGTTTGAAAATTGGTTCACAGATAGCAGTGAGCTGTGCTATGAACCGGCTTATGTATTGAATCCTTCCAAGAAAACCCCTGACCTCCTTCTCAGTTCTGGGTGCTGGCATTTCAATTATGGCCTTGGCTTTAGCCGGGTCGATTTCAATTCCTCTTCGGCTCACTATGAACCCCAGTAACTTTCCTGATGTAGCCCCAAAGACGCACTTAGCCGGGTTAAGCCGTAAACTGTACTTCCTGAGCCGATCAAACACTTTCTTCAGATTGATCAAGTGGTCCTCCTTTTTGCATGATTTGGCAATCATATCGTCCACATAGACCTCCATCTCCTTGTGGATCATGTCATGGAATAGTGCAGTCATGGCCCGCTGGTATGTTGCCCCGGCGTTCTTAAGCCCAAACGGCATGACTGTGTAGTGGAATGTCCCCCAAGGTGTGATAAATGCTGTTTTCTCTTGATCCTCCTTAGCCATCTTGATCTGATTATATCCCGAGAACCCATCCATGAAAGAGAACAGGCTATGTACCGCAGTATTATCGACCAGAATGTCGATGTGTGGAAGCGGAAAATCGTCCTTTGGGCTTGCCCTGTTCAAGTCTCTATAGTCCACACACATTCGGACCTTCCCATCCTTCTTGGGTACCGGCACTATGTTTGCGAGCCACTCTGGGTACGTAGAGACTGCCAAAAATCCAGCTTGGAACTGTTTGACTACTTCATCTTTGACCTTCAGAGTCCACTCAGGTTTCAATCTTCTCAGCTTCTGCTTAATTGGCTTAACCCCCGGCAAAATTGGCAACTTATGCACCACCATGTCTGTGTCCAACCCCGGCATGTCCCGATACGACCAAGCAAACACATCCTTGTAATCTGCCAAGAACTGTGACATTTCATTTTTCTGCACATCAGACAAGCATGACCCGATTTTTACAATTTTTGGGTCATCTTCGGTCCCAAGATTTATGGGTATGGTCTCCTCAATATTAGGTTGGACCCCCTTTTCATGACGTTCCAATTGGTATTCAATTTCTTTTGGAATGTCATCTTCTTCGACCTCGGTCTCTTCTTCGACCCCCATGAGATCAAAGTCGAGTTCAAGGTCGAAGTCATATTCAACCTGGTCCAATTCGGTATGATTATATGGCTCATAAGTGGTTTGGACCTTTTTGAAAAAATTAAATTTCCTAGAAAAAATAGAAAAATCTTTTTGGGTTTTTTGTGGGCCTTCTAAACATAATTCCCCTGAAGACGAAGGCCCATTAGAACCTTCAGGGAAATGGCATTCCACTATTGGAGTTTTTTTTTGGAAGCCGCGTCAGTTTGCCACACAGACGCTGCTTCAAAGGTAAGGGGAGTTTCCTCCCAATTGTTCAGTACAAAATTTTGGGGAGCAGGGGAAATAGGGAAAGCCTGCTCTTCAAACCCAGCATCCGATGCCATCATCACCGGGTGGGTACTGCCCTTTTCTGCTGCGGGGCCCAATCCAGAAATGACCTTGTCTGGAATCTTTACTGCGGCCCAATCAATGAATGGCAGTTCCATGTCTGCCCCTGTCTTTTCGCCTTCAGTCATGGCGAAGAATGCACCAACATCTTCAGAAAAGTCCCTCTGCTGCTCGGGCTGTGGTCCAGGCCCATCTGCTGCTCCCAGTATTGGAGATGGGTTATAGGGTTGTAGGGCCGAAACAACGGGCTTTTGAAATGGGTTGACATTGTAGTAGGGAGGTTTGGACTGGTCCATGGGAGGAGAAATTTGGATTATATAGGAGGGTTTTGGAAAATTCACCCTCAGATGCGGGAGTTTTCCTCTGCTTCTGCTCTCCTCTTCTTCATATTTCATTCTTCTCCAGCCTCTGGGCTTGAAGCCCAACCCTACCTTGGGGATCAGTTTCTTAGCCGTGATTGGCTCCACCATCCCCTGCAGATTGATCCCCAGGCCTTTCCCTGGGTGAAAGTGGTATTTCTCCATCACTTTCTTGACCATTTTTTCTGCAGTGGTCCCCTTTTCTTTCTTTTTCTCACACCCCCCAGGTATGTAATTTACCGCCTCAAATTGAAATGAGTGGAATGCAATCTTGTCAACAGTCAAGTCCACATTGATCAAGGGTACATCAGGCGACACAATGGGCGGCACCAGGTTTTCGGCTAGGACTGTTATCACCCTTTGCCCTCTTATATATTTCACCCTTTGGTGGAGCGTGGATGGTATTGCCCTAGCCGAATGTATCCACGGCCTTCCTAGGAGCAGATTGAAGGCTGCGGGTATATCCATCACCTCAAATGTGATGTTAAAGATATTCGGCCCAATTGTGACCGGCAGTTCAATCTCCCCTAGGGAGTGGGTCTTGGAGCTATCAAAAGCCCTCACTATCCGCCCATTTCTTTTGATCCTTGACTGGTCCAGACCCAGCTTGGTAAAAGTGATTAATGGGCAAACGTTTAACGCTGACCCGTTGTCAATTAAAACCCGTGCAACCATGCAGCCCTTACAAAGCACAGTGATGTGCAAAGGGTCCACATGATAACACCCACCTGGGCTGATCTCACCCTCTGAGAAACTTATCACATTATGTGACAAGATTTGACCAACCATTTTACCAAGCTGGTCTGGATCAATTGTCTGAGATACGTGTGCACTCTGCAGCACCCTCAACAATGCATCCCTGTGCTTTTCGGAATTCAGCAAAAGGCCCAGTATTGAAATCTGGGCCGGGACCTTGTTTAGCTGATCCACAAGATTAAATTCACTTTTCTTTATGATTTTTATGAGGTCTGCTGCCTCATTTTCTGCACCCTGGGGGATGTCTTCTCCCACTTTATTTTTTCCCTTCTGTTTTCTTTTTTCTTCATTTTCTTTTTTTTCTTTCTCCCCTTCTGTCTCTTTTTCTTTCTCTTCACCCCCTGCACATCTCCCCGACCTCGTCATGAGGTTCACCTCCTCCTGGTTCTGGTCCTTGACCATTGGAACCGTAGCCGTGATTCCCTCGCTGTAATTCCATGGTACAGCGGCCTCTGAATAGGCTAATTTAGGGATGTCAACCACTAGTGGCTGGAGTCTGGACCGGGATGTATGGGCCGGTTTAGGGATAGTATGGGCTGGCTGCACATTTACAACCAGGGGTTGAAGTTTGGATTTGGTGGGGACAGAAGAAGTGATGGAAGCAGTAGTGGGGTCAAGATTGATGACCAGTGGAGCCTTAGACGGCTTGGATGGGGAATAAGTGGGTGGACTGCAATTGAAGACCAATGGGGGTCTTGCAGTATTCATCTGGGCCATGAGTGAAGAGACCCGGTTTAGAGAGGAACTTATGTCCTCAGCAGCAAGATTATTATTTTTTTGGGAGACCATGTTGATCTCCTCCTCTTCCTCCTCTGGGAAAAATCGGACCTGGACTGTGGTCCCCACAGGGGCTATGAGCTGTGATGGGTCAAAGGCCCTTCTGGTGGTGGATATGGCAGAGATGGAGTTGGATGGGCCTGCCCCATTGTGGTACGGCAGGGGGTTCTGCCCAATATCATTTCCGGACGGGGCCGGTGCAGCAGTGTTAAAGACCAAAGCCTTCTGGTCCAACAAATCTTGAACTGCATGCTTCAATACCCAGCAGGTATCTGTAGAATGCCCCGGTGCACCCATGTGGAAGTCACAGGTGACCGACGTGTCAAAATTTCTCCCCCTGGTGGCATTCGGGTTGGGCTCTTTCAGAGTCAAATATTCCCCTTTCAGCAGGGTTGGCAATAGTTGGGAAAGAGATATGGGTAGAGGGGTGAAAACCCGGTTCTTTCTTGCTGTGAACCAGGCATCCCGCTCCTCCTTAGAAAAAGTCCTCCTTGTGTTACTTGGCACAGACGGAGAGAAGTTGACATTCATCGGGGTCTGGTACGACTGCTGGGCCTGCTGGGCCTGTTGGGGTGCCGAGATGTTGACGTGCAGTGGCTTCTTGGCTGGAGGAGCCTGGACCAGGTTCACCTCCCCTTCTTTTCGGGCCCCCGTCTTTTTAAACCCGGCCCCTTTCTTCTGGGCCATAGAGGCAGAGGAATCAGACTGCCCAGTCAGAGTAGAGTAGTCTATTAGCCGTCCTGACCTGACCCCTTCCTCGATCCGGTCCGCTACCTGTACCAGGGCTGCAAAGTTGGTGGTGATCTGGCCCACCAGATGGTTGTAAAAGGGCTGCCCTAGTGTGCCCATAAATGTGGAGATCATCTCCGGCTCTTGCATAGGTGGCCTGACCTGGGAGGCGGCCTCTCTCCACCTCTTGGCGTATTGCCGCACCGGTTCATCCTTCCCCTTGGTCATCCTCATCATGTCGTACCGGTCTGGCACGATCTCAGAGTTGAACTTGTACTGGTCCAGGAAAGCATCGGCCAAGTCCTTCCACCTTCTAATCCTTCCATGGTCCACTGTAGCGAACCACCGAAGGGCTGACCCGGTCAGACTCCTCTGGAAGAGCTGGATCAGTATTCCATCATCCCGGCCAAATTGGCACAGGGCCCCGCAGTATAGTTTTAGATGGCTTAATGGGCAGCCCGTGCCATCAAACTTGTCAAAATCCGGGCACCTGAACTTAGCCGGTAGACAGACGTCCGGGTACATGCACAGGTCCTCGAAGGTGGTGCCTGCATGGCTGCCTCCCCCCTTCACTTCCTTCAGCTCTGCTTGGATCCTCTCTATCCTCAGCAGCATTTTCTTCTCCATCTCATCTCGGGCCTTTTCTTTCTCCAACTCTTTCTCAGACTCAGCTGTATTTTCCCTGATCAGAATGGGCTCAGGGACCGGTTCAGAAATGGGCTCAGGCATGGGCTGAACCGGAGGCGGTATGTAGGCCTGAGGTGGTGGTGCCTGATGGGAGGTAGAGGCCTGGTTTTGGGCTTGGGCCTGTTGGGCCTGCGCTGCCAGTAAGTCCCCCAGCATCTTGGCCAGACCGGCCACTTGCTCCTGCAGTTGAGTGAAGTCCTGAGCGGGGACAGTAGCTTGGGCTTGGTTCTCTTCAGGATTCATGGCTCTTGCTTTGGATCTGGTTACTGGAGCAATGATTGCAAGTGTACCTGGGTTGAATGTACCTGTGGAATAAAAGTGAATAGAACATGTTAGCTTCCATTTAACTTGAGTCACACCCCTATATATGTAAACCAGTGGGTTAGGTGAACACCAATCCAGATTTTTTTTGTTTTTATTTTTTTTTGTTTTGAGTTGGAATATTCTAGGGCTTCCAAGGGTCCCAATTTTTTTTGATTTGATTGATAAAAATAACCAACCAAGGTTTTCATCATTTTTTTTTGATTTGATTGATAAAAATAACCAACCAAAGGTGTCTTGGACTACTTTATCCAAGTATCCCACAAATGTTTTGATTTGATTGATAAAAATAATCAACCAAAGGTGTCTTGGAATATTCTAGGGCTTCCAAGTATCCCACAAATGTTTTGATTTGATTGATAAAAATAACCAACCAAAGGTGTCTTGGACTACTCTATCCAAGTATCCCACAAATGTTTTGATTTGATTGATAAAAATAACCAACCAAAGGTGTCTTGGAATATTCTAGGGCTTCCAAGTATCCCACAAATGTTTTGATTTGATTGATAAAAATAACCAACCAAAGGTGTCTTGGAATATTCTAGGGCTTCCAAGTATCCCACAAATGTTTTGATTTGATTGATAAAAATAACCAACCAAAGGTGTCTTGGACTACTCTATCCAAGTATCCCACAAATGTTTTGATTTGATTGATAAAAATAACCAACCAAAGGTGTCTTGGACTATTCTAGGGCTTCCAAGTATCCCACAAATGTTTTGATTTGATTGATAAAAATAACCAATCAAAGGTGTCTTGGACTATTCTAGGGCTTCCAAGTATCCCACAAATGTTTTGATTTGATTGATAAAAATAACCAACCAAAGGTGTCTTGGACTACTCTATCCAAGTATCCCACAAATGTTTTGATTTGGTGTTGGAATATTCTAGGGCTTCCAAGGGTCCCAATTTTTTTGATTTTTTGATTTTGACTTGATTGATAAAAATAACCAACCAAGGTTTTCATGGAATATTCTAGGGCTTCCAAGGGTCCCAATTTTTTTGATTTTTTGATTTTGACTTGATTGATAAAAATAACCAACCAAGGTTTTCATGGAATATTCTAGGGCTTCCAAGGGTCCCAATTTTTTTTGATTTTTTGATTTTGACTTGATTGATAAAAGTAACCAACCAAGGTTTTCATGGAATATTCTAGGGCTTCCAAGGGTCCCAATTTTTTTTTGATTTTTTGATTTTGACTTGATTGATAAAAATAACCAACCAAGGTTTTTTTTCTTCTTCAAATTTGCTGAATTTTCTCAGTTTTCAAGTTCCAGAGTTTGACTGACACATGTTTGAGTTGAGTTGGTGTCAAAAAATATGACACCTTGGTTTCCTCTTTGATTTTCAAACTTAGGTTAAATCCTGAAAGAATATTTTATTTTATTCTTTTTTTTTTGTTTTTCTTTCTGTATTTTGGAACATTTTTTATGCTCTTTTCGGGGTGCCTAAGGATGATCCACAGTGTTTTAGGCATTTTATTCTGAAAATTTGGGCTGAAAAGCCAATTTGTGCATTTTTTGAATGTATCCGGTATAACATTCCGGATAATAATATGCCTTATTGTATCCGGTTACCATAACCGGATTGACGCATATGCCTTTTTATCCGGAAATATATACCGGATATGAACAGGGTTGTTATTAACCGGCCTGAGTTACCGGTTGTTGCCGAAATGGCCTTTTTTGACTCATTTTTTTCACCAGATTTGATTTTTTTTTCATTCCCAATTGATGTTCACCTTAATTTGACCTTCAAAACTTGCCCCAAATTGGGCTTGGACATTATATTTGCAAAATCCCCAAATTCATGCAAAGAACATGGTTTTACCTTGCCACCTTGTATTACCTTCATTCAATATGGTATTCACATTATACCTTGGCCTGTAAAACATGCAAACGGCCTTCCCACATTTACACCCAATTCCCCAAACGCAATTGTGTGCTTTTAGCCGAAAACGTGTTTCTCCACCTTCAAGCGTATGGTTTTTGGGTTTTGGCTTAATTGGCAACTTAGAAATCAAGTCTAGTGATGCCCGGAATCGAATCACAGATCCCATTGTCATCACATCATTGACCCAAATTCTAAGGTAAATGTTTTCACTTTCGCTTTCCGAAGTCACGACCTCGGTGCGCCAAGCTACACACATTCATGGTTCAACTTCCTAATAGGTAAAGGGTAGGCTGTGCAAATTGTTTCAAGTGCTCAAGTGCAATTTTAAATTGTGGTAACATTCACAACGTCCCAGCCCCTTGCCACTCTTTTTCGTAGCCATGCATTCAATTTCAAGCCAAGGCATATATGACAAAATAATGAAGCCAAATACAAGCAAGCAAGCACCAAAACAACTAAATATGCACAAAAAATATTACATGCCCAAAAAGTGTTATACAAAACATGTCATTTGTACACACAACCATTAAAACATGTAAGCATGCTTGAAACTCAAAAGCATTCCCTAAAATCCCAGATTTCATGCTCTTTTTCATGCTCAAAGTGTACCATTTCTACCCCAAATTGGAGCCTAAAATTTTAGCACTACTTGACATGATAACAAAGTGTTTCAATGAGGTAAAACATGCTTAAAATCTCCAGAAATATGCGCTAAAATTTTCAGATTTCTCATGCTCAAAAGTGCATCACTTATACCCCAAATTAATGCCCAAACATTTACCAACTACTTGGCATGGTATAAGGAGAGTTTTGATGGTAAAAACATGCTTGAAAACCCATATGATGGCTACTGAATTTACCATTTTTTTGCTCAATGTTTTCATGCTCAAATAATAGCATTAAGAACCTCCTAACACAAGGCAAACAAAAACAAGTAGGCATGCACAACAAAGTAAGGCCCTAAACATGATCCTTAGCATATCCAAGCATACACACATGCCTTCATCAATGTAAAATTTAAAAGTATCCCAATCAGATTTAGAATACACCAATATACACCAATAAAGTAAACAAAATAGCAAGCATTCAAAAGTGAAGAAAAAGCATGAATATACACAAAATGGCTTAAATCCACAAGTCCCCAGCAGAGTCGCCAGTTGTGAGACATGGGAAAAAAAATCACCGGAGTGATCGTCCCTCCGTCAACACACGGGCTCAACGCAAAAATTGGGAGAGTCGCCACCATTCATGATTTTGGGGTGAGAATGGACACCAAAGAGTTTAAAATATGCAAAAATAGCCCAAAAGACAAATTCTAGGATAAAAATAACCCTACTTGAAAATCAAGTCCAGAGATGGGTAAGGGGATTAGATTATGAACGGGGGAAGGTGTTAGGCACCCCCATTCATCCACACGAAGTGGTTGCCAAGTGTATGTTCATGCAAAAAATAAAGTAAGAAAGCTTGCTAAAAATCATAGAAAACCTTGAAAAAGGATTAATGTATGATATTTTCACATAAAGATCTAAATGGATTTTAGATCCTCTCTTATGTCAATATCACTTCTGGAGTATTTCAAAAGATGGGAATTAAAGCACAAATTGCTCAAAACCAAGTTAAATCAAATTCGGAAAATTTGGTAAAAAGTATACCATTTGCCTTGAAATCATTCAAATCCAATTCTAAATTGACCCAAACCAAATCCATTTGAAAGATTAGGGTAAATAAGAGTCTCATGCAAAATTTCACTTCATTCCAATGAAAAATCTAGGAGTTATGCTCCTTTGAAGTTGCTGTTGGGGATTTTTAAAAGTGGTAAGTGGGCAACTTTGGAAAATTGTCTAGAAAAATCCACTACATAGAAATCCGTGAAATTTGGTGTGATTGAAGTCTGTATGGCCATCTTTCAACAGAAACTAGCCTCATACAAAAATCCCTTCGGGTATGCCTTGGGTGGTCTCCCGAACAGGCCCCGAAGATCACAGATTTACCCAGAAAAATGCAAATGAGCAGTTCTGAGTAAATCGGCTACCAATAATTCAAATGGAATCCAAAAATTATGAAACCAACTGGATTTGAAAATAGACTCATAAAGGAGTACTCAGAAACAAAAATCACTCTAATCGGACTTAAAACGAACACATGGCGGTCCGTCGAAGTGACAAGTTCTGTACTTGGACCTGAACTGTCCACTCAACTTCGACAGAGAGGTGTCAAAAATCGGCTAGATAGAAAATCATGAAATTTGGTGGACATAAACTAGACAGCCTCACCTTTCCCATGGTTCTGGAATCGCCCCAAAATTCATCCGGATGATGAAGTTACGGACGTCCGAAGTAGGGGTACAGGTGCTGTCAAGCTAAGCCATTTTTGAAGAAAATCAAATCCGAAAATTGACAAAAAGTGTGTGATTCGTGTGAGATGAATCCAAAACCTTTGAACAACATTTAAAAACACTCCAGAATTGATTTAGGCAATTTATTGGAGTTTTATCACAATAAATGCAATAAACCCCAAATATGAGCCTATCCCGCCAAAATAGTGTAATATGTGTGCAAAGTGAAAACCCAAGCAAGATCCATACACATGCATATAGATTCAACAAAATAGGTTCTAGCATAGCCTAGGGTTCCGTTCCATTATCGTTTCCCTCTGTTCTCTTTAAGATAATCAAGGGTACTTTGAATATGGAACGGTTACAATCAATCAAAAAGGCCTTATGCTACATAGGTTCTAGCACTAGGGTCAATCCCCAGTCTCGTTTCTCCTAGATCCGCCTTCACGTTTTACGGCTAGGGGAGTCTTGAGATACTTTGAGCCGGGGAAGGATTTCCACACATACAAACAAGGCTTTACACTACAGAAAGGTAGAAGAAGAGATCTAGATCTAGGAATGTAAAGACAGAAAATAAAAAGAAAAGTTGAGGCTTACCTGAGTGCTGGAGGCGATTCCACAGCGGTTTTCTTCTTCTCTTGGAGTTCTTCTTTGCGAGAATTCAAAACAAGAGTTGTGTGCCATTTGCTCAAGGAGGAGGCTCCTATTTATAGGCAAGGGCTAAGGTCATTGGTAGACACAACTTAATGTCTAGAACCCCTCCAACCTAAACCCTAAGGTTATTTCCGCGATTTCCCCTCATTTAATGAGGGACATGATGGTAAAAGTGAAAAGCTCTCGGAAAACCCTAATTTTGAGCAAACTTAAGGTATCCGGTACATCAGACCGGATAACAAAGAGCCTTAAGGTATCCGGTACATGGTACCGGATACGCCAAGGCTCACACGTATCCGGTACGACCATCCGGATAAGGGGAGGAGCATTTGTATCCGGATTGAGTATCCGGATACAGGCAAAAATTTATTTTCTTCAAATTCTGTGCTGGCTTTCCAGGAGATAATGATTTTTGATGATTGTTTGTGCAATTTGGGGTGTCTACAGAAGCAATGGGCTTTCAAGCCTAAAATCTGGACTACGGGCCCCAAGCCCAACATCCAACCCACCTGGGTGAATTTAAATAAGATAAATTAAAGACATTTTGGCAACCAACATGGGGGCCCACCCAGGGGCCCGCAAATCAATGCCGGCCCGCTTCTTGCATGGAAATCACTTAAGTATCCAACTTGAACAAACTAAATAAAACCAACACACTTAACCAAAGCCCACAGGGCCTCCTAGGCTTAGACAGAGGCCCACATGGGCACATGGGCTTACCTAAGCCCACCAAGGACACCGTGGGCCTTCCAACGGGGCCCACCCAATCAGACTCAGACAATTTAAGTTAAGCAAAGATAAAATCAACTAAAGGGACCCACACCACTCAGGTGGTCCCGCCAAGACCTAACCTAAATACCTGCTGGATTAGGAATCGGGTGAAAACCAAGCAAGAGAGCTGACTCAAACCAGGGAACCCACGGGATCCGTCATCTGACGGGGTGGACTGGGATGTCTACGGACTTCCCCAGACCACAACCGAGAACCGACTTAGAATCTCAAGCCGCAGACCAAAGCCCTAAATAGACAAGATTAGGCACCCAGGTGTCCGCCTGCACCCCATCAGGCGGTGGCGACTCCGAAATTACCCCGTGCCGCATTTCCCACACGCGCACAGACCCAACGGGCCAGTTTGAGAACTATGGGCCTTCCAACGGGGCCCACCCAGTCCAACTAGCTCGTTTGAATTAAAGGAAAAGATAAATTAAATAAATCCAATGGGCCACACCGTTTGAGGCCCACCAAAAAAGCCAAATTTGAAGCATGTTGGCTAGGCTAGGTGGTTTGGCCGTGACCATGGGCTTGGGCCTATCGGGCCCAGTTCCCTTCATGGGAAGCCCATCAACCAAATAAGAAAAGGTCAAAACCCTAATTTCCTAGGCTATGGGCCCCAAGCCCATTCCTAGCCCACTTTGGCTCAAATAAATCAAGATAAATCAAAATCACTTGGCAACCACTGTGTGGCCTACCCAGGGGCCCACAAACCATTTCCAGGCCCACTTTTGCATGAAAATTACTTAATCTCCAACTTGAACTTTAAATAAAATCCATCAAATCAACCAAAGCCCAAAAGGGGTTATCCAATGTAACCCCAAACAGGACTTGGGCTTTTACTAAAGCCCAAATTGGCACCTCGTGGGCCTTCCAACGGGGCCCACACACCAGACCCAGATCACTCAGGATAAATAAGATAAAACCAAGGAAAGGGACCCACACCAATCAGGTGGTCCCAACCAAGACTCAACCAAATATTGCATATCAGATTGGGAATTGGGTGAGATAAACCAAGACCGAGTTGACTCAAACCAGGAAACCCATGGGACTCGTCATTCGAAGGGGCGGACCGGGGTCTCTACGGACTTCCCCGGACCGTAACCAAAACCCTACCTTAGAATCTTAAGCCGCAGACCACCTACTAGACAAACCTAGGCACCCAGGTATTTGCCTATACCCCATCAAGCAATGGCGAATCCAACCTTCCTGAATTACCCTTCAGGAGGCTCGTGCCCACGCCGTGCGAACCATGCGCATAACCTGGCGACTCCGCTGGGGACATCTTGACCTAATAGAACCCCTGGTTAGAATGAGTCAACATAAGGGGGATTTATTCGATCTTAGTGTAAGCACCTCATTTTTGCGCTCCCAGAAAAACCAGAAATGCACACCCTGGACAGAAAGTCAAACCCTAAGGGGTGAAAAGTTGACTTTTTGATCAAGTGAAATTTGGCCACCTCGCTTTATACCATTGGAAAGAGAATCTCAACACAGTTCCAACGCAACTGAGTTTGCAGGAATCGGGGTCCGGATGAAGGTTCTGCGGGCGGTCAAACTTGAGCAGAGCCAAAAGTTGACTTTCTGCTAAAATCCGATCCAGAGGCCTACCCCTAGGTCATTGGATAGAGAATCTCGACACGGTTCCAACGCAACTGAGTTTGCAGGAATTGGGGTTCGGATGAAGGTTCTGCGGGCGGTTAAACTTGAGCAGAGCCAAAAGTTGACTTTCTGCTAAAATTCGATCTAGAGGCCTACCCCTAGGTCATTGGATAAAGAATCTCGACACGGTTCCAACGCAACTGAGTTTGCAGGAATCGAGGTCCGGATGAAGGTTCTGCGAGCGGTCAAACTTGAGCAGAGCCAAAAATTGACTTTCTGCTAAAATCCGATCCAGAGGCCTACCCCTAGGTCAGGGGATAGAGGGCTCCGATACGATTCTAACGCAACACGTGGCGAGTTGCGTAGGAAAATATCTCGGGGATCAAATCCGTAAATATCCAAATGTACGAAATATCCTAGGGACTAAATCTGTAAAAATCCGAGAATATCGGATTAAATTGAAAATGGCCAAGGACTAAATTTGAAAATTTCAGATTTTCCGACCGACGAGCGGACGTGGCAAGCGGGTATGCGCTCAGTTCAAGCTGAGCGGATCCCCTTTTTTAGGTGAGTGGATCCCCTTTTCCCTCGCCTATATAAATCGCGCGACTTTTCGCGCAAAGGGGTTGGAGGATTTTTGGTGAAAAAAAAGTTTAAGGTTGGAGGCTTTTGGGTTCGAAGATTTTGGTTGGAGAGTTTTCGGTGGCTCGAAGGTGCAGTGCCCAAGCTTCTGCCCCATCCGAACCCTACCTGTCTCGGTCGCTTTGGCCACCCCAAGCCCCCCACCTTGATCCGACACTCCCCTCGTTCTTGATTCTTCTTCACCCCCACACAAACAAGCGGAGGCCAGTTGCTATTGGAGGTGCAAGAGAGGAGAGCTCCAGTGATCATGCCACCTCAAGGAGAAGCCGCCACTTTGCACAAGAACGTAGGAACTTCAGGTATTGTTTCTCACTTGTTTACATACATAAAAATGGGAGTCGTAAGTAAGCATGTCATCGATACTGTTGTTTTTCATTTCCTTGTTACGCATTCTGTTGCTCCTCCATTTTGGGTGACATGGAGGTCTCCAGGGTAAGGGAGACCTCATGCACGACCCCGTGAAGAAGACAAGGGTTTTATTGCTCCACCGAGTGCTCATGAGGTACCTGGCACTCCTGTGAAGAACCAGCTCCTCATTTATCTCATCTGATGTATCCCTGTAAACCCCCCCTCCTCCCTCCCTTCTTCGGATGTTAGTGTGCCTGCTCGGAGGTCCAGTCGGGTGGAGGAAAGTGCATCCAGTGTCCGCATGTTGTTTTTTTTATTTATTTTATGTTGCTGGACTTGCTAACATGTTCCCCCAACCCCCTGCCGTATGCTGTTTGTTCCTTGTTGTGTCCCTGTAAGCATGCTCCCATCACCCCATTACCTGTTTGTAGTTAGGTCTGTGCTGTTTTGTGATAATCGGGTTTGGTTTTCTTTTTTTTAGTGATATGGAGTTGTGTCTTTAAGCAGGTTAGATTAATTCCAATACAAGTTTAAGTGTCTTCTGGGGAGTGGTCGAAGCCCTGGGAGGGCTTACAGAGCTTAAAAAACCAGTTACAGAGCTTAAAACCCATTAAAAATGGAGTTCGGGCAAAAACCCAGAATATCGGGTTTCGAAGGGGTATGCGCCAAGCTCTGCGAGCTCAGCGCACCCAAAATTAAGTGGGCGGATTGTTTTTCTGGGCATCCGCCGAGCTCGCGCCCACTTCCCTTTTTGGATGCGCTCAGCTCGCGCTCACTTAATTTTTGGATGCGCTTAGTTCGCGCTCAGCTCGCGCTCATTTAAATTTGGATGCGCTCAGCTTGCGCCCACTTCATTTTTTGGGTGCGCCCACTTCATCTTTACCTTGATAAATCCCGAAAATGCCCTTTACCTTGAAAAATCCCAAAAATGCCCTTTACCTTGAAAAGTCCCGAGAATGCCCTTTACCTTAAAAAAAATCCCGAAAATACCCTTTACCTTGAAAAATCCCGAAAATGCCCTTTACATTAAAAAAATCCCGAAAATGCCCTTTACCTTAAAAAATCCCGAAAATGCCCTTTACCTTGAAAACAAATCCCAAAAATGCTCTTTACCTTCAAAAAAAATCCCGAAAATGCCCTTTACCTTAAAAAAAATCCCGAAAATGCCCTTTACCTTGAAAAAAAATCCCGAAAATGCCCTTTACCTTGAAAAAAAATCCCGAAAATGCCTTTACCTTGAAAAATCCCGAAAATGCCCCTTTACCTTAAAAAATCCCGAAATGCCCTTTACCTTGAAAAAAATCCCGAAAATGCCCTTTACCTTAAAAAAAATCCCGAAAATGCCCTTTACCTTGAAAAATCCCTCCCCTTGGACCCAGCATAATGAGCCAGTCTCTCCTTAATAAGTGTCAACCTTGTATATTTTTCTGTGATTATTGCTGGATGTGAGTGCCGTCTCCGAACCGAACCGGACAAACCAACAGGGTTTCCGGGCAACATGGGACTTGGATCCTCGGTCCAACTTGATTTCCAGTGGGCCTTCCAACGGGGCCCACCCGGCCCAATAAACATGTATGCATGCAACTTAATCAAGATAAGCAAAATTAACCAACTAAACCGGGTGAGCCAAACCTAAGGCGGTCCACCCGAACCAGACTTGTGAAATTGATGCATGAATTGCGTGGTTTGGCCGAGACCAAGGGCAAGGGCCTACCGGGCCCGCCAAAGCCCACCAACCGAACCAAGGAAGGGTGCAAACCCTAACTTCTGTTAACTTGGGCTTACAGGCCCAGATTTGGACTACGGGCCCCAAGCCCAGTGTCCAACTCACTTTGGCAAATTAAAAAGATAAATCTAATAAAATTATTTGGCCACCATGTGGGCCCACCTAAGGGGCTCGCAAACCAATCCGGCCCACCATTGCATGGAAAACACTTAACCTTCAAATCTAAACCTAAAGTGAAACCAATGCACTTAACCAAAGCCCAAAGGGCCTCCTAGGATAGGTCAAGGCCCACAAGGGCACACGGGCTTGACTAAGCCCACCAAGGACACCGTGGGCCTTCCAACGGGGCCCACCCAACCAGACTCAGATTACCTAATTCATCAAGATAAAAGCAATTAAAGGGACCCACACCACTCAGGTGGTCCCGACAGACTTAACCAAACTGCATAATTGGATTAGGAATCGGGTGAGACCAAAGTAAGCTGACTCAAACCAGGATAAACCTAAGGGACCCGTCACCCGATGGGGTGGACCGGGGTGTCTACGGACTTCCCCGGATCGCAACCGAGACCCTACTTAGAATCTCAAAGCCGCAGACCAAAAGCCCTAATAGACAAGATCAGACAGCCAGGTGTCCGCCTGCACCCCATTAGGCGGTGGTGACTCCGAATTCCCCCGTGCCTCGTTTCTGACGCACGCACACTTAGGATTTTTACTATCGTGTTTAGTAAGGCATAGAATACATGCAAATACACTTTCTGGGGAGTTCTGTCAAAAGGACACGATAATTGCCTAAGGAAAGTGGAATTTAAGTGGTTCCCTATGACCCTCTACTTACCTGGGGACTCTCCCGGAACCTCGTATTGCTTTCCAATTCTGCACCTTACTATACAAGACGGTAAAAATTCCTTTATCAAGAAAATCTAGACAAAACTCACCCGGTTAGACAAAGCACTCAGCCCAATTGCACACGGGCACCCACCCCCCGTGGATGGATTTAATGCTTTGATAAAAACTGCTTAGGGTAACACGCACGAGGGAGACTGCGTGAATGATCCGAACCAACTTGAGATATGTGGTTACTTGCGGATATTGCATCTTCTCATCCAAAACTTAGACCTCTCTGGCAGCCACCCTTTTGAATCCTATGAACTGACTTTTGGGATGGTATTAGCACCTACACTCCCGTGGCTTGCCGGGGAAAGCAGGGTAAACCCATCTCCCCAGTTTTCTGGAGTCCATTAGCGCCACAGCTTTCTTGCCGTGGTACACGAGGATCTAGTACTGGTCCAGACCCATGTAGGCTTATGTCTTGAGCTGGGTATCCTTCCACACCTAACGCTTCTGAATGAACCGCGCTTTGTGATTGTGAGGTGATGTGAATGATGAATCAAGAGGAGTAAAAGCAATCTAAAATCCAAGAGTCGATCAGGGGCAGCAACCCCCGCTTTTTGCATCCAATTGAGTAAACCCAGGATCATGGCCTACCTCAGCCCTAATTTAGGAAGCCAACAAAACTTTGGTCAGGGGAACCACCCCAGATCCATGCATTGAGTCCTGTGTGCCGTGGGCCTTGACCCATTGAGTTCGCTGGAGGCACGTTGAGTCCGGATCAGTCTTTTTGAGCAGATGAAAGCTGGCCAGATCAGAAAAAGCAAATGAAAGCAAGCCAGATCAGAGCAGGGGCAATGAAACCCTAGACCTAGGACTTTTCAGCCTACCCCTTTTTTGAAATCAATTGTATCTTGTCCTAGGGTTCCCAACAACCCTGGGATCGAACACTTTTCTATCTTTTTAAGCTTTAAGTGATTTCGCCCTCGTTGGCAAGTTGTAAGCATCTCTTTAATCAGATAGCAGAGATTCTTCAGAGCAGATGAAAGAACAGACGAAAGGTGAAAGGGCTAATCTGGATTGGGATGTGCTTCCTTTACACAAGTATGTCTAGGAGTCGTGCCTTCGATGGCACCAACCCTTTTAGAGCCACACACATATTTCAATTTCGTTTTGTGTGTTTTGCTTAAACCTATGTCAGAGGATAGTAAGCCTCGCAACACTTGCTCTTACCTTCCTACACATGCACAAGCCGTTTGCACATCGAGTTGCACCCATTTCAAAATCAAAACCACTCCAACACTTTTGGTCAAAACTGCTTTGAAAAATTGCACAAAAAGAATTTTCAAAATCAAATCGCCTCTGGGCGTACATTAAAGTGCCTTAGGGCATACATCAAATCGCCTTTGGGTGTACATCAAAGTACCTTTGGGCATACATTAAATCGCCTTCAGGCGTACATCAGGCTGCCTTCCGAGGTGCACTTTGTTTTCAAAAAGCACAGATTAAAGTGGCCCTCGAACCTACATCAAAATCGTCTTTCACGACATACATTTGCAAAAATCTCCCGTGACCCACAGTAAACCACTTTCCATGGTTATATCATGCTGTCATCCGAGAGAAACATCGAATCGCCCTGTCATGGTTACATTCTTTTCAACTAAAGCAATGCCATCCACGGCATGACTTGTGGGATCAATTCCAATGGTCTCCCAATTTTGCTACTTCACAGCAGTGATTTCAAAATTCGCCAGGATTTCGCCATCAAACGGCAAAACCATACAAAAAGATTTCCAAAAAGTGTTTTAAACCGATCTTTCAAGATCCTTGTGCCATCCACGTCACACTCACAAAACTTCCAAAGGATCATTGTACTATACACGGCACAGTCCTAAAATTTTCAAAACCACTTTGCCATCCGCGGCACAAATCATAAAGTTTTTAAATTCCTTTGCCATTCACGGCACAAAACAAAAGAGAAAGAAAGATTTCAAAATTTACAGTGCCATTCACGGCACAGTAAAGCTTTCAAGCACATGGTGCCATCCACGGCACTTCACCAGATTCTCAAAAAATCCATGTGCCATTCACGGCACAAAGCCAATAAAAGATTTTCAAAATTCACTTTGCCATCCATGGCACAAAAACCAAGATTTCAAAAATCACTGTGTCATTCACGACACTCTCAAAAATTTTCAAATGCATTTTGATATACACAGCAATCCCTTTCCGAGCTACCCTTCCCATCCATGGGATAGCACAGCTCGCTTTTCAAGCTACCCTTCCCATCCACGGGATAGCACATCTCACCTTCCAAGCTACCCTTCCCATACACGGGATAGTACAGCTCACAATAAGCTATACACAGCAATCCCTTCCGAGCTACCCTTCCCATACATGGGATAGCACAGCTCACCTTCGAGCTACCCTTCCTATACACAGGATAGCACAGTTCACAATCCACCCTTGGGCTACCCTTCCCATACACGAGATAGCACAGCTTTCAAGAAGGCCATACACGGCATCCACCCTTGGGCTACCCTTCCCATATATGGGATAGCACAGCTTTCAAGAAGGCCATACACGGCGTCCACCCTTCCAATACATGGGATAACACAGCTTTCAAGAAGGCCATACACGGCATCCACCCTTGGGTTACCCTTCCCATACATGGGATAGCACATCTTTCAAGATGTTTCTTTTTCATGCATAGCCATACACGGCGTTTGCCATACACGGCTGCAGCACTATCCACAGTGTGAAAATTCTTTTTGCCATACACGGTGTTTGCCACACACGGCTGCATCACTTTCCACAGTGCGAAGATTCTTTTTCACCACTCACAACACCAACACAAAGCAAAGTTTACCTTTTTATTAAAAGCAGCACTTTTCTGCCACACACGGCACTCTAAACCATGGCTGCCCTCACACAGGAGCAGACCATTTTCGGAAGAAACTAACATGTTTTTGTTTTGCCTTTTCTTTTTATTTTGTTTTCCCCTAGGTTGAAAGCATTGCAACCATTGCTAATTGGAGCCCATATCTGTTGATATCCCACGCAAGGATGAATCCATAGGAGCCACCTGTGCCTCAGCCACCAGTACCACAACCTCCAGCACCGCAGTAGCCTCGGCCTCAGTGCCAGATCGAGGATGAGCCGGTAATCATGAACTTAACCCAGCAGATGGGGCAAATCACCTAGTTGCTCCAAAGCCTGATCAGATAGATTTTGTCGAGGAATGGCATAGACAAAGAATCAAGGCCAGGGGTGTAAAACCTCGAATTTTCACCTAATAAATAAATAAATAATAAATAAAATAAAATATGAGTTAAGTCCTAGTTAAAATAAAAAGTGAAGATTTGGAGGATAATTAATTCAAATAAGTTCTAAGTTGAAAATAAAGAAAGAATTTTAATGAAATTAGCTTAAAAGAATAAAAAGGGTATTTTGGAAATTTCCAGAAAAGGGTAATTAGTAAATAGATCATCAAATAATAATTAGAATTAGAAAATAGAAGAAAACAAATTATTTTGACAAGTTAGAAATTAAAAGAAATTAATAAAAGCCTAAAATAGGGAAAAAGGGTAATTAAGAGATTTCACGTCTTAATTTGGAGAAAATAAGGTTTTAGGTGATAATAATGTTTAATTAAATATTTTGCACGAAAATAGTTTATTTTCATGAGTTTAGATAATAAGAAACTTAATTAGTATTGTTTAAGTAGAAAAATAGAAGGTGGAGAAAAAGTAGGAATTAAATTAGAAGGATTAGACATTAACTAGACCATGGTTGGGTTAGCCCAAATTAAATTAGCCAATTAGGGTTTGTTTAGGATTTCTAAAGCCTAGTATAAATAGGAGATTAAGGTTAGACAAGAGGGAATTTTCGTGGGTTTCTTATGGAGAGAAAAGAGGGAGAGAAAGGAAGGAGGTTTCTAATGGAGGTGTCTGACCAGCCACCATCAAAACGCGATCGGGGAAAATCCACACGGTGGATCGCCTTCAAATTTGGAGGTTTTGTTCGTGACTGATAAAATTACATTGTGAACGGTGGAGATTTGAATTGGAAGAGTCTAGCTTAGTGCGGTTGGGAGCAACATTCCAGTCCAGAATTAGAAAGTGCAAAGGAAGAAGGATTTAGCGTATAAGGCAAGTAGTAACCCTTGGAAAACGTGAGGAATTGCATGATTTGGTTTTCTGTGATTTCATATGGTTGAATGGATTAGTCGAAACAGTATTTACATGGAATCAAATTGTTTACATTTTAGGGTTTTGTGTTCTTGAAGAATTTGCTAAAGTAAGGAAGAAACTTGGTTTGATCATGAAATAAATTATAGGATGGTATTTAATTAATAAGAATTGATCTAGAAGGCTTTAGGAATGTTTTAGAATGTTATTAGATTAATTTAGACCAAGAAAACATAAAGCAAAAGCATAGGAATCCGAAATTGTAAAATCTGGAAAATTCTGTTAAAAATTGCACGAGCGCCCAGGATCGCCTAGGATCGCTCAGCCCTGTAGAGGTAGGCGCTCTAAGTAAAATTTGTAGATTTTGGGGATTTTGTAATTCGAATAAATATCCAATAATTCTTATGATTAGTTAAGCATGTTAGCATCTTTATAAGGGCCTAATTAAGCTATAAAAATTATAAAATTAATTGGGAAAGATTAAGCAATAAATAGAAGGTTATAATGAAAGGATTGTTTATAAAAGAGTCAAAGGGTATGGATATTGCTAGAAATAATACTACTGAAATTTATAGCTTACAAACATCTTTTAAACTTCATTTTAGGTTTGTAGAACATGCTGGAAAAATAAAATACAGAAAATTTTATTAGTAACTAGCTTAGGTGTTAATATAGGAAATTGGATTCTAATAAAAGGGAATAATCAAAGGAAACTCTAAGTAAGATTTGTTTCACTTTATTTAAGCTTTCAATATGAATGTTGAATTCTGGAATTGCATAAACTCTGGTTTCTATCGAATTTATAATACATGAGCTTTATTCGAATATAATTAAGAAATTGCATATGTTATCCTGAAAAAGGCTTTAATGGAATTCGTAAGGATTGAATCATGGATTTCACATGGAATGGAATACTTTGGTATGGATTGGTATGTGGTATGATGTTGTTCTCTTTAATTTTACGGTTGGGTGATACGGCTTCTGTGGTGGAGTTTGATACTATCTTTTACGGCAGAGATGGGTAATCCTCTGTGTAGAGATGTGTAATCCTTTACGGGTAAAAGTGTGTATGCCTCCTACATTAGCGTGTCCTCCCGTATGTGGTTTTATCGTGGTTTGTGTCAGTGGGCTTAGCTGTATATGGATCCATAGTTTTGGCTGGTTAGCTAAGTGGTATTTAGTTTGGGTTGATTTACTCCTATATTGCGAGCGCGCTTCCCTTTGCAAGTTAGTTTGCTCTGGGAGGGTCCTATGTCTGGAGGGACACCCCGGTGAGCCGCTGGTGATTCCTGTACATGTGGATAAGCGACCACACTCCATATATTGATTCTGGTGCTGCATGCTGGTGGTACGTCCAACTCTGCGGGGTTCGTGCGCAATAAGTCGGTGACTACGGCTCTTGCCTAAGCTGCGCTGCATGGGGCTTGAGTATCATCAAGTAGCACTGCCCCTAAGCCGCACGGTGGAACAGCATTTAGTTGAGTGTCATCTCAAATACTTATCATCTTTGTGAGTCCTGCAATGGCACGTGTTTTGTCGCTTTTGTCGGTTTTACCCCGTTAACATCAAGCTATTGGTATTTATACATGATCGTCTGTTTTATCGCTTTATTTGGAATTGCCATGAATAACTTGGATTTCTCGTCTTATCGTTGATTAATCGAATACCTCATGACTATTTGCTTATATTGGACTGTTTTAAATTGCATGCACCTGCTACTTGCTGAGATGTAAATCTCACTCCGTTTTCCCCTATATTTTTCAGGTTGCTTGGAGAGATCGCGAAGATGGGGTTTTAATTTGATGGGTAGAATTATAATTGGTATTAATGTCACATGTTGATTAGATAAACTTAATTGTAAATTGAATTGAATATATATTGATTAAAGAATTGTTTATTTTATTTGGCCACCATAACTCTGATGTAATTGATTTATAAATTTTAAAATTATTGTGAATCTTGGTATGTATCTGACCCCAGCTTCGTGGTAACATCTCGAGTTTGATTGTTGAATCGGACTTGGGTTGTTACAGTAGCGAACCGGGTTCGGGTTGGGTGCTGGTTTGCACTAACCCGGGTTCGGGGCGTTACAAGGGGCATCTCACCTGAAGTTAGTGCCATGATCAATGACCTCAGAGCAGAATGGCAAGAACTGAAAAGAGGGTTAGTGTCAGGAAGGATGACAGTTGACAATTTTTGTTTCTTCCCCGACATACGGCTTCCGACAAAGTTCAGGTGTCCTGACTTCAAGAAATTCGACGGAACCGGCTACCCAACGGCACATCTCAGGTCATATTGTGGAGCCATGATGGGGTACAATTGTGACGAGCAATTAATGATTCAGTTGTTCCAAAGATCCTTGACTGGGCAGGCGCACCGTTGGTTTTCCACCTTGAACCCTGCACAGATCCGGACTTGGTCAGACCTGGCCCACCTCTTCATTGAACAGTTCAGGTTTAACTCTGAGGTTGTACCGACAAGGATGGAACTAATGAGGATGAGCAAGAAATCAGGCGAGATAATCCGAGATTATGCTCAAAGATGGCGCGAACATGCAATGATGGTGCACCCACCACTAACAGAGGAAGAGATGGCTAGCTTATTCATCTCAACCCTGGGGCAACCATACTACTTTCACATGATTGGCCAGCAAGCTACAAGCTTTAGTGCCTTGGTCCAGATCGTCGACAGGGTTGACGGCGGCATCAAGGTAGGGTTGATAGAGGCAGGATTGCCTGGGGCAACATTAAGAAGACCAGTGAATGGAGGCAAGAGGCCTAAAGGCCAAAAAGACGTGGCAAGTGTTGACTCTGCACAGGGGCAACAACCACTCCACCTGCAAGGAGGATCGCATCCACATGGCGCGAGGCCTACAGGGTCGGCGCCACCGCAGGGTGCGCGAAGGGAAGATCGGAGGTAGAGGGTATTCACACCGCTTCCCTATACACTGGCAGAGCTCCTTCCCACATTGCTGAAGGGAGGTTATTTAAGGTTGATAACTCCCAACCCAAATGCAACACTAGGGAGGAACTATGACCCCAAGGCAATCTGTGAATATCACATGGGGTCACCGGGGCATGCCACTAATCAGTGTTGGGCCCTTTAGCATGAAATTCAAGATCTGATCAATTCTAGGAGAATCACAGTGGACCCTCCTGCTCCTGCCAAAACGCCACCAGCTGTCGTATATGTAAACCCTTTCCCGGATCATAGCAAGGGGGCATCCTCCAGTGGCACAGTTGGGAAGTGAGTTGCAAGGCGCAACCAACTCCCAAGAATCCAAAATCTGCACCGGACACGGTCCCACTCCGAGTCCGCCATTCCCAGGCTAAGTTAAATTTTACTTTTTGCATTAACCGTCCCTTGTAGGATTGGTTGTTTTGTAAATATTTTACATGCTTCTACTTTCATGAAAACTTTTGTAAAAAACCCTTTTTAAAAGAAAAAAAAAAGAAAATACTTTTTGAAAAAAATGGCAAGTGCTCGGGTCGCTGATGACATCATTCTGAGACCGCACTTTTTTGGCACGACTATGATCATGGAAAAAATGCTGAGTTGCTCAAAGGTGTCATTAATCGGGTGCAACATACTGCTCCCAAGAGAACCTTGACTGAGCTAAAGGCAATCTTTCCTGATCCATGCCTTGATTTTCCTTCCAAACATATCTTTACACTGGGGCAGAGTGATCCTTGAGAGAAAAGAGAGGAAAAGGAAAAAAAAGAAGAGAAAGTGCCTAAACTAGCGAAGGGCCGAGGCCGGCTTTAACATCATGTCTTTAAGAAAGGATGAGAGGCCATCCTTCATACATCCTGAATTTTAAGAACCGCTAGTCAAAATACTTTGAGCTTGATCGTATTATTCAAAAACCCGTGTTGTGTCTAGCCACCCCATACTGGGGCAAAGCTAAAAAAGAAAATAAAACGGATGAAAAGATTCCTAAATAAATTTGCATGAACATTTAAACCAAATTGTCACAACTTCTACAAAAGGATGAAAGGTCATCCTTGCTTTATTTTCCCAGTTTTCAAAGTCATATCCCTAGTCAAACCATTTGAGCTTAACTTTCTTTTTTCTAACCCACTGAGTCATGAGCCCTAAATATGGTGCTTGGTAAAGAAGAAAAGAGACATGGATGAGCAAGAACAAAGAAAAAGAAAAGAAAGCAGAAAATAAACTGGGGCATGCTAATCAAAGCAAAAAACCTGAGATGACCCCAAAGAAAAGGAAAGGAAAAGCAAAAATGCTAGAGGAAAAAGTGAAGGTCACAAAAGGCCTCAAAAAGGAAAAAAGGAAAGAAAATGAAGAGGCATTGACAAAGCTCAAAGCAGTCAAGAAAAGGGTAGAACATGATTTGACCCATTTACAAAAGGAAGCTTTGAGCCACATTCCCTTCCTTTCATAAGCCAAAGACCTCAGCCTTCGTTTCGTCCCAACAAAAAGCCCTTTCTGATTGCAAAAAAATGTGACAAATGGAATTCATGCAGATCTATAATGAATGAATCTAAAAGGAAGAGCAAGATCTGGCAAGACACAAAGTAAAACCTGAAAATGAAGAGATAAGAACTTGAGCCTTATATCCCATCATTTCTTAGACTTAAAATGAAGCCGATGTTTCGTCCTAATGTGAAGACCTCTCTGATCTATGGGACATGATGCACAAAAGTCGGCCAAAGACCCTCAAGCTGGGGCAGGCACTAACCTCAAGAGAAAAGACAAAGGGAAAACCCTCAATGGCAAAACCCTGAAACCACCCTAAATGGTTGGGTCAAGGTGAGAGAAACCAAAACTAGGAAAGGGAAAACACTCCTTGAGACATCCCTCATCTTCTAAACCTTTGTAGAACCTCTAAGAGCCAATGCCGGTACAAGTCAAGAATCTCATGGGAATACGTGTCGAGCACACCGTTCCAAAACACTTCAAGCTAACAAGGCAAATCACCATGGTCACTGGTCCTGCCATTTCTTTTGAAGCACTTGTACAAAATTTCTAAAAAAGCTTTTGAAAAAATATTTCATTTCAGTCATGTGCACTCGCACACACAATAAAACCCAGCAAGCCGCAGGTGCTTATAGTGTGAATCTCAGATACCTCACCCCGTTGTGAGAATTTTGCAGGCCCAGGCGAGGCAGGAAAAGTCAGAGGATATCAAGAAGCATCCTCAAAGAGAATAAAAGAAAAGTGGAGGAAAGCCATGCGGTAATCCAAAGCACACCAAGAGGGAGTTGGCAGAAAACTCACCTGTCCCCTGTGGGTTCTTTCCCAAATAAAGAATCCCCACATCCCCAGTGGAGAACCATCCAGAACAAAGCTTAAGCAAGCTCAAGAACAAAAATAGAAGACGTGTTTTGAACACAAAAGGGCAAAGTGGCCCTCCATGTAATTTTTGATTTCCCACTTTTGTAAGTAGAGTAGGACAGGTGTGTGAGTTCCCTTGAGGCACCGGACAGCACCAGGAGCACCTCCTCACCAAGAGCACCTCCTCCTTTTTCCCTCCTTCCGTTCCTTAGCCCACCTCCAGCCCCCTTCCCTTAAAAAAAACCCCTATAAATGTTTACACCCTCACTGAAAATTGAAAATTGCATCCTTACTGAAATCTGAGAAGCTGAATCATCCAGAAAACTCAAAAACCAATGCACCGACATTAAAGCAATGCATGGGCATCCCAAAACCTGAAAGATGTGCAAAGTGTCACTTCTTTCTCGAAAACTGGAAAGGTGCTAATCACAACCTATTCCCAAGAACCAGAATCTAGAAAAGGTGCTAATCACCACCTATTTCTAAGAACCAGAAATGGGAAAAGTACCACATGAGTAACAAGCTCGCGTTAATGTGCTTTATTAGACAAACCAAAAATCAACTCCAAAGCTCTCTCAGAAAGATGTGAGGCATGTAAAATTTGGGTTTCTTTCAACCTTTGTTGTTCATCAACAAGTGACTCCGACAAAGGGGGCAGCTATAAGCACCCAAATTTTGATCAAACTAAAGAAATGTGCTAAAAGACAGCAAAACAGCTCAAAACCCTAAGGAACAAAAATTGGCCTTTGGATCGAGTGCTATTTGGTTACCATACTTCTTCCTAATGATTATGAAATTCCGACACGATTCTAATGCAACTGAGTTTACTCAGATCGGGGTCCGGATGAAGAAGATATGAGCCGGCCAAACCTGAGGGGGAGTAGAAATTGACTTTCTGCTAAACCCCAGATCAGCTACTTAACCCCTATTCCAATGGATAGAGGGCTCCGATATGGTTCTAACGCAACTGAGTTTGCCAAAATCGGAGTCCAGATGAAGAAGATATGAGCAGTTGAAGTTTCCGGACAGCAACGTCGGAAATTGCACACGTGGCAAAAGAACTGCACACATGGCAGGGAACGCAGATAAATATCTCGAGGGTTAATCCGTAAATGTCCAAAATACGCAAAATATCTCAGGGATTAATCTGAAATTGCGCAGGGGGCAATCTGCGATTATCTTAGGTGTCAAATCGGTCAAATCAATCAAATCCAGGGGCAATCTGTAAATATAAAAATATTGGAAGAATAACCGGAATTAATTTTCGGTTATACACAAAATGTGTATAACCGGAATCCAATTTCAGTTATACACCCTGAAAAACCCCAAAAACCCTGTTTTGGCCTCTTGGCTATTTTTCCATCCTTTTTTCACTAAACCAGACCACCCAGCAGGGTTTCCGGGTCAACCGGAAACCCACTGTGGGCCTTGGACCCAACGGGTCCAGCTTGAGAATAGTGGGACTTCCAATGGGCCACATCATTTGAGGCCCACCAAAAAAGCCAAATTTGAAGCCCATCAACCAAATAAGAAAGGGTCAAAACCCTAATTTCCTAGGCTATGGGCCCCAAGCCCATTCCTAGCCCACTTTGGCTCAAATAAATCAAAATAAATCAAAATCACTTGGCAACCACTGTGTGGCCTACCCAGGGGCCCACAAACCATTTCCAGGCCCACTTTTGCATGAAAATTACTTAATCTCCAACTTGAACTTTAAATAAAATCCATCAAATCAACCAAAGCCCAAAAGGGGTTATCCAATGTAACCCCAAACAGGACTTGGGCTTTTACTAAAGCCCAAATTGGCACCTCGTGGGCCTTCCAACGGGGCCCACACACCAGACCCAGATCACTCAGGATAAATAAGATAAAACCAAGTAAAGGGACCCACACCAATCAGGTGGTCCCAACCAAGACTCAACCAAATATTGCATATCAGATTGGGAATTGGGTGAGATAAACCAAGACCGAGTTGACTCAAACCAGGAAACCCATGGGACCCATCATTCGAGGGGGTGGACCGGGGTGTTTACGGACTTCCCCGGACCGTAACCCAGGTGTCTGCCTGCACCCCATTAGGCAGTGACGACTCCAACCTTCCCGAATTACCCTTCAGGAAGCTCGCGCCCACGCCGTGCGAACCATGCACACAGGTGTCAAATAAAAAAAAGACGTAGGGTAAAAAAAGTATAAAATAGGGATTACTTGGAGGGCATTTTTGGTACAAAATGTTAGCCAGAAAACCTCCTCTTTGATTTATAATAGTAACAGATTTAGAAATATTGAAGATATACTTGAAACTTGCCATATGGCATAGATAAACTTGAAATAATTATTCATTAACGAAAAGTTTTTTTTAAGTTAGAACAATAACAAAGGGAAAAGCAACTAAAGATAGGAATGGTAGCGGTGCTGTTATTGTGAGGAGGGGCTGGAGGCATCTACAACAGGGTTAAGGTTTTGCAAAGAAGTGTTTGCGACAAGATTTCTCATTGGCCAAATCTTGTCGTCCGATTAGTGAGAATCATCAACACACGTCCTATTATCTTGTTCATCTAGGGCTACTGCTCATACAGGTTTTGTGGTTGCCAGTTTGCACCCTTCACAAATGGCTATAGAGATGGAGGATGATGCATACGACCCTAATGGCGATGATGGCGGGAAGGGATGCAGATGGATAAACCTTGGTGGTTCGTTAGGTATCGCAACCCTGTGCTTATCCTCTCCATTGGTTTGTTGTGTTGTCTGTGGATCCTTCGCTCATATTGTGGTTGTTAGTCAAAGATTTTTTGTGTTTTTGGCCAGCCTTGACATGTGGATGGTTCTGATGCAGTAGCACCTTGCCTGTGGGATCGGGTTTCATTGTCTTGGTTTTTGCCTTTGTTTCTGGTCGTTCTAATAGGAAGGTTTTGTTGATGGAAGATGCTAGATGCTGTGGCACCTTCCATACCCTCTGTGTGTGCACGTCATAAACGCCGCATCGCAGGGCGCACAGATTTGTGCGTGCCTCCGGATGGGTAA
This sequence comes from Buxus sempervirens, assembly GCA_947561395.2. NCBI lineage: Eukaryota > Viridiplantae > Streptophyta > Magnoliopsida > Buxales > Buxaceae > Buxus > Buxus sempervirens. Next base: position 20,810,433 of record OX387188.1, on the reverse strand, counting down.
AACGGGAAGGTTGGAGTAGCCACCGCCTGATGGGGTGTAGGCAAACACTTGGGTGCCTAAGTTCGTCTAATAGGCTGGTTTGCGGCTTAAGATTCTAAGTAAGGTATCGGTTGCAGTCCGGGGAAGTCTGTAGACACCCCGGTCCACCCCGTTGGTTGATGGGTCCCATAGGTTTCCTGGTTTGAGTCAACTTGGTTTTACTCACCCGATTCATAATCCAACATGCACAATTTGGTTAAGTCTGGCGGGACTGCCTGAGTGGTGTGGGTCCCTTTATTTGCTTTTATCTTGTTTAATTAAGTGAATTCGGTCTGCTTGGGTGGGCCCCGTTGGAAGGCCCACGGATTCCTTGGTGGGCTTGGTCAAGCCCACAGGTCCTCTAGTGGGCCTCAGTCTAGCCTGAGAGGCCCTTTGGGGTTTTGGTTAATGAGTCGATTTTATTTAATGTTCAAGTTTGGAGGTTAAGTGATTTTCATGCAAAGCGGGCCTAGATTGGTTGGTGGGCTTCACAATGGTGATCAAATGTTTTAAGTCTATCTTGATTAATTCCACAATTTGGGCTAGACATTGGGCTTGGGGCCCATAGTCCAGACCTAGGCTTGAAAGCCCAAGTTTCTTGAAGTTAGGGTTTGAACCCTCACTTGCTTGGTTAGTGGGCTTGGCGGGCCCTTGCCCGTGGTCTCAGCCAAACCATGCTAAATTAAATCACCATGCTACAAAACGGGCTTTTGGGTGGGCCACATTGGGTTTGGCCCACTCAGTTTAGTTAATTAACTTGCTTAATTTGCTCATTTGCATTCAGAAGGGGTCATTGGGCTTGGTGGGCCCCGTTGGAAGGCCCATAGTGCAGCCGGTTGGACCGATGGTCCAAGTCCCATGTTGGGTTTCCGGGTGACCCGGAAACCCTATTGGTTCGCTGGGTTTGTGTGCGCATCCGATTTCGGTCGCACGACGAGGCGCACGCAAAACGATGCGTGCCTCGGGATTTGTTTAGAGTCGCCACTGCCTGATGGGGTGCAGGCAGACACCTGGGTGCCTAGGTTCTTCTACTAAAGCTTTTGGTCTGCGGCTTTTGAGATTCTAAGTAGGGGCTCGGTTGCGGTCTGGGTAAGTCTGTAGACACCCCAGTCCACCCCGTTAAGTGACGGGTCCCATAAGTTTCCCTGGTTTGAGTCAACTCAGTGGGTCTCTCACTCACCTGATTCCTAATCCAGCATTCAATTTGGTTAAGTCTGGCGGGACCGCCAAAGTGGTGTGGGTCCCTTTACTTGATTTTATCTTCTTTAACTTAAAGTGAGATGAGTCTGCATGGGCGGGCCCCGTTGGAAGGCCCGCGGATTCCTTGGTGGGCTTGGTTGTGCCCACGTACCCTTGGTGGGCCAAGTGTGGCCTTTTGGGTTTTGGTCCAATTTTGACTTGATTTTATTTAATGTTCTAGTTGGATATTAAACTTAGTTCCATGCAAAAGTGAGTCTGGATTGACTTATGGGCCCTTGAGTGGGCCACATAATTGGTTGCCAAGTGGTTTAATTTATCTTTGTTAATTGTGCCAAAATGGGCCAAGCATTGGGCTTGGGGCCCTTTACCTGGGCTTGGGCTTAAAAGCCCAAGACTTCCTGAGGTAGGGTTCTGAAACCCTAAGTTGGTTGAGTTCATGGGCTTAGTGGGCCCGATAGGCCCCACCCGTGGTCTCGGCCAAACCAGGCAGTTTATGCATTCATGTATATGGCAAGACTTGGGTGGGCCGCATTGGGTTTGGCCCATCCGATTAGATTGGTTCTTTTTACTTAGGTTATTTAATTAGCATACTTTGGAGTTCATTGGGCTTGGTGGACCCCGTTGGAAGGTCCACTATTGTACCAAGTTGGACCGATCGGTCCGAGTCCCATCTTGGGCTTGGTGGCCCGGAAACCCTGTTGGTTTACTGGTTTTGACACAAATCAACCCTAATTCGGCAGGGGATCAGCAATATGCAAAAATCCAGGCTTCTGTGTGTATCCGGCAACTCAGGCCGAATACACAGGGTCTGCAGGTGATCCGGCTAGAGTAGCCGGATACACAGAGGCCCTAGGTTATCCGGCCTTAGTTGCCGGATATGCCTAGGCCTCAGGTGATCCGGCCTGAGTTGCCGGATCACCCTGGAATGGCCTTTTTGGGCTTTGGCCTTTCGGGATTGGTTCCAGGGGGGTTCCAGGGACATTTTCAGAGTCTTGTGGGCTCCTGGATGAGCCCACGTATGTTCAGGTTTGGGAGAAGCCACACTTGGCTTCTCCTTTTGGATCTCTTCTAGCAAAAACCAATGGGGGGTTTGGGGGTGACGGAGCATGCTTGCACATAAAAAAAATAGCAGTAAGATATTAGAATGAGTCATGCATCGGACAAGTAAAATTTTGAAGAAAGGAGAGAGGAGGGGGCTTATCATGGGGATACATTTGATTACATACCAAGGGGGAACATGCTCCTCCCGAAAATACCTTAAGCTAAATCTCCAAACAGGAAATACAGCATATTAGAATGCATCTAAGACTGGACTTTTTGTGCCTCTTAAACTATCCCTACGTGGGTACAATACTTGTGGTGATTCCATGCCATGAGAGGAACACCAAAATATACACAAATCATGCTAGAACCAGGCCATGCAGAACAAGAAAACAAATGGAAGCATATATTTTTAGAAAAATCTAGATTTAATGTATGTTGAATACCATGTGTTAGGGAACAATACCTTGGGGTTTAAAACCCTTTGTGGTGAGCGTTGATCCCCCCTTTGAAGCTCCGAGGGTTGCTGGAGCAGCACCTCCACCCACCGACAATGGCTCCTTCTCCTTCTTCAAGTTCTTGAGTGAGGATGAAGAGGGGGTGAGGAGGGGTAAGATGGTCTTTAGGTGATGCTCTAAGGTTCAAGGAGCAAGGAGTGGTGAGAGGGGTTGGTTTCGTACCAGGAAGGGTGGAGGAGAAGAGGTGGGAACAGCCAAAACCAAGCCAACCCTTGGAAAGGGGGCTGCTGCCCCCTTTTATAACAATTTTAATGTATCCGGACTCGACTTGGAGTCCGGATACACTATAAACCATGTGTATCCGGCCTCCAAGGCTGGATACACTAAGCTGCCTTTGTATCCGGTCTTGGAGTCCGGATACAAAACATAATAATTGGCAAAAATTAATTCCGCCGCGAATTTGTCGGGGAATCGGCGCGAATCTCGCCGAGCGAATCTTCGTATCCGGCCTTGAAGTCCGGATATACATAAGGGTATGTGTATCCGGTATATTTGACCGGATACAAATCAAAAAATTACGGATTTGCCCTTCGACTTGACCGATTCGACCGATTTGACACTTTTGGATATCTACGGATTGCCCCGTACGAATTTTTGTTTAGTCCTTGAGATTTTTGGATATTTAAGACTTAGCCCCGAGATATTTTGCTGCGTTGGCTGCCACGTGTGCAGTTCCTGCGCCACGCGTGCAGTTTCCGGCTTTTGCTGCCCGAAAACTTCGACAGCTCATATCGCTTTCATCTGATCTCCGATTGCGTTGAACTCGTATCGGAGCCCTCTATTCGATGACATAGGGTTAAGCACTTGGCACGGGGTACGAGGAAAAGTCAACTTTCGGCTCATCCTCAAGTTTGACCGCCCGCAGAACCCTCATCCGGACTCCGATTCCAGCAAACTTAGTTGCGTTGGAACCGTGTCGAGATTCTCTATCCATTGAGATGAAGCATGGTGGCCAATTTTCTCTTGATCAAAAGGTCAATTTTTAATCCCTCAGGGTTTGACTTTTCTGCTGTCTTTTATCACATTTTTTCTCTTTTATTTGGTTTGATCAAAATTTGGGTGCTTACAGTTTGATTGAAAGGACCTGAAAAATGGATCAAGATCATAAAAGGCACAAACTAAGTTCATAACATTGTAGCCGACCCTGCTGGTCAGCTACACACAAATATAATTGTAGCTGACCTTGAAGGTCCGCTACACTTAAATTAACATGTAGCCGACCAAATAGGTCAGTTACAAATGAAAGGGGGCTGATCCGACTTGAGTTGTCGGACCAGCCTGAAATGACTCTCTTTTTTAGGTTTTTCGAATAGGATGGCTTCCTAGACTTCCTAGGAAGGTTCTAAAATTATGTGAGCCCCAGTGCAGGCCCACATTGGTTCAGGAAGTGGGGGGATGCCTCTCATTGGTCTCTTTTGTGGTTTTTTTTGCAACAAAGGAAGGAGGGAGGAGGCATAGGAGGTTACCTCCTCCCACTTGAGCTACCTACCACAGCTAAACAGGGACCATGTTGTCCCTGTTCTGGTCTCTCAGCTCATGCACAACAGTAAGCATCAAAGGTCAATAAAAATCCCTACGGTCAAGAACCTAAAGCATGCTTCATCACATAACCAGAACATGTATGCTTTCCAATACATTATCCATGGGGACAGCAATGTTTGGGCTCAAACTCATACGAAATAGAGAGGGTAGCAGGTATTGGAATGACCTAGCATGCTACTAGGGTGAGGAGGGGTTCACACATGCATCCAATGGGTATGGAAGCAAGCAAGTTATGCAAACTTTCATAAAAAAAAACACATGCTGCAGACACATGGGGCAGCAACCAGTAAGGGGGTGTAAACATGCTAATGGAGGTGGGAAATACATGGAGCTTGGGGGAGGGGCAGCCTTCATACATGACGCCTGGGCTGGTTTGGGAGTGCAGGTGGGTACATGACCATGCTGAAATCAGCAACTGCTAAGGGGGGAAAGGGGCATGCAAGGGTGTCAAAAAACTAAAAGATGTATTATGAACCATAAGGCATAAGCATATTTAAAGGGGGTTATCATACAACAAAGAGGGGGGGGGGGGGGGGGGGGGGGTGGAGTTGCTGCTCCCACCAACAGCAGCTCTAAAAAATACCATGCATGCATACTCATTTAACATAAAAACCCTTGCTGCAGGTGTTAAGAACAGCAGCCGCTAAGAGAGATTTAAGCAGGACCTAAGCATGATAATGAGAGTGAGAACAACACAAAAAGGTGCAAGGAAAAGGGGGCCTTCATGCATGGTACTAATGGGCTGAACTAGGGGGTGTGTGCAGGTGGGCATGCAGGCTGGGACAGCAAGTAACCAGGGAGGTGGAGGGGCATGTAAATGGCTCAAAACAGTTGCATGCTAAAGGGGGGAGGGGATCATGCTCATGGATACTGAGGTGCATGCTTCATAATCACTAAACATGCCCAAAACACATACATGAAATCCTTTTTTCTATACACTTTAAAGCATGCATTTTCTATACACCTTAAAGCATGTGAACAAGGAACATACACATCATGAGAGCATGTCAAAGAGAGAAAAATGAGCTGTGGGAAAGAGGAAACACAAGAAGGGATAATGGGGGGTTTACAAGGGTACATTAGAGCTAGAGAAAAGGAGGGAACATGCTCCCTCAAAAGATCAAATAAAACATGCAAAACAGTAGCTTGAAATGGGACTTAAGAATGCGAAGAGAACCTCTCATCTCCCCCTTTTGAACCTCACGTACAGTCTCCCTTACCCTTGGAGACATACATGTTACGAAAATGAGCGCAACATACATGCAAAACACTAAAAAAACCTGATATGAACATGGGAGAAGTAAGACTTTCTAACCATCACAAAAACCATTCATGCTCACATATATAATATAAATGTAATGGGGAACAAGACCTTGTGGTCGACTCTTCTTGAGTGGTGTTGGAGACCCCTTGAAGTGGGGGCAGCACCTTGGCACCTCTTTCCTCCAAGCAACCATCAACTCCAAGCTCCTTCCAAGGTTCGAAGAGTAGAGAAGGAGGAAGGCAAGAGTTTTTGAGGGTTTGGGTGTGGCTTGAAGGGTTAAGGAGTGGGTGGGAGGAGAAGGTTTTTTCCTTTCTTTTTGCTTCTTGGGAGAGAGGTTGGAGGGGAAAATGGGAAGATGGAGATGGGAGCAACAAGTGAGCTCTCCTCTCTTATGTATGGGGTGTGGGGTGCTTTTTATCATGGGGATGGTGCATGATGGATGCCCATGGGGGATGCATGCATGGGGGGAGAGAGAGAGAGAGAGGGTGAGAAAGATGCATGCATGATGAGATGCTCATAGAGAGAGAGAGAGAGAGAGAGAGAGAGAGAGAGAGAGAGAGAGAGAGAGAGAGAGAGAGAGAGAGAGAGTTAATGCATGATGTGTGCATGATGCATGGGGGGATGCATAGGGAACATGAATTTATGAAGGAGAGAGAGAGGGAAAAAGATGTGGTGGGGAATTAGGCATGTGGGGGATGAGTTATGGAGGAGAGAGAAGGAGAGAAAGATGTGGTGGGGAATTAAGCATGTGGGGGTGATTTTCTTGGTAATTATAGGTTGGTCCCTGAGACATTTTTAGATCTTTTTGATATTTACAGATTCATCCCCAGATAATTACAGCTTTGCCCTTAGATATTTTATGATTTTTTGATATTTACAGATTAATCCTTGAGATATTTTTAGCATTTTGGATATTTACGGACTCATCCTTACGCAATTACAAATATGCCCTCAGATATTTTTGAATATCCTGATATTTACGGATTTACCCTAGATACTTTTTTCTCTGTTTTTGCCACGTGGGTAGTTTTTAGGGTTTCTTGTTTTGCTCATAACTTATTATTCGAGACTTCGATTCGAGCAAACTCAATTGTGTTGGAAACGTGTCAAAATGACCTATCCACTGGGACAAGTTTGGGCAGTTGTTCTGGGGTTTAGCAGAAAGTCAATTTCTGCTCCCCTCATGTTTGACCAGCTCATAACTTCTTCGTCCGGGCTCTGATTCTAGCCAACTTAGTTGCGTTGGAACCGTGTCGAGATTCTATATCCATTGAGATAAGGCAAGGTGACCAATTATCACTTGATCAAAAAGTCAACTTTTGCCCCTTTAGGGTTTGACTTTCCAGCTAGGGTTTGCATTTCCAGCAGTTTTGGTACGCAAAAACGAGGTGCTGACACTCTGCCTATTGCTTTTCTTCAACGGGATGAGTACTAGTTCGCTGATTACTCTCCCTTCCCTCATCACGTTTTTGACGATTGTGTTTTTACCCGTTTTGATGGGATCTTCAATTCGTTTGTATACAGACCCTCCGTCAAACTCTACCCCTGTTTTTTTTAGGTAGTTTTATGTTGCTTCTCAACAGGTCTGACATTTGTTAAAAATTGCAATAGCTTTGTTTGGGTTTAGGGGTGTCATGTTACCCTGCATCTTCTCTATTTCTGTGGTTTCTGTATGGTTTGTGTATTATTCTTGATTAATGGCCAATGCTTTTATACCGTTGATATTCGTTAATGAAAGCGCATAGCCTAGCTTGGAATTGAAAAAAAAAAAGTTAGAACAATGACAAACTTGTAATATTTCAAACTTCTAAAAGAATGAACACTGGGTTATCAAACGCGAAACTCCTCTTATATTAACTCATTCAAAACCATTTCTAGTAGAGGGTATTAGTGAAACTCGTAATGAAAGAATGAAAGGACAAAAGAGAGAACAAATAACTTTATATTAAAATAAGGTCAGTAAGGCAAGTCAAGATTTGTAATGAATACCAAAAGAGGCCTAACCATGATCCTTTCAAAATTGCCTTTAGCGCCCCCACCAGACTCGAACCATGATTCGTTACATATGCATCTCTCGACACGTGTGATTAGCGTCGCATAGACACTGCTTCCATTCCCTTGTGTTTCAGTACCTTCACGAAGGGTTGAAATCATCTAGCTCTTGTCTTTTCACATTGAGAAATATGAAAAACAAGAGCCGTGAGATGCTCCACGTGGAAGCATCTCACGGCGGCGGTACTGTCTGCCGCATCCTCATGCGGTAGACGATTTCATCCCCTTCACAAACGAAAAATTTGAAAAGCCTTGCCGACGAGTAATAATACTACATTAATTTGGGAAAATTGGTTTTTAGCGTTATTTTTTCAAAATAATTCAGCTTCAGTTAGCAAATTCTTGAAAATTAAGAATTAGCGATACTTTTTAAAAATAATTGAAAATCAATGTCATTTTAGTGTCCACGAAGAATTTCTTACAAAAATATCCTCAAAAAGACTTGTAAACTTCAGTTGTACCTAAATGAGTGAAAAGGTTTTCAAGGTCTTTTGAGGGTATTGTCGGATGAAAGTCTTTCTGAAGAGTAAAATAAAACTGATTTTTAATTATATTAAAAAAGTTTCGCTAATTCTCAATTTTCAAGAATTGACCGATTGAATCTGAATTATTTTGAAAAATATCCCTAAAAACCAATTTACCCCATTAATTTCAGGTCTTCTCACGTATGGACGTATCGTATATTTGATTTCAACTCATTTTGGAATTCCACGTCCTCCACAGAGAGAGAGAGAGAGAAGATGATGGTAAGTGCAGCTCCTGGGAACCACTGAGACTTGGGACGTCGTCGGACTTTCGACTTCTGTCAATTAACGATAGATACACACAGGTGACAACGGTGCAGTTCCTTGAAGCAACTAGGAATAAGGGAATGAGGGACTATACAGTCTCTATCTATAATGTTATTTGCAGCATATATAGGACGCCGTTCACTTTTTGTTCATCCACTTTTTTAGGCTTTATTTTTTCGTGTACGACCCATATTGAATGGCGCTACTTCAAAGCTATAAATAAAGTGTAGATAAAGGCTGTACAGTCCACCGTCTGGGAATTAAGCGGTGTCGTTCGTCTGACTTGCTGTTCTTAGTCCTCTTTGTTACAGTCACTTTCCAAAAAAAAAACCTAGAAAGAAGCAACAGTAGCTGAAACTTTTTAGAGAAGCAATCTAAACATCACAAGAATACGTTCTAGTAATGCAGCTCAGCCCTCTCATTTTGTTTCGGGGCTCTTCAGCCATTTTCCTTTTCCTTTTTTTTTCTAGTAAGCAATCTAAACATCACAACAACGCTAGAATTCGATATGTTATGACTTAGGAGTTCATCATCACCTATAAACAAGGACCAAGGTAACAGTTAAACTAAATTGAAAATTACAAAGGATGTAGCATAAATTAGCATTCTATGATAACAGGATGCTTGTTTTCCCTACAGGGAAAAGGAAAAGCAATGTTCATAAGTGAAAAGAATTTTTTGAGTGCATTTGGGCCTTTGGGTAACCGTGGTGCAGAGTGTGACTCTGGGAACTGTTTGTTCCTTGATTTACCAAAGGAAAAAAAAGGTTTTACTTTGGGTACAAAAAGTTTTTTTTAAAAACAAAAAAAGAAGATTAAGGAGCCTGTAGCTGCTATATCTTCACGGCCGAATAATTCAAATTCTTTATCTTCGAAGAAGAATCATATTTCCCTTCCTGTTTAAATGGACCGCAGATCAGTCAATACTAATTATGACGTTTGGCTGAGTATGCCTTTTAAAACATGACATAATTATATTTTTGTCAATCCCGAAAAACAAGATGACTACCACCATGGCTTCACACTCAATTACTCAGCGAGGGCTTAGGAAGGTCCGCTTTCTACTTTTTCTTTACAGTCGCTTATGCCTTTTCCTTCTTTTTTTCTCAAAAACCATATATAAGAAGCTTTTATTCATTTTATAAAACACAGTTTCAAGATTATGTATGATCCCCCAATGAAAAGAATACATAAAGCACCGAACATTTCAAAGCATTTTCCTTGGACACCACCAACTGGGAGACCTTTTTCTGGGACAGGAAGCTTGGGAATCTGGTCCTTCTTAACCAGTGACGGACCACGTTACGAGTGTGATGGCCTTCAAGATTTAAGATTGTGAGACGTTTTCTTTCTCTTTCTTGGGAAAGTTAGGTTTTAGTGATATTTTTAAATATAATTCAGATTCAGTTGGCAAATTCTTTGAAATTGAGAATTAGTAATATTTTTAAAATAATTAAGAATTAATGTTATTTCTTGCGAAAATTCCCTCCAAAAGACATTTAAACCTCGCTTGTAAAAAAAAAAATGAGTGGAAAGGTTTTGAGTCTTGAAGGCATTTTTGAAAGAAATTCTTAATGAACAGACACCTATTTTCAATTATTTTTAAAAGTATCACTAAAAATAAATTACCAAGAATTTGTTGACTGAATCTGAATTATGTTGAAAAAGTATCACTAAAAATTAGTTTTCCCTTCTTTCTTTAAGCCATGCTTTTGGAATGGCTTTCTTTACCCTTTTGTCAAAGATGCTCTTGAGAATGAATGCTGATGGATTTTTCATGTCTTTTAGGCAATAATGTTAGTAACAAAGGACTATGGAGATTCCAAGGTTTCTTCTTTGTATCTGTTCTCTTCTCGTAAGTGCTAAGCAACCTTTTCCTTCCTTCCTTTTAGTATTTGATGAGTAGCAATTGCGGGGTTTAAAAGGATTAAAGTAAATCAGGTTTTGTTGTTTTGATTTTTGTTGCAGAGAAGCAGCGGAAAATATAATGAGGAGGGCTTCAGCTAAGAAGGGTGAGACCGAGGATAAAAATTTACTAGATTTGGTGTTTTCTTGGTCTCTTGGTGATATATTCAATGAAGAACTTTACAAAGACAAGGTATGCCCTTAAATTTCTCTATTTATTCATGCCCCTTTTATCATTTCTATTTTTCTGTTTGCCGATAGATTGATTATGTATCATCAATAGTCATTATGGTAGTAGAGAAAATAAAAAAAACCAGTTACTATGGGATAGAATTTTGGTAAGAGTAAGAAATATAAAAATAACTGATGGATTGGTCTTATCTTTGTTGTTAACTGCATCTCATTAGTTTGAAGTTACAAACTGGGCTCCAAGGATCGATCTTCCATGAGAGTCGTCCGTACATGGAAGGACATTTTTTTTGGGATTTTTATAATTCTAAATGGGTGGATTTGCATTAATATTAAAACATATATATGACTTCTGCTTCTCATTAAAAATACATGTAATTTTACTGGTGCAATAAATTAGATACACCAAGACTTTATTATTTCATGAATTTATCTTGAAGGGTGAATATATAGAATTCCCTTAGGTTTATGCATATTACAGATACCTTTCCCTCATGTTTTAAAAATAAGATTGAACTCCCTTAATGTTTTATGGTTTCCAATGTTTACCTTCCTTTTTTTGTGTTGCAGTTTGATTATTAATGGACCCTAAAATTTTAATTATTAAGGGATATTTTACACATTATTATAATTAGATTACAGTTATTACCTTTAAACTTATCATCCCTAAAACGTTTATGCATATTAGTAGATCTCATGCGAGGTTTATAAATATTGTACGTACCTCGCTTGGTCATCTGCAATATATAAATGTACTTCAAAAAATGCTATACACGTATATGGTATGAGAAGAGATGGATTTTTTATGTCCCATTTTTTATATGCTTTAAACATAAAAAATTGGATAAATATTATTTTTTTTTTTTTGACTTTTAATTGTTAGAAGCTAAATAAAGTATTCAAATAAAATATTTGATGTAATTAGCATGTGCCTTTTTTTGCTTCAATTTAATACCATGAGCGACAACATTTTTGTTCTCTTCATTGTTGACACTTTTAAACCTGGGACTACAAATCCAAAAAAAAAAAAATTGAAAAAGGTTTGTGGCAGTTGTTTTAATAAGTACAATGTACGTCACTACAGAAAACATATCATGATTATGGTAAAAGATAAAAAGGACATGCTCCAAAAGAGATATTTGTTTTTTATTTTTTGACAAAAATGAATTTCTTTATATTTAAAAATTTTAAAAATAGAAATGAAACATAACAAAAATGAATTATTTTTCAATAGAAAAATAAATTTCTTTAGTATTTCCAAAAAAGGAATTTTAAATAAATATTAAAACATAAAAAAAATCTGTAAAATGGCGTTTTATTTCTTAAAAAAATTATAACATGTGATTGAATGACAACATAACATCAATGGTTGACATTTTCAGCTATCAAAGCAATGTAAGTGACTAATAGTTATTTAAATAATAATTTAAAATCAAAATTAAAAAAATTAAGAAAAGATTGTGAAGGTCATTTAGTCATCTAAGTATATGCAGTGGGCAATTGATTTTTCAAATAATAATCTAATATGTAGAATGCTAGACATTAAAAGTTTTAAAAAAAATTCTAAAAAAAGTAATTAAAGGTCATGGGAATTTGCAAAAGCCATTTACTTGTTCAATTATGTGTTATACAATTGATTATTAAGTAGTAATTTAATACTAAAAAGATTAAATATTTATGGAAGTTTGTAAAGATATTTTTATACATTTATTGAGTTCTTGTAATGTTTTCACTATAACATTTTTTCCTAATTTTTTATTTAGGTTTTTATCGTTTAAAATTTTTTTTATTTTCTCATGTTTTCTATTTTTTTTTAAAATTTTCAAGAATTTCTCAACACAAAATTACATGACAAGCCTTAGGCGAAATAAGGCGAAATGAAATTTCCACAATGAACCTTGGTGTATTGAGATCTTTCATCAACAATGGGAGCCGCAACGTTGGCTAAAACCAGTCTTTGTGGAAGTATTGCAACAATTGTGGATTAGGAAATATATGGAAATAATTAGAGAAATGGAAAGTAACGATGAAAAGGAAACGCAAGAAGTTACAAAGTTCATCCAAGCATAAGGTGAAATCCATGGGTAAGTTGAGCAAGAGAACTTCCATTAAAATGAAGATTATAGGCAATAATATTTTCAAAACAATTCCATGACTGAAATGATAAGAAAACACTAATCAAGGCTTACATCCAAGAGAAGCTACATGATCACACATCGCAAGCAATATACTCTGAAGTCGAAAAGTATACCGTTGAGAAGAAATGAATAAAATTATGCAATTATGCTAAACAATCCAAACAGTCTTCTTGAGAAACATTCTAATCCTAAGAGCAAATCCATATTTGTTAGGATCAAGAGTTTAACACTAGACCAATAACTTATGTTATTAATGAGAGGGCAACTTTATTTCCTTCCACTGTTGGTAGGATGCTGAACTTTGGCCCAACACTCCAAAATTCCCTCCTCTAGTAGCTGCGGCTGGAAGCTAACACCTGCTAACCTGGATAAACCGCGTCCTCCTAGCACATGTGAACCATAGGTGGACAACACACCTACCACAACCACATGATGCAATGTTGGGGATTGAACCCCCTAACACCTATGCACCGTAGGTTGGGGACACACCTACACCTACACGAACTGCAACATGTTCTTGGGAGGACTTGAACCCAAGAATTGGGCTCTAATGCCAAGTGATACGATCAAATGCTTACCACTAGACCAATAACTTAACGAAAAGACACAGACACTAGGAGGTTATGGTTATCTCAGAATAGCAATATCAAAAGGGTGTCGAAAAGCTTCAATATGAGTAGTGTCAAATTAGTAAGCACACCATTGGCAAATAATTTATATTGTCTACCAATCAGTGTCCAAAGACACAGAAAGAAATTGAAGATATATCAAAGGTACTTTATGCTATTGCAGTTGGGTGTTTGATGTAAGCCATGATTTGCACTAGGCTAGATCTAGCACTTGCAGTTAGAGTGGTAAGCAAGTATATGGCAAATCCAAGGAGAAAACATTGGTAAGTAGACTATTATATTATGTTTGGTAGTGTAGACACCCCAAATTGCACAGTAAAAATGATCAATAATTGGCAAAAATCATTATCTCCTTTTCAACCAGCACAGAATTTGAGAAAATAAGCTTTTTCTTTGTATCCGACAACTCAGGTCGGATACAAGCACACTTCTTCGTATCCGACATAAGTTGTCGGATACAAGCAGGCTTTAATGTATCCGACATCATATGTCGGATACATATAGGCACTCGTGTATCCGACCTGATATGTCGGATACATGTTTTTTGCTCAAAATTAGGGTTTTCTGAGAGTTTTCACTTTTTACCATCATATCCTTCATTAAATGAGTGGAAATCTCGGAAATAACCTTAGGTTTAAGGTTGGTGGGCTCTAGACATTATGTTGTGTCTACCATCCCACCAACCCTAACCCTAGCCTTTGCCTATAAATAGGAGGCTCCTCCTTAAGCAAATGGCCATTAACTCTTGCCAATAACTTTTGCCAAGAAGTTGGAGATTGAAGAGCTTCGAGTGAAGAAGGGAACCGTTGCAGTCTTGCTTCCAGAAGCCCAGGTAAGCCTCAAACCTCTATTTACTTTTCTGTTCTTACATTCTAGATCTAGATCTCTACTTCTACCTTTCTGTAGAATAAGGCCTCTTCTATGTGTGTGAAAACCCTTCCCCTACTCAAAGTACCTCGAGACTCCCCCTAGCCATAAAACGTGAAGGCAGGATCTAGGGGAAATGAGACTGGGGATTGATCCTAGTGTTAGAACCTTGTTGGAATGAGCCTTTTGATTCTATGAAAACCGTTTCATATTTAAAGTACCCCAAGATTATCTTGAAGAACCGTATTTAACGGGGAGAGAGAACTAAGGGAAACGATAATGGAACGGAACCCTAGGTTATTTTAGAACCCCATTTGATTGATCTAAATGCATGCTATATGTTATTATATTGTTAAAGAATGGATTTTTACACATACACACATAGCACTTGTTTTGTCGGATTCGGCTTGTATTTCGGATTTATTGTATTCATTGTGATAGATCTGGAATAAATGGCCTCAAACAATTCTGGGATATTTCTTATTGATTTTCAACATGATTTCGAGCAAGTATTGAAGACTTCTAGTTCTAACCTCTCAGTTTTGGGCACTTTTGCTCAATTTTGGAGTTTTTGGCATATCCTTTCCAATCGGAGAGGATGGTGAGCCGAACTTATGCCCCATTTCTTCCTAGAGGTTCTTCAATATCTTTTCAAAATGGTTTTGATTTATCTTGCATGGATTCCATACACTTTATCACTGTTTGAGTTGATTTTCTTCAAAAAAGGCTTAACTTGACAGCAACTGTACCCCAACTTCGGACACTCATAACTTCATCGTCCGGATGAATATTGGAGTGATTCTAGAGCCATGGGAAAGGTGAGGCTGTCTAGTTTATGCCTGTAAAATTTCATTAATTTCTATCAAGCTAATTTTTGACACCTCTCTGTCGAAGTTGATAGGTCAGTTCAGGTCTGAATACGGAACCTGTCACTTCGACTGAGCACCATGTGTTCGTTTTAAGTCCGATTCGAGTGATTCTTGTTTCTGAGTTTTTCTTTGGAAGTATAATTTCAAATCCAGTTGGTTTCATAATTTTTTGACTCCATTTATGTTGTTGGTAACAGATTTACTCAGAGCTGTTCAACAACACTTTTCTGGGTAAATCTGTGATCTTTGGGGCCTGTTCAGGAGGTCACCCAAGACATATCCGAATGAATTTTTGTATGAGGCTAGTTTCATCTGAAATATGGCCATATAGACTTCATCCACCCCAAATTTCGTGGATTTATATAGAGCCGATTTTTCTAAATGATTTTCCAAACTTAACCACTTGTCACTTTTTACTATCTCCAACAGCAATTTTAAAAAAAGCATAACTCCTAGGATTTCAACCGGATTTAATTGGAATTTTGCATGAGTCTCTTATTTACCATAATCTTTCAAATGGATTTGGTTTGGTTCAATTTAAATTGAATTTAAATGATTTCAAGACAAATGGCATGATATTTTACCGAATTTTCTGGATTTGACTCAACTTGGGTTTTATGCAATTTTTGCTTTGATTTCCATCTATTGGTGATATTCCAGAAGTGATATTGGCATAAAAGAGGATCTGGAATTCATTTTGATTTCTCATGTGAAAATATCATATATTTGTTTAATCTTTTTTCAAGGTTTTTAATGATTTTAGCAAGCTTTCTTATTTTTAGCATGAACAACACTTGGAAACCACCTTGTGTGGGTGAATGGGGGTGCCTAACACCTTCCCCCGTTCATAATCTAATCCCCTTACCCATATCTGGATTTGATTTTCAAGTAGAGTT